>OX422191.1:8296772-8338421 GCA_949130485.1 Agelas oroides | reverse complement strand
TAAGTGCATGATGTAATGTAGATTGTTTTGCAAAGTTTTCCTGTTAGAATTTTATCACACGGTTTCAATGATTGATGCTTACGTTAGGCAAGATGTCCGGTGATGACATCATTAAAAAACTTCTGCTTATGGCAAACACATGGGACTTCTAGCCTTGTCTTTTGAGTTAGACCCACTCACCCACCTTCAAACATTCGAATTTAAAGCTTTGAGTAGTGAATTGTGCACATACATTTCTCACTACACACATTAAAGTTAAATACGAGGATTGTGAGGGGGGCTGAGGATTGTGCGGCCGGGCTGATGGTTGCCAAGTGCTCATAGCCCTGGGTCATAACACATCCTCAAGACCGCGTTCCCATTCTGTCTCGGAGGCTAGTCATAGCACACAGCATTGGCATAGCTCAGAGGTCAACAGGGCACACCCTCAAGATCTACGGTACTTGTGTTATACCACTGTCTACAGTTTGTTTCCAACTGACTACACGTGGGCAGCACTAGCTGGATGGTACGTTACTAAACTATGGAACACAAACACCAGAGCAATGGAGCATCTTGGATTACACATTCCACACTCCATGCAGCTACTACACACTATACCGTGTGAAACACCCTTGTTTGTACATTCTTGTATATCCTGCACACACCACAATGGTATGGGAGATGGTACCCCCAACCGTTCCTATTGTGACTATATTCACACACAGGGGGGGGGTTCAAAGTTCAAACTGCTACCAGGATTCCCACAGGAAAATTTATTATGCAATGTTTGACACCTGTGGTATTCCTTGTGAAGCCGATGGATCAACATGAAGTTAACTGAAAAATGTTTGGTATTGATCCAACTTTTTATTATCTGAAAACAGTCGTTGGATATATACTTCAAGCCAAACTGGTTAAAATTACTTCAAGCTGTTTGCAGGCAATGCTTATATTGGTATATACATACACAATAACAGCACATAATGTTTACACACCTTCCACACCAAAATTAACACAAGTCATACTCAGACAATGTTATGCTTAGTGGAGATGTGGCTATAGGTGCAGACCATGGTCAGTGGGGGTAATGGGGGCAGACCGTGGTCAGTGGGGGTAATGGGGGGCACAATGAATCCTACAGACTGCTGGCTACCTCCCACCCACTCAACCAGTGTCTACAAACCACAGCACCACTTGCGGTGGAGCCTAACTCAATTAGCAGTGAGGCGGTATATATTGGAGTGGCAGCTAATAGACGGCTCTGTAATAGTTCTACACAAGTCTGTGAGTCTGTGAGTCTGTGAATCTGTGAGTCTGTGAGTCTGTGAGTCTGTGAATCTGTGAGTCTGTGAGTCTGTGAGTCTGTGAGTCTGTGAATCTGTGAATCTGTGAGTCTGTGAGTCTGTGAGTCTGTGAATCTCGCAAGGTTCTTCTACACTGAGTCTAGTAAGGTGCTTATTGGTGGAGTAGGTAGTGCGAATTGGTACCTGTTTGCCTACTCCCGTTTCGTCTACTTTAGACCAAAAAGTGGCGCTTTGCCTACTCATAAAAAAAAAATTGATTTTGGGCATCAGTGTGATGTCAAAGTGATGTCAAGGCAACATCCTGTAGGCTTGTGTTATTTGGGCCATGTCAAAGTGACATCCTCCGCTAGGACTGGCTTTGTCTGTACCAAGAGCTGTAATTGAGTGACCAACCAGTACACGTGAACCGTTTTAACAGTTCAAATTTCTTGTGAACATGATTTTGCTTAGCCTTTATCATTTGTTTCACTGAAGAAAATTCCCGATCTACTGGATGTTGGACATGTTAGTAGGCTTTCACTGATTACACGTACTAGCCAGATATCCACTTTTGCAACAAATGTTGGATGGTGAGAATCAGTTGGAGTTCAGCTGAGGCCTCTAGACAATGCCGCTTGTCTTGGTTCAAGTGACTTAGTGGTAAGAGTGTCTGACTAGTTTCTATGAATTCAGGTCAAGCAATATCGAAACCAGGTGTTAGTGGAATTTAATCGATCTTTCTGGCCACATGGCTTCATCTCTGTGTTTAACTGTGTGCAGATTATATCTATGTACCACTAATTATTGTTAAATGGTGAGAAAATGTTGTACAAGTGCGAAAACTTAACAGGTGCAAACTTATCACTTGAGACAATTATGTAATTTTTGCGTCTGTAGCTCATGTCCTGTTTACTTGTTCCTCTCTCAACGTTAACTTGTATGCATAGAGGGTGGTACTATTAGCATTAGCTTACGTTCATGTAACATCTTGTATCTAAAGACCTACATTCATATAGGTTATCACCACTTGCCACTATATATATTTAGAGGTGAGAAATCCCACAAAATGTCTCGCAAAGGCACAAATTAATTTAATTACATAAACAAGCAAATATCCAGGGGTGTAACCAGGATTTCGTAAATGCACTATTTTGTACATTCTGACTCAAGCACAAAGACTGCTTAGTTTCATTTAGACAGGCAACTATCATAAACTACTTTTAACTGAAAGCTTACTAAATGTGAAGAATAGTTAGTTACAGATCTGTCTGGGAATTTCTGCTGTCGTTCCATGCATGACGTGTGTATGCATCGGTCATGTGTACATAATTTGCTCTAGAAATCTGTATTTCAGCCAGGAAACTTCCAAAAAGGAATCACAACAAGTGCATCTAAGAGGCATTTATATATATATGCACACATAGCTAAGAAGGAGAACATAAATCGTAGCTATGTACGTAGGAGGACACAAAACACAGCATGCAATTACAGAGTCTTCCTGAACTAGAGCCATAGGTATATTCTGTTCACCTGACTTTCCTTCTGACAAAGGTATAGCATTACTTGGTTACAGGCTATTGAGTGACATGTAAACAAATTCATACATCACCTCCACTACAAAAGTACACACCCTAGAAACACAAGCCCTATGGTCGAGTTTTGGTACACGAAAATTAAACCTGATTATAGTTCGGGTTCCTCTTCAGATTCCAGTTTGTTGGCAAACAGACGAAAGACTACTGGTGTGTGGTCAAATTGACAGTGACTGGTAGCCTAGATACTGAGAACCATCTCCGTAAATGGTGCCAGATGGTTGTGACACTTGATGATGCAGGTCACAGAATCCTTGCAGCACCAGCTGTGCAAGATTTCAGAGTTGATACAGTTCTTTTCTTGGTAACACACCCTAAACCAAACCCCAGCACGTATCATATTTTCCAGCATATTATACTGGAATTTACACATGCACCAGGTGAGATTTGGGGACAAGATTGCAAGGGGTGAACTACGAAGACTTGCACATTGATTCTTGTCATCCTCTAAACATTCAAAGCGACTGGCAGACTGCATGCTTGATATTTTCCCAATGTTTGCAATTGGAGATCCCATGGCAACTGTTTGCAAGGAGTTCTGCAGAGTTGTCATTTGACGTCACTTACTTCACTTGCAATAATCATTGACTGTGGTTTCAGTTGCTAGGCAACCAGCTAGTTCATTAGACCACACACAGACAGTATGCTGGGTGCATTAAATCCCTTTGGGTATTATACTTATAGTATTTGAGTTTCAAGGAATTAATTTACAAGTCCTCATCACTCAATGACATTATGTTTCTTACTTGGTTTCTTATGAAAGGAGCTGAACATACTGTGAAATATGATAGATGCCATACCAGACAAATTTCTTGCTACAATCGTAAGTAAAGACTTTAGTGCCTTCCTGGCAGTATACGAAACGCTTGGAGGGTCTTGCACACACAGTATTCCCAAAACATTCTCACCATATAAGGTATGTACAGATCTGGTGAGATACTCGGAAAACACCAACCTCAACGCAAACTCTCAATAGTATATACCAGGTTTCCCAGAATCCTTGTAACACCACACAACCTCAGAGTTCCTTTCTGAAGTAGAAAGAGCTGTGTATTGAGGTATGGCGACTTGCATATTGGTTACGCAAAATCCGTCTGTGTGTGGTCTAGCGAACTAGCCGGTTGCTTAGCTACTGATAATCATAGTGGTTGCTATTGCAACTAAAATGACATCAAATGACACACTGCCCAGCCCTTGCAACATTGGGGAAACAGGAAAACCATCCTTACCATATAAGGAATGTAACAACACTTGGAAACACAAACAACAACAACAACATGAACTCTCAATGGTATACCACAACACTATAAGACCTCAGAACTCAGTTTGTTTCTTGTATAAAAGTTTGTCTCGGTCCCAGACCAACATCTGTGGGGATTGTGTTTTCTTGCATGTTACCCTGGAAGCAATGTACGTGATGAGGTCTGGGAACAGGACTGATATGAAAGAGTGCATGGATAAGGAAATGAGGAGGACTTGCACCTTGACTCAGGGTTATTGTGAGGGGGCTGGCTGATAGAACTTTAGTTCCTGTGGCAAAGTTTCCCAGTTAAGTATCTCTGTAGAAAGCATCAGCCCCTGACCTTGATGTTGTGGAACTCTGAATACCCAGGCAAAGGGATTTGCAACTGGCAGAGTGTCTGTGTGTTGTCTGATGCGGTTGCCTAGCTACAAATTACTATAATAGTACCTGACATGATGTCAACACACAGGTTTACTGAACCCCTGCGACAGTGGGAACAACCCAAATTCATACCTTCCTCTTGTACAAGGAATCTCTAGTGGATTCATTAAAACCCTTCTGTAATACTTCAAGCACACCTACGTGTAAGTTATTGCAACTAAAATTAATTTGACAGTGACATAATAGTTGGACTTCAAAGGGTAGGTAGCAGCTAAAATAGCTTTGCTAAAATGCAATAAACGTGACTTCTAGGAGGAGGAACTGTCTAATGTTATTAACAATCAAAATTAAGATAAGCTTGTCATATTTCCCTGAAATTATACAGAGAGGATATGGTGATGATGATATAACACACAGGCCAGAGGAAGCATGAATATCCAATCCAGTGCATAGTGGTTACGGTAACCATGCACACAACATGTGAATAAAAGTCTGGTCCACCAGCAAGTGCAAGGGGGTGGTGCTAAATGGTAAAATCACTTAACGAGGTCAGTGTACCTCCTGTATACTGAAAGGAGCTGTTTAGTGAATATATTATACAGTTGAACCCCTCTTAAAGGACACCCCTGAAATAATTAAGGACACCTGGTTAATCAGGACATTTGACTGAGTGCCAACTTTATATAAACACGTAATTATTCTCCCCCTGAAATAAGGACACCTCACTAATCAGGACAAATACAAACTGTGGTCTCAAGGGTGTCCGTATTAGAGAGGTTCCACTGTATCTTGAGGCTTGAATTTGTAGTAAAATCTTTCTAAAGCTGTTAGCTAAGGTTTAAACATCTTAGGATGTGACTTGTAGTCATCTTTGTGGTACTGGCTATGTCAATGCCATGGCAATGGAAGTCAAGACTAGACTAACCCTTGTTAAGGGGTTATGTCTGTGTGGTAATTGAAGAGTGGTGGTAAGCATGGCTGGAGGATTGCAGGCTTGACACAAAGGACGCTGGTACTTGCTATGCAAACAAAACAATTAACACAAAAGGCGCAGGACAATCACTATATTGTGTCCAAACTCTAACTGTGGTAATATTGTGTGCGTGCATGCCTCCACATTTCTACATGTGCAGTATGCTTACTTGTGCGTGTCTCAATGCAGGTCTTTAATATGCACTCACATACACATACACACACATACACACACATACAGAGTCCACACGCACACACACATATAAAAATGTGCACTCACATACACACACATGCAAATACACACACACACACACACACACACACACACACACACACACACACACACACACACACACACACACACACACACACACACACACACACACACACACACAGAGGAAATAATATGCATACACATGTACGCACATCTTCCCAGCACACACACACAAACTTATGCAACACACGCCACAAACATCATGGATGATTGCACATACATACTTGGGATGTAGATCATTAATGTTTGTTATGTAATTCATGACATCAATTCCCTTGCATATTTTTGTTTACTTCAGAATTCCTGATTGAGGAGGTTTATATTTCTTTTGCTTATTTTGAAATTTCCGAAACACTTTCTGCATTCCAATACAGAGCTTGCTATTCAAATAAAAAGCTTGTATGTGTGTGAGTATGTGTGTAGCAGTGTTGCTTTAGTTAATTGAAAACTTAAAACTAAAATGCGTTTTAGTAAAGCATGCATGTTTAAACTGAAACTAAATTACTAGTCCAAAATTTAATATTAAGCGAAAATAACAGCATGTATATATGTTGTGCATATTTGTGTGTGTGTGTGTGTGTGTGTGTGTGCATGTGTATATGTGTGTGTGCATGTATATGAGTGCATATTTAAGGTGTGTGTGTCTCAATGTGTACCATGAAAGTCACAGTGAGATACCCACAGTCCAACAACAAAACCATCTGTCAAACCTCTTGTAGAGCATGGGAAACGCATTATGTTGCTATAGCCCCTGACAAGTCACAGATGTTTGTACAAGCCCCTCACAATCTACACATGTATGAACCTTATAAGGTCATACTGAATCTACACACGTATGAACCTTATAAGGTCATACTGAATCGACTCCATAAAAGCACACACCACACTCGTCTGAACTTGGTTTAACCAAAGGGTGTTCAGATAACTGAAAGTTCAGATAAGTGAGTTTAAGTGCACAGTAGCTAATGCACAACAACAACATTATTATTTTAGGTTTTTGAATAAGCGAATATTTTAAAAACGGATACTGTTGTTCAAAGCATTTTCCGTGTGTGCATTCACAGAGTAGCTTCACTGCAAACTAGAAGGTTTTTTGAGCATTGGAAAGCTTCTTTCAAGAAGCAGACGACTCCCTCTGAAGTAGTGAAAAGTGCCGTTCATGCCTGTTGTTCTTTTTAAGAAACTAAATTGAAAAACTTCTGGAGCTTTGCTTAAGCTTTCTGAAATGCAGCATCATTTTTTAAAGATGTAAACAATTTGCATTTCTACCGTATTAGTAACTTTAGTGATTGATTAAGTGAAGAGATATTCTATTATCCAAGTCACCTTCCCGTCAGCACCTTATACAGACTAGTATACACAGTACCCTACATAACTGTAGTACTACACACACAGTATATGGCTATAAATGGCAACTGTTAAATTTAATCTTGGGTTGTGAAGCATATCACATATCCAGTTCCCTCGTCTTTCCCTCCTGCATACATAAAAGGATGTTTAATGGTGTGAGACCAGTGCTGTGACTAAACGTCCATCCTGCTTATCATTATCATTCATTACCTCCTTCCTCGTCTGGTCCACAAACCCTCAGTACGGTACACACACCACAGACCAGACTAAATTTGTACACGCAGTGAAATGCGTTAGGATATTATATGTCTTTTTGGGGGCCTTGCTGAGGGTCTGAGAACGAGACTAGAAACTTCCTTTTTGTGTGGTAATGATAAGTCTACCGTATAGCGCATAAGAACGGGCGGCTAGAGTAAGAGCGTGTAACTACGTAAAATCCGAAACCGGGCAGAATTTACCGCCAATACTAAAAATAGTAACACGCCCTGCGCACGCTGCGTTGACATAAGCCATTAAGCATTGTTGCTAAGCACGCAAGTGACCGGGTGTTCTATTTTTAGTACGGTTCAATAATTTTGCCCGGACTACGGGCTTCTATTGGAGTTACACGCTCTTACTCTAGCCGCCCGTTCTTATGCGCTCTTGGTCTACCGTATAGCGGGAAACTCTCGCGGGAGAAAAGTTTGGTGGAGATTTTCGCAGAGAAAACTCGCCGATTGCTCGCTGGTGCTGCCAAAAGATGCCATGCCCCCAAATTTTGTGGAGAAAACTTTCAAAACTCACACAAGTTTTCTCCCTCGAAAGTTTCCTGCTATACAGTATGTTATTTTTGGGGGAGGGGGAAGATCATTTCTACCCATTTTACAGTAAATGCTTTTTCGATGCGTACTCAGAGCAATACAGCTAGACATCAACAAACTCATGATGTTTTCTAGCATAGCTTGGTACTATGGTGATAATTATATACTATGCTCACTAAATTGCTTCCTAAATTGCTCTCACAATCTGCAAGGCTTTCGAATCCAAACTCAGTACGTATGTACGTGACTTTCAAAACCACTAACATATTTTTAGGAGGAAATGTCCTTACTATGTATTCTTTTATAATTAGAACATAGGCCAGGGTACTGGGGGTTGATTTGCAACGATAGCCGAAAATTCTGTTAGGCAGCCAAATTGTGGGTTAAGGTAGGGTTAGGGTAAGGTTAGTATTACTGTTGTGCTGTTCCATGTAAGCAAATTACATTTTCATGTATAATGTATAATCCGTGATCTGCCAATCTTTTGATGCATGTTTTTCTCACACGTACCGCAATGTCAACAAGTTTGTTAAACATGCCAGTGAAGTGAACCCTAGCCAGTTTATCTGTATCGGACCCTTCTGTTTTGGGTAAACAGTTGTCAGGGGTCAGATTGACGTAAAAGCAACCGCACATTTGAGCAACCTCACGTAGCCTCCTACGTATGAGTGGAAAAATACTTTATAATTGTTGCCAGTCAGTTGCCATACAATGCTCAATTGATCTCCAGGTACCATTGCCGATAATATATTACATTGTAACTTCCCCATAGCAATATTTACACAGAAGTTTAACAGTGTTGTTGCCAATCAAAGTGTTTTGTAATATCTCACTTTATAATAATATTGTAGGTAGTTCACCATGTTGTTCTCAGAGGATGTGGCATGCACTTTGCGGCTTTTGAATCCACACAGAATAACAATACCAAGCAGGAAAGCTCCTACAATGTGAACTAGACGTTTGTGAAAGTTTTCATATTCTACTAAAAGGGTTCAAATAATTGTGCATGAAATGTTCTTCTAGGAAAGAATGTGTTTGCAGTGTGTGCTCGACATTTATGAAAGTCTTCCCCAGTAACAACTATACGGTAGTTTAGCATTAGCTTTGTTCTAGGTGTACGGAAGACAAACAGCTATATAGGTATGGCCTTTAGAGAGAAAGCTTGGAGGTGAGCTTATTCAACTGTGATTTTGAGTCTTAACTGTTGCCTCTGAGGTAATATTCTTTCTGAGGTAAAATGCTTTCTGAGGTAAAATGCTTTCTGAGGTAATATTCTTTCTGAGGTAAAATGCTTTCTGAGGTAAAATGCTTTCTGAGGTAAAATGCTTATTTGCCCCACTTCCCTTTAGGAGATTGGTCTGAAAAAGGTAAATGAATTTTAATTTTATTTTCACTGTGCAACGAATACTATTCAACTTACCAAGTGATGTAATGCCATATAATAAGGTTTATAGTTATTGTTGTAATTTGTAAATACACCAACGACTGCTAATACACGAAAACAAACAATCACAATTGAGTTATAGGTGAAATAAATTCCAAGTGAATATTAAATTGAATTTGACACAAATTAGCATATATTTTCACATTCCTTCACTTCTTAATTAGATGATCTGGCATTCAACCTAAATATGTCGCCATAGTAACAAAGACATTAAGTTGTCTGGTAGAACATTAAGTGCCTCCATTACTTAGAAACACATGCTAATTGTGAGAAAAAAGATATTTAACAATAAAATGACTTATTATATTAACAAAAGATATTTAACAATAAAATGACTTATTATATTAACAAAACAAAACATAAAAAACTGCTAATACACAAGTGGTAATTTGAATCTATTGTTGTCTTGGTAACGCTTATCACACAAAGCTGTTAAAAATCACAAAATCACACCTGTTGAGGGTCGCTCAACTATACCCAGGCCTTCCTGCTGTACAGCTTTTGATCCCAACAAAAAGAAAAGCAGGATTATGCTTCAAGATGTGCACTCCATAAAGACCATGCTGACATTTTAAACAGAACCACAAGGCTATAGAATTACCAGGATTAATTTTAACCAGCCAGGTAGCCAGAGGAATGAGAACAAAGCTATAGAATTACCAGTAGAAGAGACATTTTGAACCACTAAAATCCAGGTGCACACGTGGACAAGAATCATTATGATGCACTTATAAGGCTGTTTTAGCCAGTTGCATACACTTGTGCAATTAAACGTATGTGTTGATGGTGAAATAGAGGAAATCGAAAAAGCCGGCAGCTGCCAAGAATCAAACAAGAAAAAAATGTTTGGGGGAGTAAGCAAGGGTGTCTATTATTGCTAGCACACAAGCAGTCGCCACGTAACATGTCATACGTACAAGCAACTTTATAGTTTGTTTTGGAGTTTATCATAAAACAGAGGGCTCGGTGACTTAGATATCAGCACCTGTGTATGTACCGAGCAGTGAGTGGGGAGTTGAAGAGGACCTAACCCTCGTTCCTGAGCTCCTCTATGTTGTTTTGTTGAATACAGTACACAACAACACTTGTATATCCCTGTTTTTTATTATTTCTAGCATTAGGATGTTTTTTAAATTGTGCAGTGTTTACATACCGCTAATTAACGTTGTTCCCCTTGCTTTCAGTTTAAAGTGGCTTTCACTCAATTAATATGTACGTATACACAAATATGAGTATGCTTACCAATGGCATTTGAAGGCAAAGCTCATAAGCCCCATTTACTTGTACTAACCCAATCCGGATTGGATTAGAGTTTGTTGTGTACAGATTCATGCTTTGCAACATCAAGACTTAGTATAAGTACCGAATTATTCTTTTAATATTGCACAGTAGTACATACCTATTGAAATTTTAGCTGGTTAAAATGCAGTACGTGACACGTGGGCTACCCACTGCTGGTACTGATCTCCTTTAATTACACTCTATTACCAAACCCCTTGGTCTGTTTACATCATTGGTATTGTTCAGAGCTTACTCAAATTCCAATGTTTGCTCGGACAGCCCTGAATAAATATTGTATTGATCCACATCCATGTCTAGTTGCAAAAGGAGCAAGCTACATACCTGAAAAATATGATCACCCTAGCTGGTTTATTGAGCGTGTTTCCTCCAGTATTTGTACTAAATCATGTTTGAAAAGTGTTCTATTGTTAGCTGAAATATGGTATATTGCATGCCAAAGTTTGCTCTAATAGTTTGGCAGAAAGAACAGCTCAGAAGCAGCCTGATCTATCTAATTCAGCAAAGGTTGAGTTTCTTGCATGCTTTAGAAAGTTTCTTTAGACAGCAAAACTGTCTGACACACAGCCATGCACTTAATTGTTTCAGGAAGCAACTTTACTTCAATCGAATTGGACATAGAGTTCTAGTACATACAGAAAGGCTTGTAGTAACTTTGAAAATTCTTAAAGTGGTATTAATTCTCAGCAGCATAAATGGAAACATTGAACAGGTTCTCTGGCACCGTTTTAAGATCAGAAAAAAACAACAGCCCATTTTTGAATGACTGTTTTAGTGTGGCTTGCAACACCCTCGTTCCCAGGCAGCACACAACTTCTCTACAAGGGACATTGAGCTAGGCAGGCCTCAGTCTCGTGTCCAGACCCCACCGAGAGGAGAGGGTCTGGTGACGTTTGGCCAATTCCTTGGGCTTCATTAACGTTGATTACTTTCTGGGGAGAATTTCCATCTGCCAATCACACTGCCGAAAACCCAATCTGTAGTTGCAGCAACGCTGGAAATTATATGCTACTTCAATTCAGCACGATGACTTTTTTGCCGCATAAATTAGCTATCAATTTGCAATTATGCATACAGTAAGCTATGAATTTTTAATGAAGCCTAGGGAATCAGCCGAATGTCAACAGACCCTCTCCTCTCGGTTGGGGTCTGGGCACAAGACTAGGCAGGCCTGGGATGAGGCTACATACTTCTCATTTCCAGGCCCTTAATACAGCACACATGACCCGCTGGGGGGGGGGAGTCCAGGACAAGACAGCAACCTGAATCTATTAACTGATAATCTACTTGAATCAGAAACCACAAGCATTTAAATATGACCACAACTTCACCACAACGACATTACTGGTTTGGACAACACTCATACAACACTTGATATTATCAAAACAAGCCTTTAACTACATTCACAGGGTGTTAATAAATAGTGGGAGGGACACAATAGTTGGGTATTGGAACTAAATGGGGGTGTGTCACATGATAGTTTGGATCATCAGTTCAGAGTATATCCAGTGCGACAATGAACTAACAGAGGTTTTCTCATATGTTGATAGTGCACATCTCATGTTTGTATAGTCGCTAGCTTGCCTACAGGTTATAGAGTATGATGTATATAGGAGAGTAGAGGGACCACCTACACTCACAAAGTTGTAACTATAATCTATACCTTACTGTGAATGGCAGCTAAATAAAAAGTAGGGAATCAATTGCACACACACACACACACACATGCTTTGTCACAAGCAGCATGGCACTAGCTATACTCTGCACATAGTTATATGAGCTAACCCACCAGCCCTGCTATTGCCATGGTAACAGCCAACATCCCCCATCCTATGGAGGAGGTGGGCTACACCCCACACAACCAAGAGGTGGTGTCTATCAAGTAGCACCACTGGGACTTAGCCACAAGTAGTCTCAGCTAAATATTGCCTCTAGCAAATTCCCTGAAAAAATAAGGATTCAATTCTGAACATGTGCACTGCAGCAACATGCTGAAAGGATTGCATCTTTCCTTCATAATGCAACAGAGCAACTGGACTAGCTCCTACTATAACATGCACACTCAAAGTATAGGCTTGTTTTCAGGGTTTTGGAGGTAGTTTAATACTCCCAGTATTTTAAGTAGCTAAGACTCTTGGCAATGGGTTCAAGCGTTTAGTGTGTTGATAAAAAAACAACAAAAAAAAAACAACAACAAAAATAACAAGTATAACAATATCTGCAGTACATAATTGAGAAAACTGTTAGTTTCAGGGCTAAGGGCATGCAGGATACTTGGATCAAGATGCCCTATAGAAAAGGATATCAACAGGACGTTTTACATGCAGGTTCATATCGAAAGGACGTGCAGCACACACGCAGGGTACATGCACGTAATCCTTCCGCAGAGATCAGTACGCACCCATTATGCTTACATTCAACAGAAACCTGACTTGTACCATAGCTAGCTAACCACGCATACACATACACAGTTTAAATGCACCGTCGCTATCGTTCCTAGACGTGTAATTTGCAAACTTGTACTGCCCGACAGAACACGGTACACCTAGGGGCTCTACCCGTTGCTGCAACCAGTGTAGTACATGTAATTATTGGTAAATTATACCGCAACAGCGCAAAAGCAACACATGGTTTACGTTTGAACAAACATCGCGCAATCGCAAATCAGTACAAACATGCTAAAATGTCGCACCTCGCAGTCGCTTACCGTTGAAAAACACTGCAGAGCGGACACTGTATACAGGTCTATAGCCCCCCTCCGCCGGTCGCCAGCATAGTGGTAGCAAACACAGGAGTACCAGCACGCAAGCACGCCAGTCCATCGCACCCAACTGCATGTTGTACTTGTTTAGGTATCAGATCGTAGCACGAAGTCGGTAGACTTTGTGTTGTATGAGAACCGGAAATGAGCTACTACTACTTCCTCCTACTTAGCCGTGCGGCCAAATGAAGGAGCGGGCGCCGACCTTGAAGGGGAGGGGCTCGGCAAAGTTGATAAAGAAAACCGCATGGCGACCTTTCAGGAAGTGCAGTGCATGCGCGTTTGAGTGCACTACAGCTGAAACAAGATGTCGGATGCAAAAAGGCGGTGTGTGACCGTTCCCCTCCTCCTCCTGCTAACTCTCCTCACGATCTATGGACGCTGCGTGGAGGAAGCGGATGTCAGTAGATTTACAAGCTCTTTGGTTGATCTTGCCAACAACTCACTTGGAGTGAGGATAATGCAGGTACAATGGAACTATAATTGCTGTGTAGTTTGTGTTGCCATCTTGTAGACATAAGTGTTGTACACACTGCCAAAGGCGCGGTTCTGTTCATTTACGGCACTGTGTCCTGCTGTTATGGGAACAACACATGGTTGGTTGCCTTATTAAAGTTCATGATTTATAGGCTCAAGTTACATATGGAACATTAATTACACTGCAAACACAGTGAAGCCAGTTGTCTCACACCCAGACTACGTTTCGCCAAGAGGGAGAATAGACTGGTAAACTGCCTATATCGTTTTAATCCCAGTATTTTGAAATCATTGTGACGTCGTGTCAACTGGATTGTGAATTCAAAGATACTCTAGCAAACAGCAAACTCCGAGACAACCTACTTGTGCTCCTTTCGAAAGATAGTCTACACACTGTAGCTAGGGTTGCCAAGTCAACGTCCATTTCGCTAGCAGATTGTTGGCCGCAGTGTTAATAAATCAATGATGTCAAGCGTTTAGTTAGAAAAGAGCAATGCGCTAGCATTCTGGCACACTTGAACGTAAACCTGACCTGACCCATTTTCTGGCATGAAAAATGCTGTCTGGGAACAGGACTATGTAGCCAGTACGTGTGTTGAACTTAGCCAGGCGCAGCATGAGTACATTGAAATTACAAGCACTTTCATGCAAAGCATGGAAGTATCTAAGGGCATGCTCTCCCAGAAAATTATTTTAAAGTTAGAGCTTCTTGTGTCACTTTAAAGCCAGATTAAGGTCATGGCTGTCTGTCAGAGTGCTTCTTGCTAGTAGTGTGTGTGTGTGTGCACTGCAGATCTCCACTAGAAACAAACAACATGTAACCACCACAGACCTTAGACCTTAGCCTTTCTGTACTTGGGCACTAGTGAACTTCACCAGGGCGCAATCCTGTATTGGCTTCTTGTGTAGCTGCGCCTCTGTGCACACCCAACCAATGATGTTCCCTGAAAAAGAAAAGCATGTCTAGATATTGCACCAAGTTAGTGTGGCGTAGGATGCATTTTGGCCAATACCAGGCCTCATCAGCTGCGCTGGAGTGATCAGGAAGATCAGGGACTGTTTATCTTATGTAAGTAAGGCAGTCAGGTTGCAGCTGCCCTAATCCATACATTAGGAGGTAGTGTCTCTTCACGTCCTTGTCATACACATGTGTACGTATGTGTACGTATGTGTGCAGAATCACCGCAAGTACTAAATGTATGTATACACCACAAGAAAGTGAACTCTATCAAGTGGTCACTTTTAGAGGGTACAAAATTGTTTGAAAGCAAATCGAAATTTAACAGCTGCCACGTCAGTGTACATGGAGTGCGTAGCTTCAATGGTGACTTGGCTAATGGCGAGAGATGCTAGTAGTGCTTCTAGTATAGCGGGAAACTTTCAAGGGAGAAAACTTTGTGTTAATAGAAAATTCACTGCTATTTAAGTTAAAATAGCTACTTAAATGTTTACCTGTGAGCTTTTCAATTGATGCTGTGCATACAGCCAGTGGCATATCTACATGCTGTATACTAAAATGGCGGCCCATAATTATCATTTAGGTCACAATGTGAAAATCCTGTATACAGGTAACATCAACAGTGATAAAAAAAACACTGTCCATCAAAACATGTACCTATCTACTTATGGGTGTTTTACATGTGATGGAGGCGACTTTAACCTTGCCCAGGCTCCTGCCTGTCACTTGCCCAGGCTCCTGCCTGTCACTTGCCCAGGCTCCTGCCTGTCACTTGCAGTACGGAAAAGCATGCAGAGAGGGTACATGATCCAATATGCCATGATGTATTTGAAAAGTGACCAAACTTTTCGACATACTTTGTTCTCTTTCTGTCAGTTTTTCGGGTACCAAAGTTCGCAGAAGACCACTTGCAGCCACCTATGCAAGTTTGTGTCTCTAACCACACCCACTCATTAACGACATTTATACAGTCAAGATTTGTAGTGCACAAACTCCCATCCAGATTGAAAACTACCTTTGAAAGGAGCCCTGAGTAGCATTTTCTATTCCTTGCATACTTACTCAGCGATGATCAAGATCTTTCTACAACCAAGCACACAAATAGCTATGTACTTTCCACTTTGAGCCTACACCCACCCACCTCCCCCCGTCTCACTCTTTCTACTGGCAGCTCCCAAGTGCATCACACAATACACCCACCCACCTCCCCCCGTCTCACTCTTTCTACTGGTAGCTCCCAAGTGCGTCACACAATACACCCCCCGTCTCACTCTTTCTACTGGTAGCTCCCAAGTGCGTCACACAATACCCGAGTGTACCAATGTAACTGAAAGACGGGCCTTTCTTTCCATATAAGGCAATCCTAGACAGGAGGTTAATTTCTCACAACTGACCCAGTGACCTTGATAAACTGTTTACTACAACTCTAGTACTCCACACGAAAAAACCCATCTGGGCAGTTATACGCTCTTATCTAGTGTGTGCATACCATGTTACGTTAAAGTTTTTATTCTGGTACATACGTATGCTTTGCACACTGGACAGTACTCTCTGTGCCCTGAGGGTTTTAGAATTGCAACACATGTGCGATGGGCTGATTTCTGTTGTAAACATTCCCAAGCCTGCTCCTGAAGTGACCGAGCATAGTATTCAGCTTAGTTATGCATTTGAGCCAAAAACAGTCCTCATCAGCTGTGCTGGAGTGACCGAGAGATAGGGACTGCTGTCTCATGCAATATACAAGGCAGTCATTGACAGGTAGCAGCTGGCTTTATCCATATGGTGGGTAGAAGCGCCTTGGACGTATTGTCTCTTTGGATTTGTAAAAATTGTTGCTGCAAGCGATCATAGTTGTTGGTATGCATGAACAATCAGTGAACCACATCTCCCTGAAAAAAGGCAGGCATAGATGTTACACAAAGTCACCTACTGCGCAGGATGTAATTCGGCCAATACTGTTATGTGTGTGTACCAATACATTAAGGTATAAAATGAGATAAGAATATGTACACATCAGACTTGGCATCTCCGGTTCGCTCCCAAGTGGCACAGTGCAGTATTGATCTAAGGTTTCTGATGGCACACACACACCAGTCAGTTCAAAGAACGTGTGCATACTTTCAATGGCTGTGTGGAGGGATGTGACATCAATGGCAGGGCACGAGGAAGGTTTTGTCCTTTAACATCATGGTACGAACATGATATATGTATCCCTAGTTGATTGAGGGGCGTTAAATAGTGTGGTAACTGCCTTCTGCCTCATTTTACGCCTCATTTGTATATCCCTAGTTCTTAGTACCCCCAGTGCTGCTGCTGCACGTACACACACGCATCAACAACATGTGATGATCGAAGCTTCCCGCCCAAACACTCCAGCTTCCCCCTCCCCTCCCAAAATTTTAAAGACCTACCTAAAATTTGTACAATTCTAGGCATGATTGTAACTCTCAGATTGCATCAGAATCCATTTCAGAGGACATAAATTTTTCTTGAGGGGCATGCCTCCAGACTCACCTAGACAATGCTTATATAGCTTCCCCCCTGAATCAAAATCGTAGATAGAACCCTGATTGTGGGCAGTCCTGGAATCCCAGGCTCTAGTGTGGGGAGGAGAAAAGAGAGCGTAGTACACATTGTTTGTGCGTGTGCCAAGCTCCCCTTGGTAACCTGCACACACAAAAGGTCAATTTCTGTTTACCTGCTGAAAGGCCACACTGCAGGGTTATACTCCCTGTGAGATACATATGGGCATTTTTGAAGTCAGAAACAATATCGCTTTGACGGTAACAATCTGCATTGTTTTGTTCGAGAACATCGGTGAACTTTCAAAAGGCAGAATTGTGTCAGTCATGTGCCGTAGCGTTTAACTGGGATGGACAATTCCTGCAAATGAAGAGCTGAGCGCCTTCATCGCTCCCTGGTCATCATCCACACAGAGCGTGGTCAGTGGCAGGTATCTTTCACATGGGTGAAGCCTCGCAGAGGTTACTGAGCATGCACGAACAGTGTGTACCAGGCTCTCTTTTCTCTACCCATGCACAAGAGCCTGGGAATGAGGATGTAGTGTATAAAATTACTCACAACGTGTTGGGATCTTCACATGGTCCACATTACTCACACTGTGAACACTTCTGGTTTGTGTACACTGTGGCAGAGGTCCGCAAGTTGATACAGGAAATGGCTGAGGTGTCCGCATTTTGCTGTCTGATTTAACGAGGTGTCTGCTAGGGAGCTATAGGGAATATCCGTTAAGAGAGGTTTCACTGTATATAGCTTGTGTGTCAAAATGTGTGTGTGTGTGTGTGTGTGTGTGTGTGTGTGTGTGTGTGTGTGTGTGTGTGTGTGTGTGTGTGTGTGTGTGTGTGTGTGTGTGTGCGCGTGCGTGCGTGTGTGCGTGCATGTGTGTACATGTCTGGATCTTCATGAGGTTCACAGTATCAATGCTATGGTTTGTATACACAGCGGCAGAGGTCTGTAAGTTGATACAGGAAATGGCTATTGTATAACATTATTCATATTGTCCTGATATCCTGATATGCCTGTCATACATGCAATGTTCCCAGGCTTTGGTGTTCATTACTCTATGTGGCAGTACATGCTCATGAATAATGTTCCGCCGCAAAAGAGAGAGAATTCCAAGTCCTTGGTTCAAACCCGGTCGGACGTAGCCTCGTTCCCAGACCACTCCCAGATTTTATCTTGTAGCCGTGAGGAAAATTGGCTGAGATGAAATCTGGGAGTGGCGTAGGCAGAGAAGTGGAAGACATATTAGTGGCTCTTTTCATTTTGTAAGTAGATAAATGTGTGACATACTGAAGCTAAAATCAGTGGGTGTGGGTTAAAGTCACAAAATGGCTGAAAGTACCCTTGGGTGAAGTTTAGAAAATCCCACAGCAATCAAAAATCTAGGTACAGTATATTGAAGGCATTCCTAAGCCTCGTTCTGTGTCCATATGTAGCTTTTCACAAACTATAGTCTAGCCTCATTCCCAGGCTCTGGGGAGGAGCCTGGGAATGAGGCTAATACTGTCAGCACAATTGACCAAGTCATCCCACCTACCAATCTATATTATAGCACTTGGAACTAAAGTTTGGCTCATCTGTGGTAAAAGTGATGTCCATTAATTTCTCTTGGCCAT
This sequence comes from Agelas oroides, assembly GCA_949130485.1. Lineage (NCBI taxonomy): Eukaryota > Metazoa > Porifera > Demospongiae > Agelasida > Agelasidae > Agelas > Agelas oroides. Next base: position 8,319,466 of record OX422191.1, on the reverse strand, counting down.
ACATTTGCCACGTGGCGAAGTCCTGTTAGTACCTTGGGGTGTGGTTAGATTTTAAGTAGTTGTTAACTGACCTACATTAACCCTCTTGACTGTACACCTGGGTGGCAACCTTCTCTAAGAGCTTCTGAGAAAATGTCTTTGACATTTCCGGTGAATAGCAACTGATGATTCACTGCTCTTGAAATCTTGCCACAGTTGTAAATAAAGAAATAGCCTACTTCGGGCAGATTACCAGAGTGTGATTAGCACATAGTCAAATGCTGTGAGAGTCTAAGATCTATTGGACATGTTTAATGCTATGCAGCAAAAACGGAGAAGATCAGCGGCTGCCGTGTGTGTAACTGAAGCATTCAGCATCCAATACTACATTACAACTGTGGCAAGATGTTTGAGCAGCTGTGACAACCATCAAAGATGAAGGTTACATGCAGCTGTAGGATAGTACCCTTTGAGATCTGCTGAGTGGGAGCTACGGGAGATTAGATTAGTGACAGCAAACGCACCTTTATTGCAGCTGGACTTCTGGTTAGTATGGCAGGTGAGGAGGTTGGAAGCTAGTAATTAGTGATACACGTGAGGTAGCAATTAGTACTACGTAAATGATGTCATCGTACAGACTGCCATAGAGGCCTATAGGTGAAATCGGTTTACACAAACAGCTTTTGTTTGTTTGGAACGAAACTCACGCAGGGATAACTGCCAGGTGAGCTCTATACCGACAGCTGTAGCTCTTCCTGATACGTGAAGCATTTGAGTGTTTCTTTGGGAATCCTCCAGGAAAATTCTGTGCATCATAAAATGCCATAGCGGCCAATGTAGAGCTCACCTGGCAGTATCCACTGAGCGAGTTTTGTTCCAAAGGTTGCTTGTGTAAATCGATTCACCTTTCACTATGGGCCTCTATGGCAGTCTGTATGATTACGTCATTTATGCAGCACTAATTGCTACCTCCCGCTCACTAATTACTAGCTTCTAACCTCCTCTGCTACAGCAGGTGAGGCAGGAAGTAGATCTTGTATGGTGGTATGAAATGTGTGACTACCCTCCAGGGTTAGGAAATAGGTGTGAATAGGTGAGGCAGGAAGTTCAAAGTACTTCAATTAAACCTACACTCCCCAGTTAATAGGTCTGATATGTGTGTAGGGTGGGAAGGGAAGCTGTAGTGAGAATGATGTTTTGCTCAAGGTTAGGATTGGAGGATGGGGGTGGGGTTTGGGAAGTAAGTGGCTTATTTTTAAAGGTTCAAGCATTTTTGTCAGACAATGTGCAAGAAAGTGTGTAATTAAGTGTACAACGTTACCACTGTGAGGAGAAGTGCTTTGCCAGGAAATGGCACCATATACGTAGATTGGTTTTAGATAATGCACCTCATAAATCTAAGAACAGAAATTGTTTCATTAATGCATACACTGCCTCACCTCTTTGTCACCTGGTGTACCAGACCGTACTGAGTTAACTAATATGTCTCGTATGTTGGTATGAAATGGCTGGCTATACACTCGACCAGTGACTGCTTACAACTCATATACACGGCAGTTACAGTGTACACTTTTGTATCTTACAGCATGTGTAGCTAAAAATGACTGAAGCACTTCTACAGATTTTAATTTTCAACAATTTCTTATAATTAGGATGTCCCCATACCCATACCACAAAAGCTCAGCTTGAGAATGCGACTGTGAGTGAAGCTTGATGGCATAACACACACCTAGACTACTACGCTCTCTTTGGAGCACTATAGACACGAGTCTTAGCTATAATGGTGAGTAGGTTGTATGGGTATAGTATGAAAGCATACTTTGAACCATTGCCATGGTAACAGGAACTCTGTGGTGGGAAGGTCTGAGAGCAAGACACGATGTGGAGACACATTTCCTTGCTGACAAAAGGCAGACCAATTGTCTAAACCATCTGTTTGAGTGATTTAATTTTCAAAATTTTAATAATAGCCGGACTGACGGACACAACCAATTGCTTAACCCCGCTTTATGCTATACAATGAAGTGGGGAAGGTTTGTTGTGTATGGTGTATATTACTGTGGGAAAATCATTCAGCAGTTGTGTGCCTGGCAAGAGAGGAAAGTGGTCGTTAAGTCCTACTGGAAATGTTTATATTGTTTTCCATTTAAGCAATCATCTCATTAATTTTTGCTTAATGGTCGTTTATTTCTTGGTGCCTTGGTGGCCATATTTGCCTGTGTGTCCAAACTCTGCACGTGTTGACATCTGTAGGATTATTGATCTATTGTGACGTGTTGTGTGAATTTATCAAAGGCTGCTTTGTGCCATGTTTTCCTTACCTAGCTAAGGTCTTGTGTATGTCAATAGCACTGTATCTGAGCCGTCTTTGAATGCACAAAATGTCACCTTACTTTCAGCAAAACGTGAGATGATGTTTTATGCATTCAAAGATAGCTGAGGTGTAGAAATCAAAGGTTATTCCGTCGCATATCGCACTGCTGCGTTTGAAGCTCCGTATCGGTGAACTTCTGTTAAGGGTGGTGCTTCGTATATAGATGTATGAGTATCTACTGAGTCTACAAAGCATGTGTGAGTCCTTAATGCAAGTTCAGTGATGTGGTGCTTCAAATGCAGCAGTGCAATATGCGACAGAATAATCTTCAGTTTCTACAAGAGACTTCTGCAAGAGACTTCTATATCTGAGCTATCTTTGGATGCACAAAATGTCACCTTACTTTCAGCAAAACGTGAGGTGAAGTTTTGTGCATTCAAAGATAGCTGAGGTGTAGAAGACTGGTGTAGAAATCAAAGGTTATTCCGTCGCATATCGCGCTGCTGCGTTTGAAGCTCCGTATCGCTGAACTTCTGTTAAGGGTGGGGCTCACATGTGCTTCGTATATAGATGTATGAGTATCTACTGAGTCTACAAAGCATGTGTGAGTCCTTAATGCAAGTTCAGTGATACGGTGCTTCAAACACAGCAGTGCGGTATGCGACGGAATAACCTTTGATTTCTACACGAGACTTCTGCAAGAGACTTCTATATCTGAGCTATCTTCGGATGCACAAAAGTTGGTCTCGCTTTTTGCTGAAAGTATAATGCGACCGTGCGATCGAAACACATGTACGCAACAAAACAGTTTTCAAATTCTCCACTGGACTGCCACAGATTATTCACTCACCGGTACTTGCGCCTAATACAGTGGAACCTCTCTAATACAGACACCCTTGGGACCACAATATGTAATTGTCCTGATTAGTGAGGTGTCCTTATTTCAGGGGTGTCCTTTAAGAGACATTCCACTGTATCCCCGTACAAACCTTGGCCTGAGAGACTGGCTGTTCATGGTCTAGACTATTAGTATGAAGTACCTCTGATGTCATGGTTACGGGATACGCATTGGGGCGCTATCAATGGTCGGACTTACTAACCACGTCGTTCAGCTTTTGAGAAATAGCCCCTTGTCCAGTAAAACTGTACACACCTCATGACTTTTCGCCTCTGTAAAATTACAACAGCCAATAAAATGGCACTGCATTGTCCGTCATACAGTACGTTGGTAACTAGGTCTCTTTGGATACATAGATACTGAACACTCGACAGCACTAATCACGTCAGTTCAAAGTCCATAGAGAGTCGTCCGTGCGCATGCGCAGTTGAACATTATGAATAAACTATATCCCGTAACCTTACCATAAAAATAAGTCATATCTCTAGTACTTCTACACGCACATGCATGCACATGCATTGACAGTATGTGACGCCTATGATCACTCATAGCAACAAAATTGGTGTAGCAACAATAATTTGGAAGCCTTGAGCATATGAGCATAATTCTAGAAATCCAGAGCATAATACCAGGTGTAGGAATAGGGAGGGGCCAGGGGGAAGGCCATGGCCCTCCCACCCATTCATAATAATTTGCACACGGGACCATTACCACATGCTTATGCTTGCCCACTCATGCTCAATGTCAACTACACGTTATAATTTTCAAGCAGTGATGTTCAGACAATAATAGCAGCGATGAGTCAGATGCTGACCGCTAGGGGACATAGTCCAGTGCCACCTTCTGTAAAGAAAAACACTTCAATTTTGCTTTGTACCATTACGCTTATTTACGTAACACATAAACTACTGTACGCTAATAAATGAGTAAGCATTATTTAGTTTGCATATTAGATTAGCTAATATTGCTTCTTACTATGCGCCAGTCCCAAGTAGACACCATATGTTACTCAATCTGTACACAGTAACCACCATGATACCTGGTCACCATAGTAACCACCATGATAATTCTGTGAGAACCAAGCCCCTGCAGGAATTCCTTCCTTCCTTCTTTTGGACTGTGGGTCTTCTAGGTTAGTCTGGCGAGGGTCTGCACCTCCTGGCACATGATTCAGTTTGTCTGGCGAGGGTCTGCACCTCCTGGCATGATTCAGTTAGGAATACTCTCCCACAGCTTCAGGAAGCTTGTAATTGTAAAAGACACCCCTGAAATAATTATACCTTGGGTGACCAGGACATCTGATCACGTCTTATAAGCATGCAATATTCCCCTATATATAAACACATTAGTATCTCTTAGTTGGTTCCGAGCATGTCCATATTCCTGGCACACAATCCAGTTCCCAATGGTTTGCGTGTTCACGATCACACTTTTGAGAAGCTATATTCACTCAATGCAGTTACGTTCCTTACAGAAGCCAACAAAATTGACTATATATGTATCGGTTGGGATGTGGGTTTTAAACAAGTCTGATTTGAGCCCCAAAAAGTGCACGTCCAATGGTGTGAAGCTCTTCTAGTTAGCTTCATCTCATAATGCATTTTTCTAAATTGAGGTAAGATATACTATACAGCTTTAGTGATGTGTAGAGTTCAAAGATTATTTCGTCTTGTATATAATTTATTAATTTGATTGCGTCATGGTATGTCTGCATAGGACGTGAGTCATGTGACATGCTATCAATTCCCCATGCAGGATCACTATGACAGTCTGGAGTACACACGACAGAGGAGGAATGCAAGCCAAATCGCACATGAGGTACGTAAACAGTCTGTCAAACGTTTCATGCATGGCGGTCATAAATGTACCATAGTCTCGCAAACGAGCGCCCATGGGCAGAACACTTTACAAGTCTGCCAAAGAGGGGATCGAGTGGGTGCTCTTACAAATGTTTCCGCGTTTAACTACGAAAGAGCGCTCATGTCATGTTTACAACGACTCGATGCCCTCAAAGCAAATAATTCGACAAACAATAATGTACGGAGCCACATTGCATGTGACCAGATTACAAAATGATAGTTGTGATTGTATACAAAACACTGGGAAAATCTCTTATTATTAATTGCCAGAAATTTTTTAATGTATGTATGTATGTATTATTTTTGAGCATTTCAGTGCCAAACCAGCCTCTCTGGAACTAGTGGCTTTCTTCTTAGTCTTTCAGCATTAGCGAGAGTAACCTACTCTGATGAAAGCATGCTTGAGCCTGGAGCAAAGAAGCATACTGTAAAATGCACATGGCAAAAAAGGGAGTAATGTTTGCAAAATTTCCATCAAAATGACAAATTTTTGATGCCCTGCAAACATTTCCAGCAACAGAGTATAATGTTGGAGCCAACTGAAATGTCACTATTCGTTGCTAATGGAGCATTCAAGTTGAACAGTGTAGGTGGTTATAACACATTATGGGATGTATACTTGACAATACCCCATCAGGCTTTTATCCTTCATAGGCAAGTCTGTAAATTAGCCCCTTCAATAAGTGTTGTTTCTGTAAGTAATGATCATTGAAGAGGTCCATTGATGAGGTGGCCTAATGTATTGTGTGAATGGTCGAGCAATTATGTGTGTCATTGTCAGGTGTGTAACATTTAGGGAGATGTGGTTCGTTTGATTGTTCACGCATAACAGAGCATCTTGCCTCACGCGGAAATAAAGGAATTTAGATGTTATGCGGCGAAAATAAATTGAAAAAGGCCAGCAGTCACCGGGGGTCGAACCCAGGACACCTCTGATGGCACATACTGAGTGGCTGCCGGGTATACGACTGAGGCATTCAGTACCACCTGTGTAGCACGTACATATAGAGGATTGTGAGGGTTGGTGGTTGTCCGGCTGTCGTGGCTCAGTGGCAGAGTATGGATTCCTGGATTCAACTCCCAGCGACTCCCAGCGTTTTCCACTAATTCCCTCTATTAATTTTCACCTCATAACATCTAAATTCCTTTATTTAGGGAGATGTGGTTTGTCAATTGTTCACGCACACATCAACAACGTGTGATGATTACATGCATGATGGCTTGTAGCAACCATCTTCAAAGGATGCTGCACAAAAATATGCTACTTTTTTCTTTTTCCATGGATAAAGGCCAGCTGTGACCTGATCTGCACTTTTAGTACGAGATAGCAGTCCCCATCTCCTGTTGATTGTTCAGGCCTAGAGCCAGCTATCTTCCTGCATGGAGATTTTCTAAAGATGTCACTGAATAAACCTTTAATGAGCATTGCAACAGTACTTCACTTTCTCATGGGAATTTTCTCTTCTTTGCCTCATGCAATTACGTACACTCTGAATCACTAGGCTAACTACAAGAGTATATCCTCATTCCCGGACTCGTCCTGCACAGTATGGGACTGAACCTGGGTAGCAGAAGAGCTTCTAAACCGACCTTTTGGATAAGGCCAGCTACCTTTGTGCATGAGATAGCAGTCCCCATCTCCTGGTCACCCCAGTGCAGCTGATGAGGCCTGGTATTGACCAAAACGTGTCCTGCGCAGTGGGTGACTTTGCATAACATCTAGGCCTATTTTTTTAGGGAGATATGTGGTTCGTTGATTGTTCATATATGTATACATTCGTAGAGTTACTGTGGAATTTTAATTACTGTAGATTGGGAAATTTTCACCCACAAAAATATTCCGCTTCAAAAATTAGACATGAAAGTTGTTGGTCTCATACCCAAATCTAGATCTGGGTCTGGGCATGAGAAATACACATGTGAGCTGAGCTGTCGAAAAATGGTGGAAACCTTCACGTGAAAGTGTTCTGGGCGAGAGGGTACAGTAGCAGTGAAATGCAGCCACTGTAGAGAAGCTAGAGCATCAGTGCAAGTGTGGAAATGCAGCGACATTGAAAATATTTCGTGCTTTTAGTTTTCGTCGTAGAAGGGTGCCGATGAAAATGTTTTAAACGCCAAAAATTTTCCAATTTTTCGTATCACAGGAACCAAGCTATGTAGCTTTGGATTATGCCGACCAGGTTTTTGCTCAAACTTTGTACTGTGTGAACAATCAATGAACCACATCAACAAAGGCAGGCCTGTAGATGTAATGCCAAGTCACCCACTGCACAGGACATGTTTTGACCAATATCAGGCCTCATCAGCTACGCTGAGATGACAGGAAATGGGGACTGCTGTTTCATGCAAAAAAAAGGCAGTCAAGGTAGCAGGCAATCAGGTAGCAGGCAGTCAGGTAGCAGGCAGTCAGGTAGCAGGCAGTCAGGTAGCAGGCCTTATATATGTATACTAGATGAATGCAGGGCATTGTGGGGCGAGCCTGAGCAAGCAGTATGCCAAGGACTACAATTGCGCATGCGCAGTTCGTACATACGCGCGCGCGTACCCCTTCGCACTTGTCGAGGTGTCGAAGTTGTCGTAGCGTTTAGTAAGAAGTAAAGTTGCTGTTTGCTTACTGTGCCTCATCCAAGTGTAGAAATGACAAAGGCAGCGTTGTACATTATTCACACAGGAATGACCTCGTAATTGAAAGTCTTCAATTCTTGGCCAACCCACATCTAGTTTTCTGCTTAGGGGTGAGAAACAATGAATTGGTTTGGAAGAGGCTAACATGCAATTTTTTGTGTACACAATCACCGTTATGGTTTATCAATTTTTGTTGTAAACAACATGACATTACGATATAAAAGTGATGACATAATATTTCCTGTTTGCATGAGAGCTTACATTGGAGTTTCTATCGACCAAATGAGCTTCAAATGGTAGTTTTTTACACATTGCCAGTGAGTTAGTGGATGTTGTTTGGTTCAGTTTTTCCATTAGGGCTGTGTCATTGCTATCTCAACACCATTGTTGGTAGCCACAAAAGTTTTCCATTTTTTCTATGACATTTTCTCTGAGAGTTTCTACTCCAGGTTGCTGAACGTCATGCTGGCTAGAAAAGTCTATATTTGCATCATCATTATCTCTGGCAGATTGTGTAGTGGAGACAATTGTGGCAAATGCTTCCCATTCTTGCTTACCTGGTTAGCCTCGTTCCCAGGCTCTCCCCGCTAAGAAGGGCCCTCCCCCCTCTTAGTGGGGAGAGCCTGGGAACGAGGCTACACCTGGGTACAGTTCACTGAAATCACACAGCTATTGCTTGAATTCTTTGTTGTTAAAGATCACCTGACGGATGGTGTCCTTTTCCTTGACGTCGGCTTCTTCCCTTGCGGTCACGGAAGCCATGTACGCTAATGCGCTATTGGAAGCCCTACATACTTCATGCGACCAAGCGCGGCGCGCGGGTGATTCTCTTGCGGTCACGGAAGCCATGTATGCGAATGCGAAGCCCTACATACTTCGTGCGACCAAGCGCGGCGCGCGGGTGACGGTCGTACGATAATGATAATAATAATAATACATATATGAAATCTCCCAGCTGTACCGTCTATGTGGGGCTCGCTCAGGCTCGCCCCAATAATGGGTAATAGCATTTCAAAGGTACTGTCAATCTCTTGGTAGGTGATGTGGTTTCACCTTGTGAGGCAACTTCCTGCAATTCAAGGCTCTGTTTCCTAGCAATGGGTGCTCCACCTGGGCTTCATGTGCCTATACTAACACAATGTGTACCTCAATTGGCAATGGCTGTGTTTACCTCTACCGCTTGTGGGTAAGTTTGAAACCCACCTCAGTGGCTTCTGCTGCATAAATGGAAGAGAAAGTTCTTTGGTATCAGGAAAACTTTTTGAATAGTACAAGGTTCAAAATTTCTTTGGTTTAGAGAGATGTCTTTAAATTAGAATGGCACTGCACTTCGGTGTTATAGTCCGTGCTGCGATGTGCTGATCATAGGTTGGCCAGCTACGGGGAAGAGGGGGGGAGTATCACTGTTGTCCTTGTGTACATACACACAAGTGCAAGAACAGTTCTAATTGGAAGGTGACCCCCAAGAAACAATTACATCATCAAAGGAAATATATATAATTATACTCCTTTTGGAGTGGAGAAAATATTTTCAGACCTTGGCACTGGAGAGGCAGGTATCACCATTCAACTCTGTTGCAAACTTGCTTCAATTGAGAGCCATAGTCGCACAGTGATTCACATGCGCATGTGGCTGTCCAAGGTAGAAACCAAATATTATTCCTTGCATATTTTGTTCCGTTCGATGCACTGTGTCGCTGAGCTTATGTTAAGACAGGATTCTCCTGGGCCTTTTCCAACAATGGGCCTTTTGGTTCCACCTCAAAACTAACATATTTTTAACAGCCACTTGAACTTAAAAACTGTCTCCGCTCTGAATATAGAACCCAGTGAACATTGAACTTAACTGAAATGCTTTGTTGACAGTGGTACACGTGACCACTACATTCAAGATGAGGGGCGTGGTCATGAGATATTATTTGTACCCTTTGGCCTGTAAATTCTGGTGAGAACACTGTCTTAAGAGAACAAGTGGGGATAAGATAATACACACCTTGTAAATGTGTGGATATCTGCTGCATCCACAAAGTAAGTATGAGCTTCACCTTTAACAAAAGTTCAAAGTTCAAAGTTCAATGATACATTGTGACAGCTGCCTGGAATCAAACCCGGGACTCATGACTCAAACCACCAGCACTCTGCCACTAAGCTAGGACAACCGGACAACCACCAGCCTTTACAATCCTCTGTGGTTGGTGCAAGCAAAATAAGCAGCGGAATAATATTTAGTTTTCATCTGGAATTGCCACAAGAATCTGATATTTACATGTTCACTACTCACTACTGTAATTGTGGGTTCATGAACTCATTTATCCTCACAAAATCCTTTTTAAAGTTGTTATTTCTTTCTTGTAAACAAACGATGTTATGGAGTTTCCCTATTCAACACAGTGCTACACCTACCACCAAAACCAGTTACACATGGCCATACAGTATACACACCCACTAGCCGACTATTGTAAGCTGTTGTTAGAATGAATGGTCGTATTTGGCTAAGATACGCGTGTGGTGGGGACATTGGTATGTGTGTGGTTATACACATAAGGCATTTGTACAATTGTCCAGTTGGGAACGAAAATGGAAAGGTGTGTTCCACCCTTGTACTGTGGGTTAGGATTGGTATTGCAATATTACTCACAGAAAGGCACAGTGTCGAGGTAGAACACATGCACTTGTATCATCTTAAGTCGTGTGGAGGCTGTTAGCAAACCTTACCCAACAGCATACACACACCTGGTTTATGCAAGGAGTAAGGAGTAACAATTTAGTAGCCAAACAATTAAGCCAGAAGTACGATACGCTTGAGTTGGACCTCCCACAAGTCACACGAGTATGAGCAGGTATTGCTTCTTCATTGGCGAAGGCATACTAACTCCATGTTTTATATACGAGTGTACATCTAGTCTCGTGCCCAGCCCGCGCTCACCTCCTGGCGAGAAACGGTCTCACTGGTGAACAAAGTCGAATTTCTTGGGCTTATAATTATTCCCAAAAAGTGGTAAGGACCAATGAGATTGTGAGATCAGTAATCACTTCCCTTACAAAAGTAAAAAAAATAATTTATCTCTACTCGAGTATCCGTACCTTTTTTGAGCAGGTTTGGTATAAAACATTGCTAGGTGACACTGCCACAAAAGTGTGCGCTAGCCCAAGAAATTCGACTTGGTTCACCAGACTGTTTCTCCTCGTGAGAGGGTAGGGTCTATAGGGACGAGACTAACGTTGTTGACTAAGGTACATTGAGCAAGAGATGAAGAGAACTCACACCTGGAATTCCTAGAGCGCAGATGTTGCTATTTATTTCTCCGTCATACTTCTGAGTTATCATACTTTGATACATGTGTGTACTCCTGCATGAGGTGTACAGTCAAGTGCATCCTGCGCAGTGGGTGACTTTGCATAACATCTAGGCCTGTTTTATAAGGGAGATGTGGTTCGTTGATTGTTCATACATGCAACCACAGGAACACTCTGTCCAAGCAGATAGCCACATTCTCACCCTCAAAGGAATGCAGTACCAGAAAACAACCCACAAAGCGTACAGCACCAGAGAGTAAACCAACCTCCCTGACCACACACACACTGACATGAATCCACCTGTGGGCATATATACACATAAACACATCTGTGGAGTGGTTATATCCCATATATGTGTAGTGTGACCCACACTATGGAGTGCTTGAGTCATAAAACATTCTCATTGTTGTTCAGTGTGACCCACACTATGGAGTGCTTGAGTCATAAAACATTCACATTGTTGTTCAGTGTGACCCACACTATGGAGTGCTTGAGTCATAAAACATTCACATTGTTGTTCAGTGTGACCCACACTATGGAGTGCTTGAGTCATAAAACATTCACATTGTTGTTCAGTGTGACCCACACTATGGAGTGCTTGAGTCATAAAACATTCACATTGTTGTTCAGTGTGACCCACACTATGGAGTGCTTGAGTCATAAAACATTCACATTGTTGTTCAGTGTGACCCACACTATGGAGTGCTTGAGTCATAAAACATTCACATTGTTGTTCAGTGTGACCCACACTATGGAGTGCTTGAGTCATAAAACATTCACATTGTTGTTCAGTGTGACCCACACTATGGAGTGCTTGAGTCATAAAACATTCTCATTGTTGTTCAGTGTGACCCACACTATGGAGTGCTTGAGTCATAAAACATTCACATTGTTGTTCAGTGTGACCCACACTATGGAGTGCTTGAGTCATAAAACATTCTCATTGTTGTTCAGTGTGACCCACACTATGGAGTGCTTGAGTCATAAAACATTCTCATTGTTGTTCAGTGTGACCCACACTATGGAGTGCTTGAGTCATAAAACATTCACATTGTTGTTCAGTGTGACCCACACTATGGAGTGCTTGAGTCATAAAACATTCACATTGTTGTTCAGTGTGACCCACACTATGGAGTGCTTGAGTCATAAAACATTCACATTGTTGTTCAGTGTGACCCACACTATGGAGTGCTTGAGTCATAAAACATTCACATTGTTGTTCAGTGTGACCCACACTATGGAGTGCTTGAGTCATAAAACATTCTCATTGTTGCTATGCTTTTTTAGCTTTAGGCTGATCAGGCTCCTCTCCTCCTCTCCTCCTCTCCTCCTCTCCTCCTCTCCTCCTCTCCCTCCTTCCCTCCCTCTCCTCTCCTCCTTCGCCTCCTGCCACTCCACGAATGTGTTTATGTGTATATGTACCCACAGATGTATTCATGTCACCAACACAGTGTGTGTGTGGTCACACATGGGGAGATGGTACAAACCACCTCATGTAGTGAGGTCTGAGCAAATTGGTACATAGTCGCTATAGCATTCCATCTCTCCACCCCAACTTACAAAAGAAATAAGAACGTACGTGTATGATGTTGTCATTCGGAGCAATTTCCATGCGTACGTTTGTGACGCAGCTTGCTTTGCCGCAAATCAAAATACATCTTCACCAAATCAGAAATTTGCATGCTTACATGATTGGATAAATGGCTTGTTTTCCAAAGTACATTGTGGTAGGAATTTCTTCCAAAGATTAGAACACCTGGAATTGACCCTTGCATGACTACATCAACACATATGGCCAACACAAGTGGTGGACTAGCTTTGGCCCTCGGACCATTATTTTTGTACAAGGTTATTAGTTACATATACTACAGAAGGTGGCCCTCCCCTCAATAGAGTGAGAGTGAGAAGGAAGCAGGCAGTACCAAGTGCTGTATCGCTTAAGATGGTCATACCTCCTCCCTCACCTCTTTCTCCTCCTCCTCCCTCTCTTCCTCTTTCTCCTCCTCCTCCCTCTCTTCCTCCTCCTCTTTATCCTCTTCCTTCTCCTCTTCCTCTCCTCTTCCTCTCCCTCCTTTTTCTCCCCCTCCTCCTCTCCTCCTCTCCCTCCTTCCCTCCCCCTCCTCCTTCGCCTCCTCCTCTCCCCCCTCCTCCTCCCCCTCCTCCCCTCCCACCTCCACTTTCCCCTCCCCCCTCCTCCTTTCCCTTCTCCCCCCCTTCTCCCCCCCTCCTCCCCCTCCTCCCTCCCTCCCTCCCTCCTTCCCCTTCCCCCCTCCTCCCCCTCCTCCCTCCCTCCTTCCCCTTCTCCCTCCCTCCCCCCTCCTCCTTCTCCTCCCCCTCCCCCTCAGTTGACTGTTCAGGTCAGTGGTTTCTTTGAAACACAGAAGGAAGCACTTCGGAGGCTCAGATTTGAGATTGAACGTGTCTATGAGCACCGAAACTTCGCCACAAGTGACCGACAAATTCAATGCTGTAACCTGCAAAACCTCTCCTCCAATTATGAGTTCAGAGTGCCCGTAAGTGTCTAATACTGTAAGTGATGAAGCTGGGGGTGTGAGAGACTGGGAATGAGATTGGGAATGAGATTGGGAACGAGACTGGGAATGTGACTGGAAACAAGACTGGGAACGAGACTGGAAGTGAGATTGGGAACGAGACTGGGAATGAGACTGGGAACGAGACTGGGAATGAGATTGGGAACGAGACTGGGAGTGAGACTGGGAACAAGGCTGGGAACGAGGCTGGGAATGAGACTAGCATCATGTTCACACAATGTAATCAATAAGACAGCTGTGCAAAGAGACGATTAACAACAAGTAGCGTTTACGTAATTGTTTTTCTATTGGTGTGGTGTGGTTAGGGTATTGTCAAAGATAACAAACACATGTACAAAGCGTTTGTATCAATAGGAGAGTAATTGGATGTTTGTTATGATTGATTGTGTAGTTACAAACCCACTATATTTATGATTGCATGGCTATAGCTGATATTAATACATAAGTATCACCATAGTACAAGCTATACCGGAAAATATCACGAGTTTGTTGCCGTCTGTGTTGTTAAGAGTGCGCAACACGAGTAACAATGCCAACGGCAACAAACGAGTGATATTTTTTTCCGGTATAGCTTGGTATTATGGTGATAATGATTTTATCATACATACCTTCGATTTCATTGCACGTTCAGACGCAGCGCACGTGACTTGTAGTACCTGATACGGATTCTCGCGTGACTTGTAGTACTGGTACGGATTCTCGCATGACTTGTAGTAAAAAGTACGGCTTTTTATAAACTGCATGCAGCTGCAAGGCTTCCCCATTGACTCCCATACATTAGTGTGAGTTAGACGTACGATATATTCCGTTACCTTGGAGCACCATCTTACGAGATGTAGGCAGGGTTCTACTCATAGTGTAAACAGACCGTAAATTTAGCTTTAAGTATTAAGTTAAAACTCTTTTGGGGCCATATATGTTTTCAAATTATCTCCATGCGATATGGCTGCTGACAATTTTGCTCCAACTGCGCATAGCAACCCTACAGTGATTTAGCTGCTGCTTTTCTAAACCTCGGGGGGTATGCAAGGAAGGGGCTGGATGCAAGTGGTGGTGCTATCACCTAGGTAGCCACACGGTAAGTTTGTAAGTTGTAGCTTCAAGAAAGTTGTCTGTTCTCCCGATGAATGCCGCTACTTGCTTTGCTGCTAGAGAGGAGAGCTCTACAGTGACAACAGAAACGTTTTTTTTTCTGGTAAGCATAAAACAAAGGCAAAATAAGCCTTCGTACTTGTACCGTTCCATCAATGTTCTCATGAGGTGGTCTTTGTTTAAACAGCTGCTCGCTCTTACATGAGGCACTTTAGCCCGCCCTTACTACTACACTCCTAGAGCAGAAGCACTAACTACTACTACGCTAACAAACTACCAGCAATATTACTAGTTTATGGGTGAACACCGTTTTACAGCGAGAAGCCACAAAACAGTACCATGTCAAAAGTGTGACTTTTGGTGCTATGGGTCCCAACGGGATTTTGTTGATACAATAAACGGCAAAAATTACACACACAAAGAAATTAATATAATGGAACCATTGAGTGATAATATATATATATATACTAAGACTGAGTGAAACTTGACAGCCACATTTCGACCAATCAGGTTCATTTTCCAAACTTTTCTGTACTGCAAACAACAGTTCCCAGACTTTCAAAACCATGTAGTGTTTGTTCCTGCAATAAAGCCCTGGCACTTTAAACCAGTTTCAAATCAGTTCCAAATCTGTTTAGGGCAGCTGCCTCTGATGCACTTTGGAAACCACTTTTTGTAAACAACGTAATGATGTGGTTTGGCCAAACTGGTTTAAACTAAACTGATTTAAGTGCTGGTGTAAAGTACGGCAAGTGACAAACGCTAGCGTTAGAAAGTCTTGGAACGCAACTGACAAAAAGCTGGGTGGAGTCTGAGAGCAAGGCCAGATAGTTGCATATGCACCCCTCAGGGACAATGACACAAAACACACACTTACACTCCCTCCTGTGAACACTACCATAGGTGACCACAGAGTACAGCTGTGACCGTATTTCAGGCATTGCAGACAGTTCAGCTCGGTCCCTCTATGGAAGCCTGGATGCCGTCTACAAGCGGAACAACCAGGCCCCCCTAAAGTGGCAGTATTTTGGGTCAGAGGAGGGGGTCATCAACCAGTTCCCTGCTGGGAGGGCTCCTGACTGCCACACCTATGACCATCGGTTCCGGTGAGTGGCTGGACATACATGAGAAGTCAGTGCTTCCGCCTTTGTATGCACATAACCATGCATACACACACACACACACACACACATACACACACACACACATACATACACACACACACACACACACATGCACAGTTGCACACACATACATACACACACACACACACACACATGCACAGTTGCACACACACACACACACACACACACACACACACACACACACACACACACACACACACGCACACACACACACACACACACACACACACACACACATGCACACACACACACACACGCACACACACACACATGCACACACGTACGCACATACACACACACACACACACACACATAAATTTATATGCAAACATACTTATAATTTACGCGATGATATTTGAACTATGTGTGACGTGATTTTGTGAAACCTGTTTTCTCTCTTGATCTCCTGTTGATTGATTTGCCTCTCTCCTGTACCTTTTCAGCCCCTGGTACATTGCGTCAGCGACACCGAACCCGAAAGACGTGGTACTGATAGTGAAGAACAACTTATTTCTCTCCAACAGTAGCAGGAAGCGACTCTTTGAGGCTGCAGACATCATCCTCCGCACTCTGAACCCTAGGGACAGGGTGAGTGGGTTCATGTGATCTCATGGGATGTCATGGGATGTCATGGGATGTCATGTGATCTCATGTGATCCCATGTGATGTCTTGTGATCTCGTGATCCCATGTGATGTCATGTGATATCATGTGATGTCATGTAATGACATGATGTCATGTAATGACATCATGTGATGTCATGTAATGACATGATGTCATGTAATGACATGATGTCATTATGTGATGCCATGTGATCTTGTGATCTTGTGATGATCAGTATAAATCTGCTAGCTACTTTATGTGTAACACCTCCAGTTCTGCAAAAGGACAGTATATATGTGACCCTGTGTAATCTCAGAGGTATCATGGGAATAGAGAAACCAAACGTGTTTTTACAGTTGATGCTTAGCCGTCCTGTATTACCACAAGGAATGCACTTGAGTTGTACCAGCATAAATTAATTGGCTAAGATGATACATTCAAAAAATGTTATATATATTAATGATTTTGATATATTGCTGATTGTTTATTCATTTGCTAGTTTGTTTGTCTTATGTAGTTTATTTCACACATTTAAATTAATCATTTGTCACATCGATAAAAATATAATAACTGTGATAACATTTTGATCTAATGTGAATTTCAGTGTGTCAAAATGATGATGCATCCTGGAATTCATTTCCACTACTGTGTTGTGACTGGGCCACAAATCGAGCCTGTAGCCAGGATATTTGTCCAAGGGGGTTTGGGACGTGAGGCGTGCGCTGCGGGATTGCACCTAATGTGGCACATGGCACATACAGACACACGCAGCAATCTTGCCAACCGAATTGATCACAAAATTTAGATGAAATGAGAGGTGACCAGAAGGGAAAGTTAGAGCATCAACGCATGGTAATCTAGCGTCATCAGGGAAGTTTGATTGAAACGTTGGGTTAAATTTAAAATTAAAATTGTTTTATTAACTGGTGAAAAGTCCAACAAAGTGTCGCTCTCTGGTTACAAATACTGTTTTTCATGGTTCTTTATACTAAATAGATGGGGGAAAAAGCAGACAGTAGAAAATGTCTGAATTATGGCATTGTTTTGTAAGATGTTTACCATAAACCAGACTGTCTGGATCGTGCACAAGCCTGACTGTCTTGATCAGGTGCACAAGCCAGACTGTCTGGATAGTGTGCACCATAAACCAGACTGTCTGGATCGTGTGCACAAGCCAGACTGTCTGGATCGTGTGCACAAGCCAGACTGTCTGGATCGTGTGCACAAGCCAGACTGTCTGGATCGTGTGCACAAGCCTGACTGTCTGGATCGTGTGCACAAGCCAGACTGTCTGGATCGTGTGCACAAGCCTGACTGTCTGGATCGTGTGCACAAGCCTGACTGTCTGGATCGTGTGCACAAGCCCGACTGTCTGGATCGTGTGCACAAGCCAGACTGTCTGGATCGTGCACAAGCCTGACTGTCTGGATCGTGTGCACCATAAACCAGACTGTCTGGATCGTGTGCACAAGCCAGACTGTCTGGATCGTGTGCACAAGCCAGACTGTCTGGATCATGTGCACAAGCCAGACTGTCTGGATCAACATGTACCATAAACCTGACTGTCTGGATCATGTGCAGAAGCCAGACTGTCTGGATCAACATGTACCATAAACCTGACTGTCTGGATTGTATGCACAAGCCTGACTGTCTGGATCGTGTGCACAAGCCAGACTGTCTGGATCATGTGCACAAGCCAGACTGTCTGGATCAACATGTACCATAAACCTGACTGTCTGGATCATGTGCACAAGCCAGACTGTCTGGATCAACATGTACCATAAACCTGACTGTCTGGATCGTGTGCACAAGCCTGACTGTCTGGATCACGTGCACAAGCCAAACTGTCTGGATCATGTGCACAAGCCAAACTGTCTGGATCATGTGCACAAGCCTGACTGTCTGGATCATGTGCACAAGCCAGACTGTCTGGATCACGTGTACCATAAGCCTGACTGTCTGGATCATGTGCACAGGTGGCTGTCGTGACCTACAACCAAGAGGTGTGGAAGCCCGCCATTAGTGGTTGTTATGCAACCAGCCTCTCCCTGGCCACACCTGCCAACATCCGCAAATTCCAAAAGTTTCTGATGACATCACCAGAGCCACATGGTAAGTACTTACATGGTATGTAAGTCCACATTAGCCGTCGTGTTTATTAGAGTGTCTTGATTGCCATTGTCCTGTGTCTGTGACAGTCCAGTGTAGAAATTGACCATTGTGTATTTCGATTACATCACTGTGTTTGATGTGCTGTAGTGCAGAACTTTCGTTAAGGGCAGGGCTCATGCTGTAATATTAGCGCCCCTTTAGTGTTAGCGAAATTAGCGATGCGATATCACTTACCTATATTTATGGTCGCGAAAAATGTTTATCTATTGCGCATGTGCAGTAGTTCTCCACATTGTGAGTGAAGTGCAAAAGGCGTCCTCCTTGTAGATCTGGTTGCAGCATAGAAAACAGGTGTCCCCTTTGCTGCCAAGTTGTGATGACCCATGTACGAGAACCAAATCGGGATGTAGAGCAAGTGTGCATGAGGGAGCGGTGAAAACGTGGCAAGTACCATCATTACGATGCTGAGGTGCGAGCCAAATCGCCAAGTGCACATGCAAGTAAGAAAACAAGTCTGCCTCTGCCTTAGTACTTCAACAAAATGCTAAATTTAATAGGCGCTAATAAGTCGTATATAGTCAAAACGCTAAATATAATGGACACTAATGTTAGTTAATGAGTTTACAGTATGTGCTGCGTAGAGCTATGAATATCTGACATGTCTACGCAGTGTGTATGAGCCTCGCCCTTAACGGGAGTTCTGTGCTACAGCACATTGAACACAATAATATGGTCGTAATATGCAGTGGAATAGTGTACTGTGACAGTCACGCATGTGCATCGTAGGTGCATGAATATCTGGCCATTAGTGGAACACAGCAACACAGCACTTGGAACAGGGTTCTCGCTAGGCCTTTTCCAAAGGGCACTGTGTCGTTTGGGACCTCTAATGTGCCCTTTGGGTCTGCCCCAAAACCAACATATTTTCAACAGTTACTTGAACTTAAAAACCATCTGGGCTCTAAATATGGAACTCAGTGAACATTGAACTTAATTAAAATGTTTTGTTGACATGCAACAACTGTTTGGTACTGATAATTACGATATTCAAGATGAGGGGTGTGGTCATGAGATATTATTGTGCCCTTTGGCCTGTTAATTCTGGTGAGAACACTGTCAGTGAAATTTGCAGCAGAACCAATTTTCTATCTGGGACTGTCAGATATGGTTGCAAGTGAGATAAATAGATTATGATGTAGCTTTCTTCCCTCCCTCCCTAGATGGAAATAACATGATTAAGGTACTGCAGACGGCATATTCATATTTTCGGGAGAACAGCACAGAGCAGAACAGCACAGAAAAAACAAGGGATCGAGGTACATACCATATTGCAGGAAACTTTGAGTGGTGCAAATTTCGCATATTTTGCATCGAGCTTCAAGTTGCAAAAATTAAACTAAGAAAAATTTTCGTTCCAAAAACTTGCTGTTTTCGCTCCAGATTGTAACTCATGTAACAGTGAGATTGAGAGATAGCCTTCATGTCACCTGACTGCATTCTGTGCAGAGATAGCAGTCACAAGGCCTGGTATTGGCCGAAACTTGTCCTGCGCAGCGGGTGACTTTACCTAACATCTAGGCCTAGGGAGATGTGGTTCGTTGACTGTTCATACGTTGAGATTTGCAACCTTTGAATGCCTTTCCAAATGACGGAGCTGCCTCAGCATTTGTAGGTTGAGTAAAAACATGACCTACTTCCTTGTCTGTGGACAGCCAATCAGGCGAATGGTGCCTACGCTAATAGGTTATCAAGATGCATTGTTTATATACAGTCCCGTGTAGAAATCGAAGGTTATTCCGTTGCGTATTTCGATTGCATTGCTGCGTTCAAAGCGCCGTATCACTGAACTTCCATTAAGGGCGGGGCTTATACGCGCTTTGTAGATGCGTAAATAGCTAACGAGTCTACGAAGCGTGTATGAGCCCCGCCCTTAACGGAAGTTCAGTGATACTGCGCTTTGAACGCAGCGATGCGATTGAAATACGCAACGGAATAACCTTCGATTTCTACACGGGACTGCCACAATTATTGTATGTGTATATGTCTACTGTATCCATGATTTATCTGTGATCATAGTTGTTAACTATCCACTTCTCACTATACACTCCACTCAACGCACTGTTAACTATCCACTTCTCACTATACACTCCACTCAACGCACTGTTAACTATCCACTTCTCACTATACACTCCACTCAACGCACTGTTAACTATCCACTTCTCACTATACACTCCACTCAACGCACTGTTAACTATCCACTTCTCACTATACACTCCACTCAACGCACTGTTAACTATCCACTTCTCACTATACACTCCACTCAACGCACTGTTAACTATCCACTTCTCACTATACACTCCACTCAACGCACTCCCGTTTCCCACCTTCACTCTAACAGCCATTGTATTGTTCACTGATGGTGAGCGTGTGGATTCCACACGAGAGCAAGATCAGATCCGACACACTGTTCGGGAGTGTACCACGAGAATCCCCACACCACTCTTCATCTTTGCTATTGAAGGTACTAAGATGTTTTGTAATTCAACACCTCTGCAATAGCAACTGTGTTGGGCTGAAGACTGTAGAACAGGATTGCTTTCACAGATAAACGTCCAGAACAGTGCTGAGTGCTCAGTGCTTTGGGTATGAACTCCATGTCTGTGAATGATGTCTGGCCAGCAATGACAGTGGCAACAAATAACGAAATTTAACCCTTTAGTATGGGGTGTTGTTTCATGGTGGACACTCTTTCATTATTAAACATTATACGAAATGCTGCCTGTTCCGAAGATTTTTTCCATTTTCTGATTACGCCATCTCATGCTGAAGGCCAGGATTATTCCAGGCCCTCTCCTGCTTTACCGTACTACAAGCAACGGAAAGCTAGGCGGGGTCTGAAAGAAGCCAGTTGTATTATTTACTGCTAATTACTAAAAATCAGTTGCATTATCTGACTATGACATAGCAGAAATTAATTAATTAATTAATTAATTAACCCTCTGGATCCTAAATGGATATTTATTGCAGTCATTCCATTTGCTAGCTAAGGGCTACATACAGTTTTCATATATTAAAATGTCACTTAGGAAATCATTTCTGTTAATGTACCATGACTGCACTGCATTTGTGGCTCTAGAATGCTCAACAAAATTTAAAGTTTTAAAAGACGACGGTGACGCTCCAGAAACTTTTCTTTATACTCCAAAAATTAAAGCCTTCTGCTAGCTACTTTGACAGACAAGCCATCTGCTTCAAGAAACAAACAATTACAGTGAAGCTGTACTACAAATGTGTGTACGGAAAAATGTTTCGAATGACGGCATCATTTTTAAGATTTGTACCATTACACTTGCTAGCTACAATACAGCTAGGGTGGTTGTCTCATATGACTGATCAATCTTCTCCGCAGAGTATGGAGCCATCCCACATGGGGTGCGTAATTTTCTCATGCGTCTCGCCGAACTCACAAATATGTACCCGGAAAGGAACTCGGTAAGCTCAATATCGTACAGCAGGAAATTTTCATAGGTACAATATATATATAAACCACTGCCAGACCTTTAGATGAAATTTTAGGCGGTCGTTTTGTTGTGTGCAGATGTATGCATATGTATGCATATGCACTGACAACACATGAATGTAACCACACACACACACACACACACACACACACACACATACACACACACACACAACACACACACACACACACACACACACACACACACACACACACACACACACACACACACACACACACACACACATGCACACACAAACAGGATGATTACTACATACAGCTTCCCTCAAAAGGTGATCTTCGGAACAACATGGCCAATTTCTACTCTCGCTTCTCAGCAAAGGCACAACAGACTGAAAGATTTGAGCCTGTCTTTATGGTGCCATATTATGACCTGTTTGGACTAGGTCAGGGACTGGACAGATTGTACATACGTATACTGCTTTACAGTAAAACATCCCCCTCCCCTCCCCTCCCCTCCCCTCCCCTCCCCTCCCCTCCCCTCCCCTCCCCTCCCCTCCCCTCCCCTCCCCTCCCCTCCCCTCCCCTCCCCTCCCCTCCCCATGTACACACTCATGCATGTGTGAGAACACGATTGCACATGCACACACCCACACCTTAAAACCACACCCTCCTCCCCTCTCAACATATTACACACTCACTTGTGCACATGTGCACACACACGCACACACACACACA
>OX422191.1:7859753-8296572 GCA_949130485.1 Agelas oroides | reverse complement strand
CTCCTCTCCCTCCTTCCCTCCCTCTCCTCTCCTCCTTCGCCTCCTGCCACTCCACGAATGTGTTTATGTGTATATGTACCCACAGATGTATTCATGTCACCAACACAGTGTGTGTGTGGTCACACATGGGGAGATGGTACAAACCACCTCATGTAGTGAGGTCTGAGCAAATTGGTACATAGTCGCTATAGCATTCCATCTCTCCACCCCAACTTACAAAAGAAATAAGAACGTACGTGTATGATGTTGTCATTCGGAGCAATTTCCATGCGTACGTTTGTGACGCAGCTTGCTTTGCCGCAAATCAAAATACATCTTCACCAAATCAGAAATTTGCATGCTTACATGATTGGATAAATGGCTTGTTTTCCAAAGTACATTGTGGTAGGAATTTCTTCCAAAGATTAGAACACCTGGAATTGACCCTTGCATGACTACATCAACACATATGGCCAACACAAGTGGTGGACTAGCTTTGGCCCTCGGACCATTATTTTTGTACAAGGTTATTAGTTACATATACTACAGAAGGTGGCCCTCCCCTCAATAGAGTGAGAGTGAGAAGGAAGCAGGCAGTACCAAGTGCTGTATCGCTTAAGATGGTCATACCTCCTCCCTCACCTCTTTCTCCTCCTCCTCCCTCTCTTCCTCTTTCTCCTCCTCCTCCCTCTCTTCCTCCTCCTCTTTATCCTCTTCCTTCTCCTCTTCCTCTCCTCTTCCTCTCCCTCCTTTTTCTCCCCCTCCTCCTCTCCTCCTCTCCCTCCTTCCCTCCCCCTCCTCCTTCGCCTCCTCCTCTCCCCCCTCCTCCTCCCCCTCCTCCCCTCCCACCTCCACTTTCCCCTCCCCCCTCCTCCTTTCCCTTCTCCCCCCCTTCTCCCCCCCTCCTCCCCCTCCTCCCTCCCTCCCTCCCTCCTTCCCCTTCCCCCCTCCTCCCCCTCCTCCCTCCCTCCTTCCCCTTCTCCCTCCCTCCCCCCTCCTCCTTCTCCTCCCCCTCCCCCTCAGTTGACTGTTCAGGTCAGTGGTTTCTTTGAAACACAGAAGGAAGCACTTCGGAGGCTCAGATTTGAGATTGAACGTGTCTATGAGCACCGAAACTTCGCCACAAGTGACCGACAAATTCAATGCTGTAACCTGCAAAACCTCTCCTCCAATTATGAGTTCAGAGTGCCCGTAAGTGTCTAATACTGTAAGTGATGAAGCTGGGGGTGTGAGAGACTGGGAATGAGATTGGGAATGAGATTGGGAACGAGACTGGGAATGTGACTGGAAACAAGACTGGGAACGAGACTGGAAGTGAGATTGGGAACGAGACTGGGAATGAGACTGGGAACGAGACTGGGAATGAGATTGGGAACGAGACTGGGAGTGAGACTGGGAACAAGGCTGGGAACGAGGCTG
The DNA here is from genome assembly GCA_949130485.1 of Agelas oroides. NCBI lineage: Eukaryota > Metazoa > Porifera > Demospongiae > Agelasida > Agelasidae > Agelas > Agelas oroides. The sequence goes on along the minus strand of OX422191.1, from coordinate 8,295,174 downwards.
GGAATGAGACTAGCATCATGTTCACACAATGTAATCAATAAGACAGCTGTGCAAAGAGACGATTAACAACAAGTAGCGTTTACGTAATTGTTTTTCTATTGGTGTGGTGTGGTTAGGGTATTGTCAAAGATAACAAACACATGTACAAAGCGTTTGTATCAATAGGAGAGTAATTGGATGTTTGTTATGATTGATTGTGTAGTTACAAACCCACTATATTTATGATTGCATGGCTATAGCTGATATTAATACATAAGTATCACCATAGTACAAGCTATACCGGAAAATATCACGAGTTTGTTGCCGTCTGTGTTGTTAAGAGTGCGCAACACGAGTAACAATGCCAACGGCAACAAACGAGTGATATTTTTTTCCGGTATAGCTTGGTATTATGGTGATAATGATTTTATCATACATACCTTCGATTTCATTGCACGTTCAGACGCAGCGCACGTGACTTGTAGTACCTGATACGGATTCTCGCGTGACTTGTAGTACTGGTACGGATTCTCGCATGACTTGTAGTAAAAAGTACGGCTTTTTATAAACTGCATGCAGCTGCAAGGCTTCCCCATTGACTCCCATACATTAGTGTGAGTTAGACGTACGATATATTCCGTTACCTTGGAGCACCATCTTACGAGATGTAGGCAGGGTTCTACTCATAGTGTAAACAGACCGTAAATTTAGCTTTAAGTATTAAGTTAAAACTCTTTTGGGGCCATATATGTTTTCAAATTATCTCCATGCGATATGGCTGCTGACAATTTTGCTCCAACTGCGCATAGCAACCCTACAGTGATTTAGCTGCTGCTTTTCTAAACCTCGGGGGGTATGCAAGGAAGGGGCTGGATGCAAGTGGTGGTGCTATCACCTAGGTAGCCACACGGTAAGTTTGTAAGTTGTAGCTTCAAGAAAGTTGTCTGTTCTCCCGATGAATGCCGCTACTTGCTTTGCTGCTAGAGAGGAGAGCTCTACAGTGACAACAGAAACGTTTTTTTTTCTGGTAAGCATAAAACAAAGGCAAAATAAGCCTTCGTACTTGTACCGTTCCATCAATGTTCTCATGAGGTGGTCTTTGTTTAAACAGCTGCTCGCTCTTACATGAGGCACTTTAGCCCGCCCTTACTACTACACTCCTAGAGCAGAAGCACTAACTACTACTACGCTAACAAACTACCAGCAATATTACTAGTTTATGGGTGAACACCGTTTTACAGCGAGAAGCCACAAAACAGTACCATGTCAAAAGTGTGACTTTTGGTGCTATGGGTCCCAACGGGATTTTGTTGATACAATAAACGGCAAAAATTACACACACAAAGAAATTAATATAATGGAACCATTGAGTGATAATATATATATATATACTAAGACTGAGTGAAACTTGACAGCCACATTTCGACCAATCAGGTTCATTTTCCAAACTTTTCTGTACTGCAAACAACAGTTCCCAGACTTTCAAAACCATGTAGTGTTTGTTCCTGCAATAAAGCCCTGGCACTTTAAACCAGTTTCAAATCAGTTCCAAATCTGTTTAGGGCAGCTGCCTCTGATGCACTTTGGAAACCACTTTTTGTAAACAACGTAATGATGTGGTTTGGCCAAACTGGTTTAAACTAAACTGATTTAAGTGCTGGTGTAAAGTACGGCAAGTGACAAACGCTAGCGTTAGAAAGTCTTGGAACGCAACTGACAAAAAGCTGGGTGGAGTCTGAGAGCAAGGCCAGATAGTTGCATATGCACCCCTCAGGGACAATGACACAAAACACACACTTACACTCCCTCCTGTGAACACTACCATAGGTGACCACAGAGTACAGCTGTGACCGTATTTCAGGCATTGCAGACAGTTCAGCTCGGTCCCTCTATGGAAGCCTGGATGCCGTCTACAAGCGGAACAACCAGGCCCCCCTAAAGTGGCAGTATTTTGGGTCAGAGGAGGGGGTCATCAACCAGTTCCCTGCTGGGAGGGCTCCTGACTGCCACACCTATGACCATCGGTTCCGGTGAGTGGCTGGACATACATGAGAAGTCAGTGCTTCCGCCTTTGTATGCACATAACCATGCATACACACACACACACACACACACATACACACACACACACATACATACACACACACACACACACACATGCACAGTTGCACACACATACATACACACACACACACACACACATGCACAGTTGCACACACACACACACACACACACACACACACACACACACACACACACACACACACACACGCACACACACACACACACACACACACACACACACATGCACACACACACACACACGCACACACACACACATGCACACACGTACGCACATACACACACACACACACACACACATAAATTTATATGCAAACATACTTATAATTTACGCGATGATATTTGAACTATGTGTGACGTGATTTTGTGAAACCTGTTTTCTCTCTTGATCTCCTGTTGATTGATTTGCCTCTCTCCTGTACCTTTTCAGCCCCTGGTACATTGCGTCAGCGACACCGAACCCGAAAGACGTGGTACTGATAGTGAAGAACAACTTATTTCTCTCCAACAGTAGCAGGAAGCGACTCTTTGAGGCTGCAGACATCATCCTCCGCACTCTGAACCCTAGGGACAGGGTGAGTGGGTTCATGTGATCTCATGGGATGTCATGGGATGTCATGGGATGTCATGTGATCTCATGTGATCCCATGTGATGTCTTGTGATCTCGTGATCCCATGTGATGTCATGTGATATCATGTGATGTCATGTAATGACATGATGTCATGTAATGACATCATGTGATGTCATGTAATGACATGATGTCATGTAATGACATGATGTCATTATGTGATGCCATGTGATCTTGTGATCTTGTGATGATCAGTATAAATCTGCTAGCTACTTTATGTGTAACACCTCCAGTTCTGCAAAAGGACAGTATATATGTGACCCTGTGTAATCTCAGAGGTATCATGGGAATAGAGAAACCAAACGTGTTTTTACAGTTGATGCTTAGCCGTCCTGTATTACCACAAGGAATGCACTTGAGTTGTACCAGCATAAATTAATTGGCTAAGATGATACATTCAAAAAATGTTATATATATTAATGATTTTGATATATTGCTGATTGTTTATTCATTTGCTAGTTTGTTTGTCTTATGTAGTTTATTTCACACATTTAAATTAATCATTTGTCACATCGATAAAAATATAATAACTGTGATAACATTTTGATCTAATGTGAATTTCAGTGTGTCAAAATGATGATGCATCCTGGAATTCATTTCCACTACTGTGTTGTGACTGGGCCACAAATCGAGCCTGTAGCCAGGATATTTGTCCAAGGGGGTTTGGGACGTGAGGCGTGCGCTGCGGGATTGCACCTAATGTGGCACATGGCACATACAGACACACGCAGCAATCTTGCCAACCGAATTGATCACAAAATTTAGATGAAATGAGAGGTGACCAGAAGGGAAAGTTAGAGCATCAACGCATGGTAATCTAGCGTCATCAGGGAAGTTTGATTGAAACGTTGGGTTAAATTTAAAATTAAAATTGTTTTATTAACTGGTGAAAAGTCCAACAAAGTGTCGCTCTCTGGTTACAAATACTGTTTTTCATGGTTCTTTATACTAAATAGATGGGGGAAAAAGCAGACAGTAGAAAATGTCTGAATTATGGCATTGTTTTGTAAGATGTTTACCATAAACCAGACTGTCTGGATCGTGCACAAGCCTGACTGTCTTGATCAGGTGCACAAGCCAGACTGTCTGGATAGTGTGCACCATAAACCAGACTGTCTGGATCGTGTGCACAAGCCAGACTGTCTGGATCGTGTGCACAAGCCAGACTGTCTGGATCGTGTGCACAAGCCAGACTGTCTGGATCGTGTGCACAAGCCTGACTGTCTGGATCGTGTGCACAAGCCAGACTGTCTGGATCGTGTGCACAAGCCTGACTGTCTGGATCGTGTGCACAAGCCTGACTGTCTGGATCGTGTGCACAAGCCCGACTGTCTGGATCGTGTGCACAAGCCAGACTGTCTGGATCGTGCACAAGCCTGACTGTCTGGATCGTGTGCACCATAAACCAGACTGTCTGGATCGTGTGCACAAGCCAGACTGTCTGGATCGTGTGCACAAGCCAGACTGTCTGGATCATGTGCACAAGCCAGACTGTCTGGATCAACATGTACCATAAACCTGACTGTCTGGATCATGTGCAGAAGCCAGACTGTCTGGATCAACATGTACCATAAACCTGACTGTCTGGATTGTATGCACAAGCCTGACTGTCTGGATCGTGTGCACAAGCCAGACTGTCTGGATCATGTGCACAAGCCAGACTGTCTGGATCAACATGTACCATAAACCTGACTGTCTGGATCATGTGCACAAGCCAGACTGTCTGGATCAACATGTACCATAAACCTGACTGTCTGGATCGTGTGCACAAGCCTGACTGTCTGGATCACGTGCACAAGCCAAACTGTCTGGATCATGTGCACAAGCCAAACTGTCTGGATCATGTGCACAAGCCTGACTGTCTGGATCATGTGCACAAGCCAGACTGTCTGGATCACGTGTACCATAAGCCTGACTGTCTGGATCATGTGCACAGGTGGCTGTCGTGACCTACAACCAAGAGGTGTGGAAGCCCGCCATTAGTGGTTGTTATGCAACCAGCCTCTCCCTGGCCACACCTGCCAACATCCGCAAATTCCAAAAGTTTCTGATGACATCACCAGAGCCACATGGTAAGTACTTACATGGTATGTAAGTCCACATTAGCCGTCGTGTTTATTAGAGTGTCTTGATTGCCATTGTCCTGTGTCTGTGACAGTCCAGTGTAGAAATTGACCATTGTGTATTTCGATTACATCACTGTGTTTGATGTGCTGTAGTGCAGAACTTTCGTTAAGGGCAGGGCTCATGCTGTAATATTAGCGCCCCTTTAGTGTTAGCGAAATTAGCGATGCGATATCACTTACCTATATTTATGGTCGCGAAAAATGTTTATCTATTGCGCATGTGCAGTAGTTCTCCACATTGTGAGTGAAGTGCAAAAGGCGTCCTCCTTGTAGATCTGGTTGCAGCATAGAAAACAGGTGTCCCCTTTGCTGCCAAGTTGTGATGACCCATGTACGAGAACCAAATCGGGATGTAGAGCAAGTGTGCATGAGGGAGCGGTGAAAACGTGGCAAGTACCATCATTACGATGCTGAGGTGCGAGCCAAATCGCCAAGTGCACATGCAAGTAAGAAAACAAGTCTGCCTCTGCCTTAGTACTTCAACAAAATGCTAAATTTAATAGGCGCTAATAAGTCGTATATAGTCAAAACGCTAAATATAATGGACACTAATGTTAGTTAATGAGTTTACAGTATGTGCTGCGTAGAGCTATGAATATCTGACATGTCTACGCAGTGTGTATGAGCCTCGCCCTTAACGGGAGTTCTGTGCTACAGCACATTGAACACAATAATATGGTCGTAATATGCAGTGGAATAGTGTACTGTGACAGTCACGCATGTGCATCGTAGGTGCATGAATATCTGGCCATTAGTGGAACACAGCAACACAGCACTTGGAACAGGGTTCTCGCTAGGCCTTTTCCAAAGGGCACTGTGTCGTTTGGGACCTCTAATGTGCCCTTTGGGTCTGCCCCAAAACCAACATATTTTCAACAGTTACTTGAACTTAAAAACCATCTGGGCTCTAAATATGGAACTCAGTGAACATTGAACTTAATTAAAATGTTTTGTTGACATGCAACAACTGTTTGGTACTGATAATTACGATATTCAAGATGAGGGGTGTGGTCATGAGATATTATTGTGCCCTTTGGCCTGTTAATTCTGGTGAGAACACTGTCAGTGAAATTTGCAGCAGAACCAATTTTCTATCTGGGACTGTCAGATATGGTTGCAAGTGAGATAAATAGATTATGATGTAGCTTTCTTCCCTCCCTCCCTAGATGGAAATAACATGATTAAGGTACTGCAGACGGCATATTCATATTTTCGGGAGAACAGCACAGAGCAGAACAGCACAGAAAAAACAAGGGATCGAGGTACATACCATATTGCAGGAAACTTTGAGTGGTGCAAATTTCGCATATTTTGCATCGAGCTTCAAGTTGCAAAAATTAAACTAAGAAAAATTTTCGTTCCAAAAACTTGCTGTTTTCGCTCCAGATTGTAACTCATGTAACAGTGAGATTGAGAGATAGCCTTCATGTCACCTGACTGCATTCTGTGCAGAGATAGCAGTCACAAGGCCTGGTATTGGCCGAAACTTGTCCTGCGCAGCGGGTGACTTTACCTAACATCTAGGCCTAGGGAGATGTGGTTCGTTGACTGTTCATACGTTGAGATTTGCAACCTTTGAATGCCTTTCCAAATGACGGAGCTGCCTCAGCATTTGTAGGTTGAGTAAAAACATGACCTACTTCCTTGTCTGTGGACAGCCAATCAGGCGAATGGTGCCTACGCTAATAGGTTATCAAGATGCATTGTTTATATACAGTCCCGTGTAGAAATCGAAGGTTATTCCGTTGCGTATTTCGATTGCATTGCTGCGTTCAAAGCGCCGTATCACTGAACTTCCATTAAGGGCGGGGCTTATACGCGCTTTGTAGATGCGTAAATAGCTAACGAGTCTACGAAGCGTGTATGAGCCCCGCCCTTAACGGAAGTTCAGTGATACTGCGCTTTGAACGCAGCGATGCGATTGAAATACGCAACGGAATAACCTTCGATTTCTACACGGGACTGCCACAATTATTGTATGTGTATATGTCTACTGTATCCATGATTTATCTGTGATCATAGTTGTTAACTATCCACTTCTCACTATACACTCCACTCAACGCACTGTTAACTATCCACTTCTCACTATACACTCCACTCAACGCACTGTTAACTATCCACTTCTCACTATACACTCCACTCAACGCACTGTTAACTATCCACTTCTCACTATACACTCCACTCAACGCACTGTTAACTATCCACTTCTCACTATACACTCCACTCAACGCACTGTTAACTATCCACTTCTCACTATACACTCCACTCAACGCACTGTTAACTATCCACTTCTCACTATACACTCCACTCAACGCACTCCCGTTTCCCACCTTCACTCTAACAGCCATTGTATTGTTCACTGATGGTGAGCGTGTGGATTCCACACGAGAGCAAGATCAGATCCGACACACTGTTCGGGAGTGTACCACGAGAATCCCCACACCACTCTTCATCTTTGCTATTGAAGGTACTAAGATGTTTTGTAATTCAACACCTCTGCAATAGCAACTGTGTTGGGCTGAAGACTGTAGAACAGGATTGCTTTCACAGATAAACGTCCAGAACAGTGCTGAGTGCTCAGTGCTTTGGGTATGAACTCCATGTCTGTGAATGATGTCTGGCCAGCAATGACAGTGGCAACAAATAACGAAATTTAACCCTTTAGTATGGGGTGTTGTTTCATGGTGGACACTCTTTCATTATTAAACATTATACGAAATGCTGCCTGTTCCGAAGATTTTTTCCATTTTCTGATTACGCCATCTCATGCTGAAGGCCAGGATTATTCCAGGCCCTCTCCTGCTTTACCGTACTACAAGCAACGGAAAGCTAGGCGGGGTCTGAAAGAAGCCAGTTGTATTATTTACTGCTAATTACTAAAAATCAGTTGCATTATCTGACTATGACATAGCAGAAATTAATTAATTAATTAATTAATTAACCCTCTGGATCCTAAATGGATATTTATTGCAGTCATTCCATTTGCTAGCTAAGGGCTACATACAGTTTTCATATATTAAAATGTCACTTAGGAAATCATTTCTGTTAATGTACCATGACTGCACTGCATTTGTGGCTCTAGAATGCTCAACAAAATTTAAAGTTTTAAAAGACGACGGTGACGCTCCAGAAACTTTTCTTTATACTCCAAAAATTAAAGCCTTCTGCTAGCTACTTTGACAGACAAGCCATCTGCTTCAAGAAACAAACAATTACAGTGAAGCTGTACTACAAATGTGTGTACGGAAAAATGTTTCGAATGACGGCATCATTTTTAAGATTTGTACCATTACACTTGCTAGCTACAATACAGCTAGGGTGGTTGTCTCATATGACTGATCAATCTTCTCCGCAGAGTATGGAGCCATCCCACATGGGGTGCGTAATTTTCTCATGCGTCTCGCCGAACTCACAAATATGTACCCGGAAAGGAACTCGGTAAGCTCAATATCGTACAGCAGGAAATTTTCATAGGTACAATATATATATAAACCACTGCCAGACCTTTAGATGAAATTTTAGGCGGTCGTTTTGTTGTGTGCAGATGTATGCATATGTATGCATATGCACTGACAACACATGAATGTAACCACACACACACACACACACACACACACACACACATACACACACACACACAACACACACACACACACACACACACACACACACACACACACACACACACACACACACACACACACACACACATGCACACACAAACAGGATGATTACTACATACAGCTTCCCTCAAAAGGTGATCTTCGGAACAACATGGCCAATTTCTACTCTCGCTTCTCAGCAAAGGCACAACAGACTGAAAGATTTGAGCCTGTCTTTATGGTGCCATATTATGACCTGTTTGGACTAGGTCAGGGACTGGACAGATTGTACATACGTATACTGCTTTACAGTAAAACATCCCCCTCCCCTCCCCTCCCCTCCCCTCCCCTCCCCTCCCCTCCCCTCCCCTCCCCTCCCCTCCCCTCCCCTCCCCTCCCCTCCCCTCCCCTCCCCTCCCCTCCCCATGTACACACTCATGCATGTGTGAGAACACGATTGCACATGCACACACCCACACCTTAAAACCACACCCTCCTCCCCTCTCAACATATTACACACTCACTTGTGCACATGTGCACACACACGCACACACACACACACCACCTTACAGATCAGCTAGTGATCACAATCTCAACGCCCTGCTACCAGACAGATGCTGGATCCACAACCCCCACTCTGGTGGGCGTGGCTGCAGTGGACCTGACTGTGATGGACCTATTTGCAGGAGTAGAATACTTTAGAGAAGGAGGGCAATCATATGCATTTGTCATCGACAAGAACAGTGAGATATGCAATGATATTGGAATGAGTATTTCTGATCAGAAGTACCGTATTGCCTACTGCATGCGTTCTTAAGTATGCCATCATTTGGTATGCAATTTGTGACTAGATATCTTCATATCTTCATTTTTGTATCAAGTCATAGATAGTAGAGTACAGTGGAGCCTCCCTTATTAACGGACACCTCCCAATAGCGTCCACCTCGCTTACACGGCCACTTGACACTGTCCTGATTGAAGCACTATTATTAGAAGGCTTGATATTGAGTTCAAGTGTTTAAAAGTTGAACTGTAGTTTATTGTGGATCATGATGAAAGATCAACATGGCTCTAGCCACACCCTATTTGGTAATGCTAATGCCTCTGATTGCAGGGCCTGCCTTTGTCAACATTAGTCAACTCAACATTAGTCAACTCACCATTCTCTCTCCTCAGGTTTGGTACTGGTGCATCCCTTACTGCCCTTTCCATCCTCCAATGATTCGGCTGTGTTCATAGACATCTCCACTCTAGAACCACAGCCAGGGTTTGAAGAAGTCAGAAAGTCAATGACCAGGTGATTGAGCGTGGGTGGATACCCCCGTCCCTCTCCCTGTCCCCGTTCCCCTGTTCCTGTCCCTCTCCCTGTCCCCCTGTTCCTGTCCCTGTCCCTGTCCTCCCGTCCCTGTCCCTGTCCCTGTCCCCGTCCCCATCCCCGTCACTGTCCCTGCTCCTGTCCCTGTCTCTGTTCCCTATCCCTGTCCCTGTCCCTGTTCCCCTGCCCTGTCCCTTGTCCCTGTTCCTGTCCCTGTCCCCCTGTCCCTGTTCCCCCATCCCCGTCCCTGTCCCTCTCCCTGTCCCTCTGTCCTGTCTCTGTCCCTGTCCATGTCCAGTTCCCTGTCCCTGTCCCCCTGTCCCTCTGTTCCTGTCCCCCTGTCCCTGTCCCTGTCCCTGTCCCTGTCCCTGTCCCTGTCCCTGTCCCTGTCCCTGTCCCTGTCCCTGTCCCTGTCCCTGTCCCTGTCCCTGTCCCTGTCCCTGTCCCTGTCCCTGTCCCTGTCCCCCTGTTCCTGTTCTTTTCCCTGTCCCTGTCCCTGTCCCTGTCTCACTGTCCCTGTTCCCCTGTCCCTGTCCCTGTCCCCCTGTTCCTGCCCCTGTCCCTGTCCCTGTCCCTCTGTCCTGTCCCTTTCCCTGTCCCAGTCCCTCTGCCTGTCCGTCTGTCATGTCCCTGTCCCTGTCCCTGTCAATGTCTCTGTCGCTGTCCCCCTTTCCCCTCTGTTAGTAGTTATAGTGTGTCTAAGTTCTCAATCTGCGCCTTCCAAGCGTCTCTAGCACACATTATTCTGTTTCCATCCACAGTGGAGGCTCAGGCTGCATGGCACTGAACACAACCCATGTTCTGTCACGAGGGCACACAGCCAATGATGGTGCCAGGACACTCATTCTACCCAGCAACTACTGCTGGAGACAGGTAATTATAACTCAGGTCTGATAGCAAGAAAGGCCCCTATAATATGGAAGCCATAGGGACCACCACTACTTGTCTGGAATACAGGAGGTGTCTCATGCAAATTTGTGATAGCTTACAACATCGCAGAAGGAAGATTGCAACTAGTATATACTTTGTCCTCACTATCATTGTTGCTGCATATTGTTTGCACAAACTGAGTGAGGAGCTAAAGTGTTTGCATGTTATGAGGCGAAAATAGAGGAAAGTGAAATAGTGGAGCTTCTCTAAAGTGGACACCATTAAGACCATCACTGTGCAGCTGCACTATGGAAGCACTGTATTTCAGGGGCTTTCGTTATACTTATGGTATGGCATGGCACCATGCATTTACTCAGGCTGTTGAGCACAACATGACTACATTTCCAGAGTTCTTCTTTCTTAGGGGTTTGTTAGAATGGCTAAACAGGGGCTAGTAATATGAGCTTATATTATGTGCTATCATTGAGTCCATCAGTGGTGATGGACAGTTTTGTAGGAGTTGTAGACAAGTAAATGTTGTACACTCCATGTACTGTGAGGCTTGAATTCATAGAAACAGTGAATAGGAATCAGGTATGAGGTGTTACGTTTCTCTTCTCAGATCAACGGGACACCATTTTCTCTGTGTGTAGTGATTCCTCAGAGATCCAGGCTACAGCAGTTGCGTATGGGGTCATTTCCCACTCCAGTTAACGCTAACTACCATCGTTTGGATGTGTTAGCTGCGGAAGACCAGCTATGTCAACACATTTCACAGACAACAACCGAAGGTCAGCATAGTGACACATCCATTGATAGGAAGGTACTGCACACGATCCCTAGCTGGAAACCATTTTGGTGGTCAGGTAGCTACGCACTAGATATACCATATGCATGTCCTTCAGTAGAAGTCTTAGAGAAGGACGGACATAGCTGGACATAGTTATGTGAGGTATTGCATAAGGTCTGTACCATATGCATGTCCTTCAGTAGAAGTCTTAGAGAAGGACGGACATAGTGTTATGTGAGGTATTGCATAAGGTCTGTACCATATGCATGTCCTTCAGTAGAAGTCTTAGAGAAGGACAGACATAGTTATGTGAGGTATTGCATAAGGTCTGTACCATATGCATGTCCTTCAGTAGAAGTCTTAGAGAAGAATGGACATAGTGTTATGTGAGGTATTGCATAAGGTCTGTACCATATGCATGTCCTTCAGTAGAAGTCTTAGAGAAGGACGGACATAGCTGGACATAGTTACGTGAGGTATTGCATAAGGTCTATACCATATGCAGAAGTTTTAGAGAAGGACTTAGCCCAGCCTGCAATAGACTCCACTGTAACAATGGGACAGAAGAGAGTGCAATATATTGTTCATTCCCTTCTATAGAAAGATAGAAGAGTGTGGGGCACATTGTTGACTCCCTCCACATTCCCTTCTATAGAAGAGTGTGGGGTACACTATTCAGTCCCTTTGTAGGAGGACTGGATTCTTAAACAATGTACTTTTGAAGAGAAGGTTATCTGTTACCAACTTGAGCTCGGAAAATAACTTACCAACATTTCGACTGAATGCTCCAGTCGTCATCAGGGCGAAAGTGAAGAAGTGCGAACAAACGTTGCTACTTAGTGGGTATACTTTTGTATAGAACCATTGCGTGTGGTAAAAAATTTTCTCAGGTAGAGTAAGTTAGCAATCATCGGACGACAGGTATATTCGGACACTCAAACACGGAGGGAAAACTGCGTAAACATTCGGCGATTCCGCCAGGCTGCAGCGGAGGTACGCGGTACCTGGTGTACCAAAAATGACGCCCGCTCATTGTTTCCTGTTGGCGCTAGAAGCGATAAAATGGCCGTCCGAAAAACATCAATAGTCGGAGAAGTGTATGTATTTTCAGACACTGTTGTTTGTGCCTTCTCTGAAGCTGCTTTTGGAGAGATTTTAGCATTGATACGATGCCCCAAGACCTCCCTAATTCGCAATATATTTTGGTAGCGGTAGCTGCTTTGAACACTCAGGGGCGCAGCTGAACATGGACCAGTCCGATTCGATCAATAATCAGACGGTGAAATTTGTCATTTCTTGCGGTGTTGTCTACAAACAAGTTGAAGTCTCCACCATATTAGCATCAGTAGAATCTACAGGCTCTTGGCTACATGCTGGTACTTGTCCGGTGTTTGTGCGTTGAGTAGTTCTCGAGATATTGCACGATATCATTTGAACTCACCTATTTATACTGCACATAAATCAACCAGCATACTTTATGGAAAGAAACATGAAATATATTTATATTATTATGAAATATATTTATATCATTATATAAACAATGAGCGGGCGTCATTTTTGGTACACCAGGTACCGCGTACCTCCGCTGCAGCCTGGCGGTATCGCCGAATGTTTACGCAGTTTTCCCTCCGCGTTTGAGCGTCCGAATATAGCTGTCGTCCGATAATTGCTAACTTACTCTATATTTCCGCCAATTGATGGCCACCAAAACTCCACCCTCCCACTTATGGTACTCCGGAAGGATTTGGTTGGATATGCTGCACGCTGGTCTTTGTCTTGTGTCTGTAGCTTACTTCTAACTGTAGATGTGGCAGTCCCGTGTAGAAATCGAAGATTATTCCGTCGCGTATTTCGATCGCGTCGCTGCGTTCAAAGCGCCGTATCGCTAAACTTCCGTTAAGGACGGGGCTCATATGTGCTTCGTAGATGCATGAATATCTAATGAGTCTATGAAGCGTGTATGAGCCCCGCCCTTAACGGAAGTTCAGCGATACAGCGCTTTGAACGCAGCGATGCAATCGAAATATGCGACGGAATAATCTTCGATTTCTACACGGGACTGCCGCAGATAAAATCACCGGTAAAATCAAATGGTTGCTATAATACTGCCCTGAGTGGTGTGTCACTCCCTTCACTACACTTGCGCACACATTCACTCATGTATGGCAGACTACTCTACCGTGGCCTTATCTCCTGAGTCCTTTGCCCGCCCTGACATGTACCTCCTGGAGAATGAGACTGAGAGCAACGTGCACTACATACAAAATGCACTGACCACACTGAATGACAGACGACAGAGACTAAGGGTTCGTACATCTCTGTTTTTGTGTTTCCTCGGAGCAGTTGTTACGGTAACAAGGTTCTCAACAGAATCCACAAGCCAATGGGCACAATGAATAATTTATGACCACATCCCTCGTTTTGTACATAATTCAGGCAAGCCTGAATGAGCCCCACACTTGTGGGACTGCATTTTGTAGTTTAGTGCCAATTTAAGTACTGAACCATTGTCAATCATGACTCTCAAAGCAATTTACATCTTTTCTAAGTTCAGAGACCATTCAGCTTTTAAGTTATGTAGTTCAAGTGGCTTGGTTTTGGGGTTGAAACAAAGGGCAATTAATATTGATAGTTTTGATGCAGCCCCAAAGGACAAAGTGCCCTTTGGTATAGGCCAAGCGGGGACACTGTACGGGTATGTGTCTTTACGTGCTTTGACTTACTTTGCCCTCACACAGCTTGGTATACTAGATTCTGTTGCTGCAACGGCCAAGGCTGAAGAGATATGGCTTGGCCAGATGTCCAACACTCAGTATATAGCATGGAGATACATTGCAACGGCATATGGCATCTTGAGGATTTATCCTGGAGTGCAAATTAGAACAAAGACTTTTAATCCTGTTGATAGACCATGGTAAGTTGAGTAGTGAGCTGTATTTGGGGAGGATATAATTTATGGCCTTGTTCCCACACCGTGCAAAATGCACAAGAGGGTTTCCAAGGGATGGTGTTTGCTATCATTGGGTCCTCGGAGCAGTCTTCACTGAAAATGACCAAATCACTCAACCTGTTTGAGTGATGAAGAGTTTGAGCAATCTGATCGTTGTCAGTGTAGACTGGTCTGGAGAACTTGCAGAAGCAATCTCTGGAACAGAATTTTTAGTCTTCACCCAAGAGAATGGCTGTGGAATTCAGACTAAGGTCTCAATGGGATGCATGTGTGACAAGTTATCTAATTCATATGGTAATACTCATGGCTCTTGTCACAGGTATCAACGTGCAGTGTCTCATCTGGGTCTACTTGCTGTATCTCCACCTTACATTGATGGGCTAGGCACTGGAAGCATGATAACACTTAGCCAGGCCATCTTACCAGCAAGGTAAATAGCTCCATACAGTGGAACCTAGGATAAACTGTCAAATAGCCAACGGACTGTCAAATAGCCACCAGACAGACACAGAAGACAGTTAACAAGACAGATAAGGCCATGGTAAGTAAATTACTTGTTTCTCAGGCAAATCTTTTGTTACTTTGGAAAGCAAAGTAGTCTCACGAAAGTCAGCATATGAGAGTCTGTGAGACTAGCCTCGAACCTAGGTTTTCCGTTTTCCAAAGCTGTGAGACAAAGTCCAGAACGGAAAGCCTGGGTTCGAAGCTATATACTGTGAGACTAGGTAGCTAACAAGCATAAACACAAACTCCATATTACTTATAACAAGGTCACCAAAAATCCATCTTTGCTATACACAGCCAATCTGTACACACGTAATTGGTGACCGTTGAACTAAGAAAGGAATTTGAGATTTCTGCTATATCTGAGGTGGGTGGGCCTATGAAGCAAGCAATTTACTTACCATGGCCTAAGTAGACACGCATTGTAGATGGATAGATAGGTATAGGCAGATATAGACAGGTAGATAGATGTTAGCAACTGTAGTCTGAGTGTTGTACAGCTGTGCCCTGAAGAATACTACACTACAGAAACATTGGCAATTTGGTTGGACTTGAAGAAACCGTGTAATCATGAATACTAGCAAACCAAGAGAATTCCTGAAGGTCATATTCTCATTGCCACAGTGCTACATCTGGGCGAGGTGCAGGAGACCCCTCCTGTGTTGTACTGGCAGTCATGGGTCTAGACCTCACCCACTCCCACTTCTCCCAGCTGCTGTACCAAGCCATCCCTGACTGTGCCCGAACAGACGACATGAGGTGAGACAGTCAGCCCCATTCCAAGCCTCTCACAACTTCAAGTTTCATCTCTTGCAAGAGAGGCTGGAAAAAGGCTAGTAAGACAGTCAGTGCTGATCTACTAGCCTCGTTCCCAGGCTCTCCCGCTCCCCCGCTCTGGAACGTGAATACATGGGGAAAGCCTGGTATCTTTTCTCACATGACATAATCAGAAAGACAACATTTTGCACGTTGTTCATCCAACTATACGTTCAACGCTTGGTGTGTAGCTATATATATGAAGTAAGTCACCCACTGCCTTCGCTCTTTCTGTTGTTCTGAGTCTTCGGGTACGCCCATGTGCAATTAAGGTCTTTCTACCCCCTCTCTATATACCCTTGATGCTGCTCATGTTGAGAAAAATACCAGGCTCTCCCTGCCTGCACAACTTCAATGTTTGCGTTCCGGAGCGGGGAAGCCTGGGAACGAGTCTATTGATCTAGAAGGAGCCTTGTTACAGTTGTATGTTTGGCAGAGCATGGTCTCATTCTCAAGCTTTCTTTGTCTCCAGTGTTTGAAGTATGCAAGAATAGAGGGAGAAGACCTGGTGTGAATCTTACAATGTAATCCACAGCCCACTCATTGCATGCAATATGCAAAAAGAAAGGGAGATAACCTGGTGAATTTTACCACGTGATCTGTGGCACATGTGACATTAAAGAATCTTGATATAACCTTATTCACATTTATCTAGAGGATCTTAAAAAAAAAAAGACAAGTTTGAGTGGAGGGGCTGGTCATAGTTTTCGTATTGTGTTCTGTACCAGGTATGAATACACAGCCAGGACCACATCAAGTGTATGACACACATCCAAACTATTAAGCCATAGGGTTGCTGAGTGATGTGTGTGAAATATCCAGCAGAGCTAACATAGCAAAAAGCAGCCACTTGTAGAAATTGCAAAGCTTGCTAGCAAAACAGACATGTACATATTATGTAAATTTCTATTTTTCTCTGTCCCACCCCCCCTCCCCACACACACACACACACAACACACACACACACACACACACACACACACACACACACACACACACACACACACACACACACACACACACACACACACACACACACACACACAGACACACACACAGATGTTTGATCATTGATAGCAATGCTTATGTTGTAACCCACCCCTATTTTATTGAGAATCCAAACAATATCGCCAACAAGCACTTGTCAGACCTGGTAAGCCCTGTTCACAATGATTGTTAGAAATTGATCAAATGTGCACAGTTGACAATAGTGTACTACGTAATCCAATGGTGGGGTATGTGCAGAACTGCTAGGCAAATGTGAAAGTACATGCTATTTTGATGAACAATCCCTACAGTAATATCTAGTGAGTTAACCCTTTATACGCGAATGACGGATAAATCTGTCAAAAATTTACATGCGTTAATGACGAATGACGTATAAAGACGTCAAGGCTACGGCTAAGCCTTATCACAGCCCAGTGCAAATAAACTACAAGCTTTGAATCCAGTCTGTGGTTAGGTTGGGGCTTCCCCTACTGATACAAGTGGGTTGGTCCAGAAGCCCTTGAGGGGCGGAGCACAATGAACAGTAGAAGCCAGGGTGGTCACCGTATCACCTCGATCATAAAAATGACTTATTGACCACGTTTTCTTCTCAACGCCTTTAAGCAGAACCACAACACTAGCTATGAAGGTACAGCGACCCTTGAGCTTCATAAATATCAAGACACTTTTGGAGCTACACTTTGTTATCAGCAAGAAAAGCCAAAGACGCTACCCGCAAAACGCGGAAGGCAAGCGTCCTTTGTAAACGGTTACATATTGCTTCTGAAAAGCTTACCTAGGTTTAAAATAACTTTATAAAGCCTTTCTCCGCTCCTTCTTTCACTCTGCAGCGGTTTATTTGGCTTTCCTGACGCTTTAGTTCTTTGGAAAAAAAGCATTAAATAATTCCCATCACGCACAGTTAATTTATTTCCGGGTTTGAGATTGATTGCATTCCATTCAATTTCGCATTTATTGGGTTAACAATGACACATGGTAGAGCACTCTTCCATTGATATTTCTCCACATATATAGGAGCCCCTAGTGGCACAGGATATGGTGGCGGCAAACTATCTCCGGAAAGTCTACTGTAACAACTTCCAATACAACTCCAACTTTACCAGGAGACCCCGGAGACAGTATTCTTATGAAGTTACAGAGAAGGTGGTCCACTGTACTGTACATGTTGTGTGATACATAGCATCATTGGGGCGAGCCTGAGCGAGCCCCACACTAGCGGGACTGCATTGTGGAAGTGTGTGTGTATCTATCTATGCTTGCTTGCGGCCATATACCGTAAATTGCGCATTTAAATATTTCCCGAAAATTGAACGTCCTCGGCCTCATGCGCCAACTGTAGCGGAGACGGCTCAAGTTGAAGCACGCACAGCACCTTACTTCTTGTTTGTCACAGCAGCTACGGACCGACCGGCATCAACGGCAGGCTGCTCGCAGACTGTACAAAATGACACACCGGTTTAGATCGCTTCAGGTAAGGGTCGTGCATAAACGGCACTCATAAAGGCTAGCGATTCAGCTCATGATTTCAGCGTGAAGCTTATAGTCTATTCATGTGTAGCCATAGTAGCTGCTTGCTCAGGCTCGCCCCCACAATGTTCTACATTTTCTAGTAGTATGGCAATTTAGTTAAAAGATATGTACTGATGCTTGTTGAATGTTACTTAGCAACCAAATATTTTGAACTTGAATAACATGAAGTGGAATAGGTGGAGGTGAGAATGGGTGTGGCAGTGGGTTGCTAGGGGTAACATCCAACAACATTCCCCAAAGAATAACAAATAAGTTTCGGGCGAATGCTGTTCCGTCATTGTTACTTTTCTTCAAACTTCTATGATCAGTGCTTACAGCTGTTTTGCAACCTTCACAACTCTCTCAATGTATATGTATGTATTCATCATGTCTAGCATACCACAGCTAGCTACCAGGATATTATGTCTGCCATTGGGAATGTAACTATTATTTGTTTTGCATGACTTGTATGTTCATGATTATCTGGCACTATAGCTTGTACTGCCATAGTTGGCGTCCCCTTATTGCTTTAAACATTCCACCTCAACTGGAAACAATCTGAAAATATAGAGACATTTTTGGTGTTATGAGGCAAAAGTATGTTATGTCCTGTTGTCATAGCTCAGAGTACTAACAGCTCAGGCCAGGAACCCTGGGTTTGATTCTCAATGACTCACAGCTTTTTTTCTCTTCTATTTTCATTTCATAACAAATGTTTTTTTTTGTTGTTTCTTTCAACTCTTTAGGTCAGCAGAGCAGTTGGTGCCTTGAACGGAGGATATGGCACTAACTGTGTTTTTTATAAGGTATATATCATGTGAGATCTCGACCTAATCTCGAACCTCCAAACTGACAACACTCCACTTGACCCTTTTACATGTTGCCACACTGTAAAAACATTTGGGTTACTTCAACCAAATTTCGGTCATCTCAACTGCATGCCTGTTGTGTACGTGACACATAAAAGTTCAAGGGATGCTTACAATTAGAATCAAAGTGTAGTTGAGAAGTTTCTCCCTTGGGATCACTTGAAGAAGGCCTAGCTATAAATCAGCATTTCTGGTGAGGTTTGTGTTTCTTTGATCCTACACATCTACACCTGTGGAGGAGTTTCTTGGTTGCATGGTTTTGGTAGAAGTGCCATGTAGGAATAGGTCTTCTGTTAAAAAGATGTGAAGTTCGAATTCCTCAATGGACTTTCTAGGGTAGGATATACAGATCCAACTGAGACAACTGTTGAAGTACCCCAAGTGTTTGTTTTTACATATTTAGTTCATTTTGAGATATGATGATGCCCGGGTCTCATTGTGCATAGTACTTCCATGACACCAGCTCTCATTCCATCCCCTCAGATTGCACCAGTGGTGAACACCAATATATTCTTTGTGGTCATTGACTTGCAGCAAACTGCACAATCACTCTGTCCCCGTATAACATGCACCTGCAATAAAGTAAGAATCTCCTGCTCGCATCCAATTCTGAAGTGACCAGTGTTTTTTGAGCATATCTCATTTAGCTGTAACTTCCCAAACCATTTAACTAAAAATATCTCACCTAATTTAGCTATAAATGCCTTACTCATTAACTGTGATTTAGCTTTTCCTAGGTGTGCTGCAGTGTAATTGGATGGTATCATTAGTATATCGTGTATGTTACTCATTCAATCGTAACTGCCCTACTCCACTCCCATGTGACTCAATAGTCAATAGCCCCACTGTTTTCGGACTAACCGGACCGGCGGCTACGGCCCTGCCCACTGTTTTCAGCTCCACGTAGTTTGTGTGTAAGAAATCCTATCCTGTAGGAACAGCGATGTGCCAGTCGTTGTTGGAGCTTCCCCACCTGACACAACCATCAACTGGATGACAATGCAGAACGCTTCAGTCACACTGACCTAGCTTCAGATTTATCATTTGTGAAGCTGAAAAAGATCTACATAACAAAATAATTCTCCACTAGCTGTTGCACAGTTTATAAAAATCTCTACCAACTGCACATAACACCTGTATCTTAACATCAGCATTGTTAAGTAAACATGCTCCTTGTATCAACTGTAGCATAACAATTCCAGAGTGTACAGTAACCACTCTTGAGCAGGGTTGTAGCACACACAGCGGCTGCAGTGGTTTTGCCTGCTGCACTTTTTTTGACCATGAACCTTGAGCTTAATTAATGGTTCAAGGCTGTTGCTTGTGCAAAGTTTTACGCAATCTGCGATTACTCAGCGTGGACATGCAGTAACTCCTGAAATCCTGCCCGACAAAAATTTTCTGGGGAAGCATGCCCCCAGACCCTGCTGCATGCTTATGCATATGACTATGGCCACACCTTCTCTAAACAGCTTGCTACGGCCCTGTTGAGTATTATAAGTGGGCCCAATGTGACATTGGATTAAATATTGAGGTAAGTAGGCAACGTGTATTACTAATATGTACATTTTTTAATACAGGATCAGTCATGCAGCAGACTTCCTAGTGACTGCCATTGTCCATGCTCTGAAGACATGCCAACAATGAACTATAACCCTTGCCTGGAGAGCTTCGAAAACCTAAGGTATATATAGCGATAAGCATGAGCAAATTAAGTGTACAGAAATGGTAGCTACCTTTGTGCATCAGCAAGCCTCCCAGTCTCCTCTCCAGCTATGCAATCAAAACCCGGGGAGGAGACCAGGAGTGTGGCTATGTAAAACAGTCAGATTAGCATGAGAGTTACAGCGTAATTATACAATGAACAGAAATGCAATTTGCACCAACTGTGCATACATAATATATGAACTGCATTGCATAGAGTTGTGTACTTACAGCTGCTCTTATATATATAGTGGACATTATACCTTGATCCTAGACCATTCCTACCGTTGTTGCTACTTGTTCACTTGCTGTTCACTAGTAATGCAATACCTGACAAGGCCTGCCATATCATACACTCTATAGCTGCCCAGCTTCCACTAAGGGTGGGGCTCATATGTGCTATGTAAATGCATGATATCTGATACGTCTATGAAGTGCATATGAGCCCCACCTTTACCAGAAGCTCAGTGCTATAGAACTTGGTGATGCGCCCTAAATATGCAATGGAATAATATTTGATTTCTATCCGGGAATTATCTATCTACTTGTTTGTGAGCTGTTACCTGTTGATATTTTTATACAGTGCTCCTGCCTGCCCTACCCGGTTTGGGTTTGGGTTAAGTGAAAACGGAATTTCCCAGTCCATTGGCACTTTTGAAGTGAATGTCTCTCTACCTCTCTGCTTTGTACCTAACTGTAGTCAGTGGTAAGAAGCATTCTTTAATGCTATGATGTTTTGCATGTACTACTGCCTAACTGCAGCATTGCATGAAAGAGATTGAGAGCAAAAATGCTTTTGAGACTCAGCATGTACTTTCTATTTGCAAACTTTCCAAGACTTACACAGAAATGGTCAGAAGTGCTTATCTACTGTTTTCTGGCATTGCAAATTAAAGAAAGTTTGTATAGAGTCGTATTCTTGGCTGTTATTGTTCTTACACACTTTGGGGGGATGGCTAAGTGCATGTAGTGCATATAGTAACACAATCATGTTCAATTTCTACCCCAGACTGCCATATAATTGTACATTACAGTTTCAACCACTCCTCCATGCCAAAGTATGTGTACATGGGCGTACTCTCACTTGCACACACACTGCCAATCCAATTTGTTATTTACTCACAGGACCACTCAGCTGGAGTGCCAAAGTGTCATTGGCTGTGATTTCTGCGGCTACAATGAGAACAACATAACCGAGTGTAGATTGGAGAACACATGCCCTATGGCCACAGTGGCCACACCCACAGCAGCCACACCCACAGCAGCCACACCCACATGTACTATTTGTGAACAACTCACACCGTGGTATGCAGTCACATCTGCACTTCTGCTTATAGCTCTCCTTGCAGTTATACTGGCAATAGTGTTTGCAGTGGGATGTTTATATGAGAGAGCCAGGCTGAAAAGAGGCCACTCAATGACAGTCTCTGAGCCTACTGTCTCTGAGCCATCATCCAACATCTCTGCTACAATTAAAATGGAAACATTTTCTGATACTACAAAAGAAAGCAATGTGACCCAATCCACTCATGTTGCACAAGACATAGAGACCTTTGTGCCTGAAGCTAATGACATTGGTGGTGCCACTGGCTTCACGGCACCAGGATCATTTCAGACCACAAGTGACCTTTTCACGACTGGCCAAGGTAGCAGCCTCAACCCATCTCATGCAGGGGGAATCTGGTTTTAGATGTTACGTATGTGACTCACTCTACCCCATGCACCACACACCTTGTTAGCTTTGTCTTGTGTAATGGTAATTTGTACCTTCCTAGCGTGCGTTGATTATTTGTTATTTGTTACGACAATTCAAAAAATATATATATAATTAAAAATTGGGTGTTTGCCAGCAGTAGACACATTCTTCAGGCCTGCTTGGCCTGTAATCATATGGTCATTTCTTGTGCACAGTTAATACAGTATTTTGCCTTAGTTCCCACAGTGTAGTAACTAGACTCGTTCCCAGGCCCCGCCCAGCTTTCCATCGCGGAACGAGTAGTAACTATACTTGTGTCATAACGGACTCCTTTTGCCGTCCATCTCATACAGTTAAAGTGCTGTCTCCCTCTGTCCGCTGGTATAGTCCAACTCAATGTCTCCTCCCAGTTGTTGGGGTGGTAGTCACACATGGTCCACTAGACCAACTTCTCCCTCACTCCCCTGACAGTGACTCACAGGCATCTCGGTAGTTCTTCAGTCTTGTCTATAGTTTTTTTTTACCAACAGGACAATGCATTGCATAATTATATTGCTCAAAGCATCTTGCCTCGTGCTGGAAATGAGAAGGAATTTAGATGTTATGAGGTGAAAATAGAGGAAGTGAAAAGGCCAGCAGCCGCCGGAAGAGTCAAACCCAGGAGCCGCCAGTGCCCTGCCACTGAGCTACGGCAACCGGACATGCAACCACCAACCCTCACAACGGCGGCTGCTGGCCTTTTCACTTGCCTCTATTTTCGCCTCATAACATCTAAATTCCTTTATTTCCAACATGAGGCAAGATGCTTTGAGCATTTAGAGTGAGAAAACCACTCAGCATGGGTTTTTCCTGATGGAGAGAATTTTCCGGTCGACCCCTAACGGAGTTCTGACGGCACATACTGAGTGGCTGTGAGGTGTGCAACTGAGGCATGCAGTACCACCTGTGCAGTACATATAGAGGATTGTGAAGGTTGGTGGTTGTCCGGTTGCCGTAGCTCAGTGGCAGGGCACTGGCGGCTCAAGCCAGGTGTCCCGGGTTCGACTCCTGGCAGCTGCTGGCCTTTTCACTTTCCTCTATTTTTGCCTCATAACATCTAAATTCCTTTAATGAATATATTGTTTCCAAGTAATGACCTTGGGTAAGAGCTGGCATGATTGGGATATGCAAAATCACCATTTTTATCACCATGACAAGCAATGTAAAGTGCTACAAAATACATTTGAGAGCTATATACCCAAGCTATATTGCTCCATGAACACTGGCATACATTTGATACCCTAGCCTCATGCATCCCCAATGATGCTATCACTTGTACAAATCCAACTGAAACAGATATGGAGGCTGAGTCCTATACTTAGCTGGCTTCCTGCCACACTAGATCTTAAACCCAGAGGAGTATGAACCGATGCTGCGTACCAAAGAACACACGGCTACTGAACTATGGAAAATGAGGAACTGGTCATCAAAGAGCCAAGAAGGCTAACTCCTGTGAATGCCTATGATTAATGTACTTGTTGATCTAACTATATAAGTTTGTGAAGTACACCATGCATAGTTAATTATTTCTTTGTGTGGTTAACTGGGTGGTATATTATTTTTTGTCCGATTAGTTTGTAACATAAATCTTGCATGTGCTTTATACTATATCTACTGGGTAAAAAATGCATTTTCTATCTGACAGTGTCCTGTGTACAATATTTCATTGGTTGTTCCTACCTAGTTGGTAGAGAAAAATACAAAAAGACATGCACAATATATATTTGTTTAAAGAACAAGCTTGTCCCATATGCACAATGAGAGAGCATTTGTCTGGATTGCATCAGTTGTGTGCACATCAGTAGTATCATAAAAGCCTGCCAGAATGTGAAGAGCCGTGGGAATGTTGCTACGTATAATGTTTCCATGGTTCCATGAGTGGCCTGGCTTACGTATCTATACAACGGTTAGCCCTAGCTTGTTCAGTATATGCTTACAATTTAGCTGCCCCACCTGACTGTCTCTCATAACTGTTTTCATTAGCATTTGAGTGCTTCAGTGCGTTTAAACACACTGAAGCACTCAATTTGCTAATGAAAGCTGCACTGCACTGATCTCAACTTGCTAATGTGGGGGTCACTCAGGCTCACTCCACTGACATGTACTGGTATGCATGCACCACTTACCTCTCCAGATATACTGGGTTCAGCTTGCAGCTGCTACAAACTAGCTATTTCTAGCTAGCTAGAATACAAAGAGTCATGGCAAACGTCCCCGCTTCCCCTTTCTCCTTCCGACTTTCAAGTTTTGACAGTTGAATTTGTTGAACACACACAAGATGTCACAAATAACCTGGAAGCTATATAAGAACATTGTGCTACATTGCACTCTGGATACACACCTCCTGAATGGTACGGTATGGTCTATTAGTAGAAACAAACCTCATCAGTACGATTTTATTGTCACATTTCTGCAAGGCCATCAGAAGTGGGTGGCCTGGGCTGCCCGACGTTTCCAGCTGTAACTGCAAATGTAATGGCAACAAATGACTGTTATACAAGGAAAGGTGTTAGTACAGTCATAATGCTTGCTAGACTACATATAACCCTAGCTATAGCGAAAGTAAATTATTGTTCACACCAATCCAAGACTTGAATCTACCATGCAGGTGTAATACATGCATGGACCATGATTTCTCATTTACCCCTGAACTCTGGCCATGTTGCTGCTTGTTTTACAAGCAGATATACTGTGTGTTCTAGCTATGATGTTTGGAACCGATTGCATACATGTAAGGTCATGTAGCCACTTCAGACTTGAACTGGCTACATTGACCTCTAGTCTAGTCTAGATCTCCAGCTGATGGATGGATACGTACAAGGAGTATCACTGCCATAGAAAATAACAAAGTCCATTCATTGTTCATGGGAAAGGTCAATATCAAATACATAATGTGTCAAAGTTCAAACAAAATCAAACATGCTGTTACTAGCTAATAAAGATCACAAGCAGTGTAATAATTATTATACACTTAACTATTACAAATCTAATGTTTACAGAAACACTCATCACTTCTAGTGTGACAAGGGGTGAAAACACAGAAAACTCAAACAGTTGTGCAAAAATCATTGGCAAAAAATGTAAATGCTAAATTTTTCAAGCGTTTTTGTATATGAGTTATGAACAAATAACCAAAAATTTTTTGCAAATTGTTCTTGTATAACGAAATTATGTATCAAGTTAGCAGCATACGTGCAGAGGCAGTTCACTTGGTGCTAACCAAGTCGAGTGGAGAACGCAGTTCATGCAGATCAATTTCAGTATGAGTAACAATTTTATTCGGAGTAACCTCACATGGATGCTCTGGATGTCTTATTAAATCATTCACAGCCTGTTTGATGTTCAGACTTTTGAATTTCAGGTTCAATTTAGGAACTTTCTCCCACAGTTTGGTGTCCTTCAATTGTTGGAAGATGTGGTAAACAAGGATGCCAATAAATGTTATGAGTGCTATGGAGCCTGAAGTGTACCCGACTGCAAGCTGATCTCCTTTTGAGCTATTAACATGGTAGGTGGCAGCAGCTAAGATGATCAAGTTCAGAGAGAATGAACCCTCCAGGGCATCTAGACACCAGTTCTTGTAGACCCCACCACTGATCCACGCCCACAGTTGAAGAGTCCCAGCTACCACTAGAATTGAAAGCAGGTTAATACTGGTCCTATCCTGCTGAGGACTAAATTCAATAGCTAACACCAAAAGAAGTACAAAGCGAAGCACAAGCAGTAGTCCAGGCCAGTAGCGATGTTTTGCTTTGTAGGGAGCATGGTATGAATCCATGAAAGGTTTTAACTTGTTAACCCATGAGAAGAGCCTCAAGTGTGATAAGGCCTGCAGCCACTGACCAAAGAGAAGCAAGAGAGTGTAAGGAATGAAGAGAAAGAGAAAGACAAGTACTGCAACTAGGAAGAGTGGAATGTGTTTTCCACTGAGATAGTTGATGTTTGCATCATAAATCCACACAGTACGGCTGTCTGTTGGATATTCAAGGTGGGTGAAATTAATTGCTGCAATCAATGTGCGGAGGATCTTCGTATATGAAAGGAGGATGAGTGTTGCCAAGACAGAAACTGGGTTGTTGCCAAGCAGTTTTGCAAACCTGTGTGAAAAATGGCTAACAAGAATCACTAGTCCAACTATCACCCATAGATATGCAGGGAACACAAACTGCAGCCATGTTTGGCTGTAAGCATCCATTCCATCGTAGAAACATATCTCAATACCAAAGTCAAGGTTTAGCCATGCAATGAAGACTGAAATGGGATCGGGAGATTCTACAGGTAGAAAGATGGTACGATTCACTCCAACAATATTGGCATAGAACACTAGGCCACTGAGTGTTCCTGTTGCCACTGTCAGTTTGCAGACAAGGAGCAAGAAGACCAGTGCTACTCCCATCACTGCAAAAGGGATGAGCAAGCGAAGATAGCTGCTTGTGCATTGCTTACAATAAGATGTGCCCAATACCAGACTATAATTTGTCTTGCAAGCTCCACACAAGAGGCCTGACCTGTTGTGTGCACACTGCATGTCTGTGTTGTTGAGAGAAAAGTCTACACTTTCACAGGTACAATAGTCAAAGGGACAGAGTGGGTGGAGAATTAGTCCATGTGAGTTATTATACCCAACCCAAAACTGTTCGCCTGAGTCGCGTGTTATCTTTCTAGTTGTTATATTGCAGTTGATGTTTGTGAATGTTTCAAGTCTTGGCTCACAGACACGATTTTGTTGAGTCAGATAAAGTGAATCCAGGTGGGCAGGTATTTATAGTCAAATTAATATTCAGTATATCACCAAATGTTCCACAAGCTCCTTCTTCATACAACTCTAGCAACACTGATTCTAAGAGTGAAAACACAGTGAAACTCAATGGGGTGCAGTTGCTATTTATCTCTTGGGTGTATTGAGAACCTTGAAGCTCACTGTCGTCATCTCGTATACGACTTCCGACTGTTGCTGAGACTTTTCTATTTTGCCGTCCAGAAGCAACCACAGAAACTTGAAACGTTTCACCCGGATATACAGTACGTGTAATGTGTAAGTTACTACAGTTTGGAAGGTTATCTCCACATGGGCATATACGAAGTGGGTTAGGGGAAATTTCTGAATTTGTGTTGTCATATTCAATGTCAAATATTGTGTCAAACACATCACCAGAGGGAATGTAGTCCAGCCCATTGAGTCTGCAGTTATCTATTACACCACCATATAAAGCATCTCCTTCAAGGTCAGCAGAGTTGTTCCTGAATATAAGTCGAATATTGCTAGACAAATCCCAGCCAGGAAGTTGATAAAAGCATTGAATAATATTATTACTTATAATACGATTGTCAATTCGAGGGCAGTAAATCAAGGGGTTAATTTGATCAAGGACATAGATGGCTCCTCCGTAAGTTCCATGGTTGTTATCCCAGTAAACAGTTGTATCAGGCATTATATGTAAATAGGAAGTATACAGATACATTCCACCTCCATAGTTAACTTGGGTTTCCTTTGTACTGCGTCCATTGTTAGTAAAGCTAATGTTGCCATCAAATATCAGGGTGATGTTATTAATTGAATAGATGGCTCCACCTTGCCTTGCATAGTTGTTGCTGAAGATGCTTGTTCCAGTAATGCTAAGTGTACAATTGCCTGCTGCATAGATTGCACCACCTCCATTACCATATTCAGACCTTTGTGAGTTTTTGATAAAGTTGTTGGTTCCAGTGAAACTCAATGATGTGTTGACTAGTGCACAAATTGCACCACCAAGACCACCATTCAGAGACTGTCCTGAGTTGTTGATGAAGTTGTTGGTTCCACTGAAGTGCAGTGAGCTTGTGTGAGCAAAAATAGTTCCAACAGTTAAGTTGCCAACAATTCCAAGATGGGTTATTATACTACCTACATTTGAGTTGTTTATAAAATGAAAGTTTCCAGTGGAATGTAGTGTTGAGCTGAACATAATGATTCCTGCTCCAGCAACAATTCCATTGTTTCCAATGAATGTTGTGTTCCCAAGGAGTGCTAGGCTGCTATGTATAGCGGCTATACCACCTCCAAATATAATACACTTGCTAGGCTCACAGAAGTTATTGTTCTTTGCAGTAATGTTGGAGTTGAGTACTACAAGTGCAATGCCAAAGTTGTCATGGAAGAAACAGTCGACTAGCTCGGCATATTGTGTAGATTGTAAAAGTAATGTATACTTTGTATTAAAACTAGGCAGTGCAGATTCCACACCAAAGGCTGATGTTAAGATTAAATGAAGTACTTGCAGAGGAAAGGGATAAGTTCTGCTGCAATTGGTAAAAGCTAAAGATTGTATTTTGAAGTTCATCATGTTGGTGAAGTTGAGGCCAACTGCTCCATTGCAAACAATTGTTGCTGTATCATTGCCTGAGGAAGACTCTCTGCGCATGATCAGCCAGGCAACATTGGCAACTGTGATATCTGCATCAAGAACATGGTCGCCTGGCAAGAACACCATAGTGGTGTTGGAGGTAAAATACAGCTCAGCTTCTTGTGCATACTCAGAGAGTGTGGTACAGTGGGTTGAGTTGTGAGGGCAGGATGAACATGAAGTGGCAGTGGGTGTGACACAGTATACATTCTCAGCAGAGCAGTAGGATAGGGTGTTAATGAACAGTGTTGCCACAAGAACAGTGAATATTATGGAGAGAGCCATATTCTTCTATGCTGCCTCTGCTCTCAGGGGGTAGCCCCATGCAGTGGAATGTCTGCGCTTGAGGTTGTAGCTAGTAGGGCTGTAGCCTACAGTACAATAAATGCAGAAAAGGAGAGGATCATAGCTGCATGGATCAGCTCACACATGACTAAATACCTTTCAACTCCAGATAATGCTACATACTTATAAGTGATTGTACTACCAACAGATTAGTCAGTACAAATAATCCATCTTCATCTACAAAGCTATAGGCAGTCTTAGCTGTGTCATGTATACAAAGTGACAATTTGTAGGAAAAAATGACCAAACCGTATCTAATGCGGTATTAAAAAGGAAGAGCACCCAGCCCCTTCTTTGGCAGACTTGTAAGGTGCTCTCTGCCCATGAGCGCTCTTTTGCGAGACTATATAGTATCACATCATATGATGTGGCACTTTGCATGTGCAATGATTTGCAACTTTTTTTTTTACTCAAAATCATGAGGAAGAAATAGCTGGAGCTATGCATGCTCAACGTTATAAAACTGTTAGAAGGTGTAAAACTCAATCATGCAAAGATGATGAAACTGTCAAGTACTTGGCATTACTTAAGTTTTTTGCTGTGATATAGTACTAATATTGTGATACTGTTGTAATATGGTCACTGACAATTCATATGAAAGTTCAAACAAAAGTCATCTGCATGTATTGCAGCCACGTCCATAATAAGGTAAAAAAATATCTGGCCCACGGGCGAGCGTATTCCACTGTACGGCATGCCGCCGCGGTATAGGCACGCGCGCAATGCAGTCCCGCTCGAGGGTTGATCACTGGAAAAATTCTGTACGAGATTTCGAAATCTTGGGATTTCGCTGAAGATTTCCGGATTTCCGGAAAGATTTCAAGATTTCATGCAGATTTCAGATTTCAAGATTTCATGGCACATGGCAGTACACTGCGTCTCACTGTGTTAATTGCGGCTCGCTGCGATAGACTGCGCCAACTGCGGCAACTACTGTGAGGCTTAGTACGGCAAAGAGCGCGGCAACCGGTGCACATTCTGCAGTATTAAAGTTGGGCTGCAGTCATTGCTTCGGATTATCCTTCTCCGTAAGCACTGTTGGTGAACGAAAGCTCGATTCGTGTGTCAGTAGGTGCACGATGATATTAAACAAGGCAAGTACAGAGTAATTATATGCCGTGACAAAGTCACGGTGATGTACATTCAACAGGAGAGACATTACCCTGGTGTAATAGGAAATCTGACTCCCCTACTTTTTGTTACCCCGGTGCAAAATTTCCTAGGATTGGCTGTACCCGTGCGCCAAATAATCTCAGTATCCCCAACTACTTCCGCTAGTCATGGCGTTGAAGTTACCGCGGTTTGTTGCACTGAGCCGCGCACCACATGCAGTATGCCGCACTAGTTGCTGAAGTGAGCCGCAGCACACCTCATGCAATGAACCGTGGTCTGCCGCAGCTGAGTGAGCCGCACTGGTTGCCGCATCGTGCTGCGCGGCTGCCTCATGCAGCGCCTTGCACCTCTCAGCCACCGTACGCACTATTTCGTTACCGCACTCGGTGCAGTACGTCTGCTGTATACATTCGCGCCAGCGTGCTTTTATCGGCAGTATCGTGATACGCTACTAGGCTACTAATACGGACTAGACAGCGGAGTCAAAAGCTGAATAATATATACTGCACCTGCTAAGATCTGACCGACGCATCATTACTTGCTTGGCTTGTTACCCAGGAATATAAAAGTAAGTACTTTTACCTTGCATCCAAATAAATATTTCGCGTCTTCATTTATACAGCTCTGTGTTTTACCTATATAACTGGTTGCTGCGTATACAGCGAGTATTGCTTTTAAATGAAGGGCTCAGAGCCAAAGGGTCACTATAAGCTTCCTGTGTTATTCCAGCCATACCTGCAACAGGTCATGCATGACCTGTTGCAGGTATGGCTGGAATAACACATGTATATATATAACTATCCTTACTATTATGAATGCAGGGCTGGAAAAGGAGCTGATACTTGAGTAATTTTTACTAGTCTCCCCCAAATTGTTTTACAGGCACCAAATTCTTTGAATTAGCATAGGAAAGACAGTCACGCAATTGTATAATAACCAAACAATTTGCTAAAGTTATAATTTTGTTTTTATATAGTGATATAGTTTCATGTAGTATATTGTGAGGGTGGTGATGGATAGTTATTGAACTGGTAATAGTCACCAGATAGACCATAAGAAAGTGTATGCATGTGCATTAGCTAGCAGACAAGTGTCTGTGCTAGCTCTTAGCTTCTTAATACACTGTTAAAAATAGGGTGCAGCAGTAACACCCGACTATTTGCGGTTCATTTTGCAGGGTGTTACTATAACACGGACAGAAATAAAGGGCGCTAGAAAAGGTGTTAGAGGTGATAACTATAGTGGTTGATTGCACCTTTAACACCCTGTGAGGGATGTAAGTTATGAACACACCAAATGGAACTAGCCCCGTTCCCAGGCGCCCCCCATTTTTACCTTCCGTTTGCATTCACGCAATAATACACAGTCTTCTGCTCCTGTGTATAAATATTGTGAACACAAATGAAAGGTAAAAACGGGGTAGACCTGGGAAAGAGGCTAAAATGGAACTGTTTGATACCAATGTTATACCATAGGGATATAGAATCCCTACACTCCTCCTGATTGTGGAAACTCTATAGACTATGATAGCCCTATGATGCATACACAGGTTCAAAGGCATCATCTTGCAAGTACATGTACTTCTTAGTAAATAATTTATCTCATACCATATGGTATGTAAATGTAGGAGCTGCTACATGCTTCAAGTATACCACCAACTTGAGTATTAGAATAATGACGGTATATAGGCATACACACCAAATGGAACTGTTTGAAACCCATGTAATATCATAGGGATATAGAGTTCCCACACTCCTCCTAATTGTGGAAACTCTATAGGCTATCCCTACAGGGAAAGCCTATAGAGTTTCCGCTATTATATTGCTTGATGGAATTGAGCATAATAACCGCACCCCAAGATGCTCACAAGAGGTTAGTGCTACAGGTTTTCCATGGCTCAAACACTTTAGAATTCAGTAGTGCGTAGGTAAAAACTTTGGTAGTAGGCTTTAGCAAAACGCTACTTATGAACAGGACAAAACACATGTACTGTTGACCGTGTCTTCTACATTCAGTTACTAAGTATAATGTGTCCTCGCTAAATGAGTTCATGTGTGGACCACTAAATCGTAAGGGCCCACTGTGTGGAAAGTGGAAAGATGGCCATGGCATTGCACTATACATTCTGGAATGCAGTAAGTGCTGGGGACGTGGTTATGGGTGGGTCTTGTACTATTTCCTGGAACTCTTCCCAATAACTGTGATACTTTCTGGTGGTAATCTTCCATATAAGAGCTACCTCCTCCCCACTGAGTGCACTTGTGTTCATGAGTCAGATTGTAGTGTACACGATACGACTGAATACACCCTTGTACATGTACATTGAGAACAAAGTAACAGGATATCCATCAACAAATTAAGAAAATTCCATGTAAACCCCCAAGATGCAACTTAAAGGACCCGCATAACTAATATAATATAGGTTCTCGTAAAGTGCAGACAGAATGTCGCTAATGAATTATTCATAAGTCGCTATTTTAACCCTGTACATCATTGTATACTTACAACAAACTGACAGCGCTAACAGCTAAGTGTTATACTGAACGCTCTCATAAATCCAAAGGAGGTCGAGGCAAGCTCTTTCTCTTTGTAGAGGTACAGAATCTACAAGTCATAAAATACTGTTGTAGTGGATGTTGGTCCATTTGGAAGTGTTGGTTGTGTGGCACGAGTTCCAAGTAGACTATGTCCCGTCTTTGATAGCTCAGTCCTCAACTAATCAACTAGCCTTGCATGCCTTGTCCCCAGGCTCTCCTACACGACCATCAAATTCTGGTGAAAAGGTTAGATTTGTCTTGCATGGGAGTATATATAGTCTTGCCTGGTGCAAGATTATTTCTCTGTGTGGTTAACTGGCTGGTATATTATTTTATGTCTGTTTAGCTAAACCTTTTCATTGGTTACATCGTATTGTATTGTGTAATGCATGTATTGTATTGTAGTACAGTATTGTGTATTGTATACTATCAAATGTTGCTATTTGCTGCTAACCTGTTCATCTGAACTTTCCCTATAAACCACATGCATGCAGTCTCAACAGTTGCATCTGCTGACCCACTGCAGCCACGAACACACGGTCAATCACATGCATGATACAGAAAGGCTAATAGCTTTGAACGTATTGTTGTGCAATGTCTTCTAATAATGTCTACTTCACTCTGGGGGTCAGGTAGGGTGAAGATAATAATTACCTGTATGATGGGTGGAACTTAAAAAGCAATGGGCTGTACTTCTCATCTCACCAGTTTATACAGTGAGCAGGGTATGAGAGTATGTGCTGGTATTACCTACATTCCAGGATCTCCCCTACAGTGAGCTGTCTTTGCAGATTGTCACTAGACTGTGGCAGATTAAGCTCGAGCATACCAGTATGCTGGAAGCATAAGAGCATATGCTGGCAAGAAAATTAAAATATTCCAACAGCAATAAGATAGCTACAACAGCAACACTGAGAATTATAAGCACCGTTACAACCCTGCATGCCAGCACTGGCGATTCTATTCCACTTTGCTGTTTGTGACACAGGTACACAACTTACAAAAGTCAAGTGCAATGTACTGTCACCGAACACTCTGGACACATCAATACTGCCAAATACACCCATATGCAAGCAAACGAGTGCTCAAATTCTAACTCGAAAACTTATCAATGGGCAGCTCCTTGCTCTACCTGGAGTACACATGCCAGCTATACCTCTTCTGGTACTGCAACAGATGTTTCAAGCAGATCAATGGCCCAAGGATTTCACAATGTACCTGAGTTAACTGGAAATTCATGTTTTGCATGTATGTAAACTTTCTTTCCTGGTCTGCAAATTTTGCCCTTGTGCAAACTGTCTGCAAACATGCAAATTTTGCCCACTGTCTGCAAACATGCAAATTTTGCCCTTGTGCAAACTGTCTGCAAACATGCAAATTTTGTCCTTGTGCAACTTGTCTGCAAACATGCAAATTTTGCCCTTGTGCAACTTGTCTGCAAACATGCAAATTTTGCTCTAGTGCAAAATACTAGACATCACCTGCATTAAAGTCTAAGCTTTACTGTGAGAGATTTTATGCATGGAAAGATATAGTGACACCGGCTGCAAGGGCCACTCAGATCCTGTGAGGATGGTAAATCTCTCCCTACTCCCAGAGCAGTGATCCTCAATAGACTCCATCATTTACCAAGACTAGCAGTGTCGAGATGATCACACTGTGTGCCAAGTGACTCTTCATTTTAAATCTCAGGCCAGTTGAAAGCAACAACTCTACTTGTGTGGTTGAGGCCTGGAACTTAATGAACTCTTGCTGACACAATTACCTAAAACCGTTCTTTTGGAACTGTTTTGTATTTGTTCTACTTCTTTACGGTATATATTGTGGTGACAGTGAGGCTGCCCAATATTTGTGAGATTCTGTTGTGCACCATCCGCGGTGGAGGGGCGTTCAGTGAGCATAATTTCAGTATAAGTACATAATTATACTAAATACTAAAATAGGTATTTAACTCTGTGGACTGAGTTAATTGTTGTGCTGTCTTCTGATTTATTTTGGTTCTACTGGTGCAGACTATTGTGAGTCCCTAGTCGTCCTTGGTTCTATTAGTGAACAAGATAATGGTGAGTTCCATGTTGTCTCTGGCCATGCACTTTTTGTGCAAACTAATTTTTTTGTTCCCGTTTCCAGCCCGTTCCCTGCTCAGTTTCCAGTTGCCCTAAAATCTTGGTGCCATTTGCTGTAACCATAGCTATCATGGTAAAAGTTTGTACATGGCTTTAACACTCATTGCCCTATATGAAATTGGACAAAGTCACCATGGTCCCAAACTCAAAATAACTTGAACACATACTCCAGCCAAATCAGCCATGACAACAAACACCGCCTTCACCCATAGCCATGCAGTAGCAGTTCTAGGACACTATTACTTGGGGGGGGGGGGGCCTAAGGTAGCGGGTGAGATGTGAGTAACAGCGCGCGTAAGCACGCTCCACCTAGGGGGGTCTGGGGGCTGGAGCCCCCCCCCCCATAAAACCACCACTGCCCCTGGCACCCAAATAGTGCTTCAGTACGAAGCTCCATACTGCCTAGCATCACTTCACTACATCCATGTACAACACAAAAAAGCTTACCTTTTACATATAACCCTGCTTCAGTGGCCCAAAGAACTGGCTGAAGTTTTCCGTGTCGCCATGAGTCGCACCACTTCCGCTGCATGCTTGCACTGCGCTGCCCGATATAACTTACGTCATCAGTTCTACAGATGAATTCGTGGAAATACGTACGCTAGCGCTGTTGTCTGTCATGAAAGTCCGTTATACTATCTGTATAATCCTGTAATGTTTCCAACGGCATTGAATTGTTGAAACATCGACAAGTGCAGCTCTAGTTGAATTCAATAACTGTGCCACCGGTAGCTACAATTCGCTACAGTTTGATTCAACGGAGCAATTCAATGAAGTAGCAAAAAATTCAATGAAGTTGCAAAACAATTCAATGAAGTTAATGACAGCTGAAGTCAATTCAATGATACAAATATGAATTCAAGCAAATCCCGGAACTTCAATGATGTTTGCTGTAAAATTCAATAGTGGCTCCGAAGAATAATTCAATGAACTAGTACACTGACCTTGAACCCGTTACACTCTCTGTAATCTCTGTCTTTTCCATTGAATTTTAAGGCATTGAATTTTGAAACGAAATACATTCCATAGCACTCTGGCAGTAGCCGTTCACTGCTGTTCTTGACTGAGCTCAAGTACGCGTGGACGTTAAATGCTCAAATTTTGGGTAAGTAGCCACAAGCAATGCGCAAGTGAACAGACACGGGTCTCAGTCGTCATAGCCTCGTCCCCAGACCCCACCCTCTCACGAGGAGAAATGTGAGGCGCACGCGGGCTGAGCAAGAGACTTTTGATGTCTCCCGACTAACTGAGAGGGTGGGGTCTGGGCGCGAGCGCATTTTTCCTTCAAGTTGCCAGCGCTACAAAACAGAGTCTTAGTCAGAGACGCAACCACCCTGAAACTTTGCCTTGACCTGTCTATGTCTGATTTCAGGTCGAGGACTAGCCTCGTTCCCAGGCCCTAGCCCAGCTTCCCGTCGGTACATTTTCTCACGTGAGTGACGTCACGGGTAGAAAGACGGTAGAAAGACTTTACGAAGTGGCTAGAGAGCCGGTAGCGGAAATTAAATTCTAGGGTCGATAACTTCTGATAGCAAACTCCAATTTTAATAAAACTAGTATCAGTAGATAGAGCTTTAAAAGAGCTACAAAATGATACCCTTTTCGTTAGGCTGTGCCTTATATTGTCGTAAATACAAATACAAACGCTTAAAGAACCGGTACCGGTACTTTAAGATTATGCGAAGTGAATTTTACTAGGTACGGCGGCTGTACTAAACAGCTTGCTGGAAAAAAGGATAGCATTTTGGGTGAGCAGGACTAGAACGTGGGCGAGCAGGACTAGAATGTTGTTAGGTATGTAACACGCCCACGCACTTTTCACCGCCAGAATAGTGAAAGTTCTCGCCACACAAGAGTACGGTTATGTAGGACTATGGTAGTACTTTTAACTAAAAAGGCAGTGGAGACTTACCTGTACTGTGTGCCTTTTGCAAGCACCATGGATAGGTTTGGCATGACAGCAGCGAGCGAGTGCTAGCCACGCGATGTTCAGCTCAGCGCCTAGAGTACATACTGCACAATGTCCAACCAGTACACAAAAGGACCAGACTACTGCGCAGCGTTTCCAAGTGACTGACACAGCTAATAGGCGGTCAGGGAAATCACGTTCAAGTAGCCTCGTTCCCAGGCCTCCCTTCCCTGTTTTCTTGCTTTTCGGTTTTCGTTCAATCCAAAGCGAATATGTCTTGGCTTGGTAAAACTCTCTGTCCTCCCGACTGTCTCGTGAAGAGCGACAAAAAAATCCCGCCTTCGTGCGCTGCCATCGTTCGACTCGAAATAGTGCTCCAGTGCGTGCTGTGGGCGTAGTTGTTTGTGGTTTACAAGACGCCCACGTTCGTATAATTTGCCCTGTCCGTGACGTCACTCACGTGAGAAAATGTACCAGGCCCTCTCCCGCTTAACCGTACTGCAAGCGACGGGAAGCTGGGCTAGGGCCTGGGAACGAGGCTAGTCGAGGACAACCTACAAGATGGTGACTTTATCTATGTGCTGGAGGACTGAGGCATAAATTATGTCTTAGTTGGATCAGCATTGAAGTTTGCAACTAGACCTGCTGATGGAGTTATCCTGATGCCAACTAGCAACTAGTCATGTAGAATTCCCTTAATGACACCCACCATGGAGTTATTCCAGCTCCTTGGGGAGAAAATGACAATCCCAACAAACTCTGCATAATGCAGAGTTTGTTGGGATTGTCATTTTCTGTTGATAAACAATTTGGTAGCTTCCATGTACCTTCTTCTGATCTAAACTAAGGCCATACTTCATTTGAACATCATCCCAAACAGCAATAAATGGTAAAATCGCTTCAATTCTGCTGATCTGTTGTCATCGAAGCTTTGAACTTCAAGCTGGGGTGTCATCAAGAGTATGTAGCCTGTCAGTGGCACACATGTAACTTATATAAATCATTGTACATACATGTGTGCCACTGGCAGGCACAGATCCCATATTTCTACCTCAACTATCAGACTATCACTTTGCAGGAGCATTTTAGACTAGCTTTACATAAATTTCGCCCTCACCTTGCTTTCTGTGTTGCGGACACGCCAACTCTCCCTCTTACATACACTCGAGTAATGCATTAGCCATTACCCAATCACAGCGCACGTGCCTGACCTCAGATCGGTGAACAAAGTGAATCCCCTGTCGCACGAGGTACGATTGAACCATCCCTAAACAACGGCTTCCCTACATGAAGCGGTAAGAAGCTGCAACTTGAAACGTTGGATCTCGATAGTAGACTCATTGGTCTATAAAACCGCTGGCAAAATAGGCGTCTACAGCTTCTTGT
Source organism: Agelas oroides (assembly GCA_949130485.1). Taxonomy (NCBI): domain Eukaryota; kingdom Metazoa; phylum Porifera; class Demospongiae; order Agelasida; family Agelasidae; genus Agelas; species Agelas oroides. The sequence continues at coordinate 8,256,887 of OX422191.1, read as the reverse complement.
TTGTTGGCAAGAGACTTTGAAAACTCACCGGAAGACAAGGTGCCGTTAATTAAACGCTGGAATGCGCCTGCGTTTTAACTTCCTGTTTCTTTTCAGTATACTTGTCACTGGCGGAACGACTGTATTAGCCACTTAATGTCTCACTGGAAAGCCCACTAGATGACAATGTGGGATCGATATATATAGGCCATTGACCAGGCTACATGTATATGCCCTTCTGTGTGAACCCTTATCCATGTAGTTGTGAATGAAATCTAGTCATGTCAGTAAGTCTTAAACCCGATACGAGAATGCATGCATGGGGGACACACTTTACCCCACTGTTTGAACCATTCGAACCAGTAATAATGCGTTTGTCATCTTTCCTTTGAATCTTGAATGGCCCCAGCCACAGGCCTACTGTTATATCCTCATTGTGATAGAGCTGTAAATAATCAGCTGTAGTAGCGATGTTGTGAATCAAATCAGCTGAAATCACATATCCACCACCAAATGCATAGGGAAGATAGGTATCAGCCAGAAACCACTTTGACTCAGCCCACTTGTCATTCTTATTGGTTATTGGTCTTGATTTCCAGTTGAAATGTCCCCAATAAAGCTTATTGACTCCATCTTGACGGTAACGGCACACCTCCTTGTGGAGTTCATCCACAAAAATGTAGGTATCATCATCTGTTTTCATCAGGTATGAGAAGTTAATATTTCGATCAGCCCATACAAAGCTGTACAGTACCTTTCTGGTGAGGTTATTATATGTATCATAAAGACTTTTTAGGAGAAGTAAATCACCATGGAGTTTATCCTCCGCTGCTAAATCATTCATCACTGAGAACGATAATTCAAAAGTCCCTATAGAAAATTTCACAAGTATTGGTGGTTCTCTATTGTGACAATCCTGAGCCCAGGTTTTCCTGATGATATCTCTGGCATCTCTTCCTTTTTCGGTGCTAGTTGACAGAACTACAATGACAATGAGGTAGTAGGGAAGTGATGAAATGTCACTGGGAGAAGTTGACAGCAAGCTGCTTGAGGAAGGTGGCATTACACTGGGGGGAGTTGACAGCAAGCTGCTTGAGGAAGGTGGCAATATGTTTCCTTTACTTGGAGAGGTTAGCAAAAAGTTCCCTTCCGTTGAGTGAGTCGTTGATGAAGCTATTAAGTCAGTGGGAAATACCATGTGATCCTGGGGGTTGAGTATAGGTCGCTTTATTTTGTAAAGGTCGCTTTGAGGTCCTCTATGAAACAACATCCACATGCATAGAAAGACAGCGACGGCTGAAAGTAGCACCAAGTACGCATTCCGCATGCTGCAACTTTGCCGTTTATTCAAGGGGTCCGACACGGTTGAAATGTCGTTCACGGTATGCTAAAATCAAAGTAGAATGTAGAAATCAGAAATCAAGCCAGAAATGCTACGTCTGTTCACAAGCAGGTCACTTAACTCTGTACCAGATCCAGATTATTGAACGCTGTTTACGTCCGTATACTATCCGTAAACTCATTCCGAGCGAAGCGAGGCTATACCCGGGTTCAATTGAGATTTTTCGTCGTCGTCGTCAATGGTAAACCGGAAGTTGGCCTAAAAACTTCGATATCTCAAGAATGGTCTACGGTATCACTATCAGACTGGCAGGCATAAAAGGTCTAGCTGTTACTAAACAACAGTGCACAAATTGTGTCGGTAGCCCAAGGGAGACAGATGCAGGAGCGAGATATCCGTAAAACACGGATTTCTCCAGAACGGTAGGCACAACAGCTATCAGACTTACTGGTATGACAGTTCCACCTGTGAGCAACCAACGGCAGACAAATAGCGACTGTAGCATAAGACAAACACGCTCTTCGTCCCTTCTAACTCAAGCTTACAACAGCAACCATTTTTACATGGTAAGACTGGTCTGGTTCCCAGGCTACGTGGATTGGGAACGTAGAAAACGTAAGTTGGGGAATATGAGGGCAAATGCGGACGTCCGCGGAGCGAGGTCTTTTGCACAATGTGTATCCCTAGTAAATCAGCCAAATAGCCTCGTCCCAGGCCCCGCCTGGAAAAGGCCTGGTCTCGTACACAGACCCCACCCAGAGGAGACACTACTACTAGTGTCAGTAGTGAATTGGGATCGTCTAAGTTCACATAGCTCCATGAGGTTACGTCATAAAACATCACATGGGAGTTCCCCGTGCCCACCGAATAATCGCGATAACCCTCTTTCTACGTAATTTAACTTAACCAAAAACCGTTCTGAACTAGCATGCATTCAGAGAGTATGCAGCATATCAAGGAAAAAGAGAACAAGTAAGGAAAATATCAGTAAGATAAAGTAGTCAGGATGAAGGTGTATATTCGTGGCAGCTGGGAGGGAGAAATGGATTGTACAGCTCAGAGCTAGCGGCCTCCATAAGAGGCATGTTGGATCAACTGAGATGACTGTTTGAAGATACAGTCTGTTTTTGAGCCCTAAATTTGTGCTCTATTGGGCAGCAAAGGCTTGTAAAAGGTTTACTATTCCACACGAATTACTTTTTGATCATTTGTGTGCATCGTTCCGTAGCAAGCCCAGGCCAAAGTGAGCAGTGACAGTGTGCATTTAATATCGGCATGTACTGCAAGCTAACTAACTCTGCTGCACTCAAACTCTTTGTAGAATGTGTACCTTCTCCTTTGACATATTCTACCGCTTACTAGTTGATATGCTGCATTCTCACTCAATGTATTGTCACTAGAGTGAAACCTGTCTATAGTGGTCGCTGCATGTTAAAGACAGCCAGCTCTTGTTTGTTACAGTAGCTACTCCTGGTCCCAGTTGTACTAATTGTGCAAAATGACCAGTATAAAGCAACCACCTGCCTGAAACAGCAAATAAAAAATAAATGCTGGTCCCATGACGACCATTATATCAGTGTAGCATACACAAGTCTTGATTCACAAATTACATCAACTAAAATGTAAATTAGGAGAAGGAGGGTTGATGTTCTGAGAGAAATGGTATAGGGGATGGTTTGGCATGGTGAAGTCTGAGACTGTTTCAAATAGGTGAACATAGCCTTGTGTTGAGAGAGCCTGGGTACAAGGCTAAGGAATATAAATATACGATCTATGCACCGTAAAGGACTGATCACTGAATAAATTTGCACGAGGATGCAAGATTCAATGAAGAGTTCAGCCAGACTTCTGATTTCTAATCATGCAATCACTACCACAACTTTTCTCAGCAGACAGAGTTCATAAATACAGACCCAGACAATTTCATCAAGTGAATAAGTGATGGAGTATCTGTTAAGCCCCATCCAGAACAGCACAGATAGAGATCACGGGGCAGCAAATGGGTCATGGGATGCCTGACACTTGAAGTGAGAGTTGGAACATACACCCAGGATGCTTGTCATCAAATATAGGATGTCTCCTTTTTCTCCAAGAGGGTTGCTAGAGGAAGATCTGTTGTGTGCAGTCTGTCCCCTCATGTTTCGAGAGGAGAGGGTTCTTTTGAGTTTTGGGGGGAAGCTGTTTGAAGCATTGTCTAGGGGCTCTGGGGGCATGCTCCTCAACCAAAATTTGGATTTTAGGTGCTCTGAGATTGTTTGCGATGCAATCTGAGAGGTAAAACCTATAACTGTATTTTTAATTTTTTAGGTGGTCTTTAACAAAAGCCATTTCCTAGTACTCCTCCAGGGCTCAGAGGTGGGGGAGAAGCTTCCCCTAGTCTATTTCTTGGTGATCTGATAGTGGTATTAGAACTTGTGTGCATTTGTGTAGTCGCTTTGTTGGTGAAGAGAGGGGAGTGCATACACAAGTTGAGCATAACCTCATTTCCAGGCCTTCCTTACTTAGCTTTCCATCACTTGCAGTGCTGACAGAAAGCTGGGCAGGAACTTGGCAACAAGGGTGATTTCAAACATACAAGTGTGATAAAGTAATGATTGGTATACTTGTGTGACACGGTCTTGGGCTTGTAGTATGAGGCTAGGCCTGACTGGCTGTGTATGCAGTGACACAGACAGTATCATTGAGTGAGAATTTGGCATGTCAAGTGTAATAGAATCAAGTAAGCAACATAAGTAGTCAGTGGAGAAGGTAGAAATTTCATGGATAGTTTGAGTGCAAGCTCACAATGCATACAGCTAAGTGTACACAGTAGGTTTGCCATGGTACTAACAAATTATGCACACAGACACTTGAAATCTTGATCAACTTGTGTGTGACAAGAAGTTATCATGTACATGCTTTCACTGCCCAAATTTAGGCCTCATGGACTGATTGTACTCTCATATGATCATCTTTACCAAGTATGCTGTACTCAGCCTTATATTTGAGGCTAGCTCTGTCCTGTACAGTCGATTTTCCCCCCTCAACAACTGCCACGAATATCCCTTCATCCTGACTACTTCACCTTACTGGTATTATGCATACTTGGTCTCTTTTACCTTGATGTGCTGCATACTCTCTGAATGCATGCTAGTTCAGAACAATGTTAAATTACGTAGAAAGAGGGTTATCGCGATTATTCGGTGGGCACGGCCACGGGGAACTCCCATGTGATGTTTTATGACGTAACCTCATGGAGCTATTTGAACTTAGACGATCCGTACGATCCCGTAGTGAATTATGCATATCGTCGTCGTCGTCGTCAACCGGAAGTTGGCCTAAAAACTTCGATATCTCAAGAATGGTGTACGGGATCACTATCAGACTGGCAGGCATGAAAGCTCTAGCTGTTACTAAACAACAGTGAGCAAACTGTGTCGGTAGCCCAAGGGAAACAGATGCAGCAGTGAGACATCCGTAAAACACGGATTTCTCCAGAACGGTAAGCACAACAGCTATCAGACTTACTGGTATGACAGTTCCACCTGTGAGCAACCAACGGCAGACAAATAGCAACTGTACCGTAAGACCAACACGCTCTTTGTCCCTACCAACTCAAGCTTACAACAGTAGCCATTTTTACATGGTAAGAATGGTCTGGTTCCCAGGATACATGGATTGGGAACGTACCCTTTGGGAAATATACGAAGGCAAACGCGGACGTTCGCGAAGCGAGGTTGCACAATGTGTATCCCTAGTATTGTGTAGTCTCGCGTAGCCAGACTCTCACACGAAAAACGGGAGAGAGTCTGGTGACTCTCGCATATTGAGTTGGTGTTGCGATGTCAGCAAGTCAGTAGGTAATTAAGTAGGTGCGAACAAGTGTGTGTTTGACAAGGAAGTCATGGAAGTGACATTGAAGCCAGACTCTCAAACGGTAACCTACTTATGGCAATTATCGCCCCCAGAAATTTATTAGCACCAACTCAATATGCGAGAGTCACCAGACTCTCTCCCGTTTTTCGTGTGAGAGTCTGGCTACGCGAGACTAAGTATTGTGTTGGCCCCACTCGGCCCTGGCCAGAGATGGGCGGTGGCTTCGCTGCGTGCTGGGTGCCTTCCGCTGGCAGTGGAGACTGGTAGATATCGGACTCCTAAGGTGCCACTAGGGGAAAGGCTATGTAATATTAAATGATGAAGTTGAGACTGAATTTCATTTTGTGATGGAATGTAGTAAACTACAAAACTTGCGAAATGAGCTGTTTTTTTTAATTTTTATAATGGCTGTCTATAATCACTGGACTGGACTACTGGAATGGACTACTGGAATGGACTACTGGACTGACCTTTTTTGCACTAAAAATCGATCTGTCTGCCTGTAGAATTGCATCCTACATTATGTAAGCTTTCCAACATGGCCGCTTGCCAGCCTTGCCTCCGGCTCTTGCTGTCTTCTGTTTTTCGACCGTATGTAGATATGTGACAATCAATTTCTTCATGCTGTAACTGTAATGCAGACTGAAAGTGAGTCCAGCATTCATAATGTAGACATTAGAATCTTTACTTGGTCACTTGAGACAGTAGCTTCACTGGGTTGATAAATGCAGGTCAGCTCCTGTTTGAGAAGATTGATCATCCACACTGTTTATAGGTACTGTAGTCAAGTCTACTTCACTGTACATTAATGAGTGATGAATATGTAAGCAGCTATTGGACACACTGTATCACTGCAAGTGCAATCTAGAACCAGAGCTGAACTGTGTCCTATTATATGTTACAACCTTCATGCAAGTTGGGCACAGGTTGCCTCCTCTTAACATTTCAGTGGAGATAACCTATAGCAGTATTTACATCACCTTTTTACTATGCTCATTCTAATAAATGAGACAGTGCACCCAGTAGAACTAAAACAGGATGTAGGTAAATGAATCTCATTTAGAGGGCATAAAAATGATTTTTAGTGCAAAAAAGGTCAGTCCAGTAGTCCATTCCAGTAGTCCATTCCAGCAGTCCAGTCCAGTGATTATAGACAGCCCTTTATTATAACCGAAAGAGACCATACTTTTATGCACCTCAATATAATTGAAAAGTTTATTTAATATTCTTAGTTCTGAAATTAATACTTGTACAATTGCTAAGTTTATTTATGAAATGTATAAATTACGTTGTAGTTTTTTATATCACACTTAACCTTTTGTCATTTTTACACCATTCACTTACACATTCACAATCACTGTGACTCATAAGTCATAAAACATGGCGTCACTTAAATAATAAGATTGATTGATTGATATACATCAACATGTGATCCTGATTGTCGAGTTACATGCTAACCTCCTGCAATCCATTGCTTCAAGAACGATTTCTGGGCATCAGAAGCTTCTAGCGTGCTGGGTTCACTCGGGTATTTTCAACCATACTGAAGCTGTCTATTAGGTCGAGAACGATCACTGCCGTTCATCTAGCTCTCAACAGCCACATAAATGCCGTTTGGACATCACAAAGGCATGCAATGTTATTTCTGACTGGCGAGACACTTCAGCATCCCAAAAACCCCCCTAAACATCTTTGCCGGACACCGTTTCCAATTATTGTATTGATGGTTTTTAGTCCTTGGAGTGTTCATTAGCTAATGCATAGCGCACGTGACTGTGTCGGACCTCCTCTGGTCAGCAGCAGGGGCCTGGGGACAAGGCGTTTGAAACGGTTACGTCACCTTATTAGGGCAAGCATGAGCGAGCCCCATCGAATTGCGGATTTTTCTTATAGATAAACCACAGTAGACAGGGATTTATAGTCCATAAACGACCCAAGCCCAAGGGCTCAGCCTGATGCACACTCTGCTTCTTGCTATTAGTAAACACACATATAGTTTTCACTATAAGCTTAAACCAGGTATGTTATAAGAAAACATACAAAGTAACATCATTTTACAACTTCTTGTGGTGTATGGAACAGAATCTACAACTTCTGGTCAATATATGGAAAATACCCACCTGTTACCACAGAAACAAGGGTGAAGTGGAGAATATATACTTATACCGCAATAGAGGCCCATTGCACTGCCGAAACCACAAGGGAGGCACGGTTAGTGACTACGACGCATCGATGGAACAAAGACGGACACAATTGGCCCAGGTGAGACAGGAGTATAAGCCTGGGCTTCATTCATGCAGTGGAAGAACTTGAACCAGAGCCACAGGATACAAAGCACACCATGCTACTTCTCTACTTCAGTTGTTTATACTGTAAAAGATGATCATGACTGGTGACTGTACCCTATAAATTTGTTGCCCATAGCATCCTACCTAATGACAGGTCTCCAAAATGACCTGAGTGGCAAATATTTCCCATACAGTTCTTTCACTACTGTACGGAGAATTGTTGGTCAGAGTGAGCATAGAGCTGCTCAGGTGTGTTAAGGACTGGGTCAGGATTTGGTCCCTTATTAAGGTATGCGAAGATGGAGTTTTAAGAATAACTCCACTTCAATGCCCCAGATGGGTTATTTATATGGCCCCGCCCACTTTTGGGATAACGTGATCTATTGTCTTCGGAATTGGGTCGCTAGACAAAAGGCGGTGAATGTACAGACGAGCGATGCCTTTCGTACTTGCACGCAGAAAACACCTCATGGTGACCTAATCTGTCATAGTTTTGGAAGTGATTTGATGCTACCGCCTCGGAGAAAAACGCGTAATTCTAATTAATGCACACCATGATGAACAGCATTTTGCTCATAGCTCAGAAGCAGTGGTACAAAATGACTTCCAAAACTATGACATGTTACCTAGGCTTACCTAGTTTTGGAAAAACGTGGTATAGTTAAAAACAATTGCGGTTTAAATCACCGCCTTTTGCGTTGTTTACTCAGTCCAGACGTGGATCGGTGAGGAAGCCATATTCCAGCAATAAGGAGGTGGGCGTGGTCACAATTTCACCACATAATAGAGAAGAGGTGTGATGATATACCAAAACAGTTTCCACTCTTGCAGCAGTTTTGACAGTGATAAATATCACTCCAAATATTGCACAAAATTTAGCTCTGCTAACTCTGGTCCCAGTCCTTAATTCACCTGAGTGCCTGAAGCAAAATGTCAATCTATCAACTAGACTGATTTCTCTAAACTTGGTCTAGCTACCGTGAGGGTCAGTGAGAATTTTGCTGTGTATAGAGCATTGCCAGAAATGCAACGACACGGACTTCGCTCTCTTTGGAAACGTCCGTTACATTTCCGTTACACGTACTTCATGTTTTACTACGGGAGCCTATGGCGGTTCAAACTCTAACTTTAGTAACGAGCTTACCTTGTCCGTAAATGTGTTGTTAACGATATATTCACCTTCTGCTTTCTCTCTACTAGCCACAGATATCTACAGTGCTGGCTCCTGAAGGTCACAGAATTTGCCATTCGTGATAGTATTTCTACCGTATTTTCACACATTGAAGTGTGAAAAAATAGGCATTTCAAATTTTCTGAAATAAAAATATACACTGTTGCAGTTCATTTTTGATTGGTTAACGATATAAAATTCACTTATTTTTGATGTTCTCTACCCGACTGGCCGTAAAGTTTTTGCAGATTTTGTTCACAGAATTTGCCAAATCGGTACAAAATAGGTACAAAATGTACGCTAGCATATACAATTACGGATAATTGCAAATACGGTACAACGTAAACTTCCGCGTTTTAATTATTACTCCGTACGCTACGGAAATAACGCCGTGACCGCCGCGCTATTCAAATTTCTGGCAATGGTGGCAAAGGTGACCATAACTTGATGCTTTGATGACCCCTAAGTACCTATAGGTTAGTGGATAGGCAACATTTAAATTGAGATGGTCACAGTTTACCCATTTCCTCAGTAAATTGATGATTTGTGGTTTGTAAGTCGGCAATGTCATCTGCATACTGGGAAACTGTTCATGTGAGGCAAAGTGCTACATATACATATAACACCAATGCTCCATACAACTCATTCACGCTCGCCCACAATGTACTGCTTTCCCCTAGTTAGTAAACATGCATGATAGTTTTTCACTGTAAAACACTGCAAAAACACTTAGGTTACTTCAACCACATTTTTAGGTTGTCTCAGTTGCATTGTTGTGACCAAGGAATGCTACCAAATAGGTTTCCTTGAAAGTTCATTGAGAAGCTTTATCATCAGTTACGTTAGCTAGTCTCTTTTTTCAGAAGACCTATTTGGCTACATTCCTGGCATTTCTACCACAACCATGCAACCAGGGAATTCTTCAGGGGAAGATGTGTAAGATCAAAGAACAACAAACCTCACCAGAAATGCTATTTATAGGCTTTCAGAAAGGAGATACTAATTTTGCAAATGAGAGAAGCTTCTCAGCTCACTCTGATTTGAATTGTAAGCACTCCTTGAACTTTACATGTCATGCACATGAAAGGAATGCAACTGAGGTGACCAATATATATGGTTGAAGTAACCTAAACAAGGTATATAGCTAGGAAACATCATTTACAACTTCCTGTGGTATATGAAACAGAATCTACAACTTCCTGTCAGTATATGGAAAGTAATTGGGGTGAGCGCAGCGAGCACCACACTCGTGGTGAAGACAGAAAATTGCTGCCACCAACTGGGAGTGCTCAGTGTACACAGAATTAGCTTGTGAGAATTCGAGCCAGAGAGGCCTGCGTGACTTGATCAAATAACCCTCACTGAGCAACAGCAAGAGAAGAGCTTCTGAAACTCCATACCACAACCCCAGTAATTGAGCTCAGGAAAATGGCTGACCATGATATAGACTACATCTATAAAGGCCTGAGTCCATACCCCTGTCTGTATGTCTTAAGATACTACTAGGTGAATGTAGAACATTGTGGGGTGAGCATGAGCAACTGGCATTAAACTGTTGTATAGCTATTAAAGGCTAATTTACAAGTGAAGTATCAGATCACAGCACACAGGTCGTGGCATGTAGCTAAACAAGGTTTGTCATTCTACTGTCTGAAAAAGTTGTTTAGCAACTTTGTCATGGTTGCAGAGGATAGCTTGTCATGGGGTGGTACCATATATGGGTTCAGCGGGTCACAAATGACAACTTCCCACTTACACACACAATAACAGAAGACATACAAAAACGGATATAGAGGTTCAACAAGTTCAATCAGTCAAAGGTCAAATATATCACATCTCCCCCTCACTTAGATCAATATAGTCATTCTGGGGGTCGGCTGCTTGGCCACCACACACAGCTTCTTGCCAAGCTTTTCATCCTTCCAATGCCTGGGTATATCTCGCACAGTTCCTGGATTACTATCGTGGAACAACCACTCTTGCAGCCCAAAGTACACAACCATCCAGCACACTCAACTCTTTCCTCCTCCAATTCTGCTGCACTCCTCCCTTTGGCTCTTGAGAAGGCCAACCATGGAGCACAATTCTTTGCACTTGAGCCAGCACTGTGTCTTTGTTGGTCCAAGTCTTGATCCGCTTGGCTGTCTAAGGCGATACAGTGTCCAAATACTCCATGAGCAAGAGGGATTGAATGACTGTAAGAGTCTGAGGAAGTGGCAAACGGCATAGCTTTTGGAACCAGGCCATTTAAAAATTGAAAGGCAGGGTCTTGGCAACAGGCTGGGTTGGAAGTGTACACTGCAAACAAAATGCACAGCCTGGTTCCCAGGCCTTCTCCAGCTTCAGATTTTGATTGCTTGCAGTATTCCAAAATGGTGAGGAAAGGCCTGGGAGATCGCATCACATGCAATGATGTCAGAGGGTAGACACACTACTCGAATGCACCAAAAACCGAGCTGTATTGACACTGGCACACAGTCCACACATTCACGACAGTATCATAACTTACTTATACCTCTATACAGAGTTTCCATCTGCCTCCTTTGAACCATCGACAGGCCAAGAGTGAGTAGACTTGTCACTTGAGCTGCATAGACAAGATGTTTATGTTGCCACTATATTTATACATGCCGAATTACCGTTTGAACCTATCCTTCTTCTTCTTTTAATGTTTTAAGCCTTGTAGTATGCATGCTCCACCCACATGCACATATCACGTGAGGGGGCATTAAACAACGTGAAAGTATTGAGACCCCAAAACCTTCAAGTTGCCAGCGCTGCTAAACAGAGTCTTAGTCAGAGACGCAACCACCCTGAAACTTTGCCTTGACCTGTCTATGTCTAATTTCAGGTCGAGGACACCTACAAGATGGTGACTTTAATTATCTATCTGCTGGAGGACTGAGCCATAAATTGTCTTAGTTGGATCAGCATTGAAGTTTGCAACTAGACCTGCTGATGGAGTTATCCTGATGCCAACTAGCCACTAGTCATGTAGAACTTCCCATAAATTGTGCATTATCAATGGATCTGCAACAGGTCACAATTGTGTAACAGTATCAGGGCCGGCGGAGCCGGTCCGGTTGCTCAGGCCATGGCCGGACCAATTTTTGAGACGTTCCAAGATTTTTCGAGCGGCCACATGCTCGTGCAGGCTGGAAATATGCGTGCTTGTCACCTGCAAGCTAAGTGCCACCTGTCATGAAAATATACACACCCCGTAAATATGGGCATCCCGGGGTTCCCATTTTTTACGTGATTTTAGGGATCCCGTCGTGATTATAGGAACCCCCTTTAGCACGCAAACGGCTGATGATGGACGGTGCGTACGATACTGGCGAATACTGGCAGATACAGTCAACATGTCAGGTGCAGAATGGCCAAGTATAATTGGCCAATTCGGGTAGTATAGATCATACACCCAGACAGATGGAAGGTTCGTGCTAGAAATTGAAGATCGAGGGATTAGTAAAAGTTGCACTCTGACCATCGAGCAAGGTGCTGACAGAAGATTCTCATTCACAGTTGCCATTTACAAGACTACTTTCACAATCAGCAGTACAAAGAGGCTGCATCAGTTTCAAGACTGGTAGTGGAACTATAGGATAAGCTCACAGAGCAAAGGAAGAAAATCATATAGCAAGTATTTAAGTGCATCAATCTACCTTCTGATCTAACTAGGATGTACCTGACATACAGTTGGTATTGTTCAACATTCATGTAGCTAACATTTCACTTCATTTTTGTACAGTTATTGTGTGTACATGCCAGGATGTATTGAAGTCATCTAGCAGCGCGGTTTGTGTACTGAATATACATTAGTTAGGAAGCCTATTTTCATGTAAGTCAAGACTGTACCCAGATGCCTACATTTACGTGTAAAGTTTTACCGAATGCATAAGATACCTATTTTTACATAGGGATACCTGTACTCACAGGCAAAATCCCAGTATTTGCATGGGATACCTTCTTTTACATAGGGACGCCTACACTCATTGTTAGAATGGGCAAACTTTCAATGTTTGCATGGGGTGCCTATTTTCACAGCGGGATGTCCATATTTACTGTGAAAATGGGCACCCGGATGCCTATATTCACGTAAATATAGCCATCGGGATGCTTATTTTTACGTGAAAATAGGCATCCGGGATGCGTATTTTTGGGGATGCCTATATTCACTTGACACCGGCGATGCCAGACTAATGTAGCACAGTTCGGCCCTAGCTGCAGCGTTCGTCGCTTGCCGCGGCTGCGCGAATAGCATAGTTCGGCCCTGGCTGCAGTGTTCGTCGCTTGCGGGGCTGCGCGAATTCCGTGTTACCGTGGTCTGGGAACGAGCCTAACGAGCCATGTTAGTGCAGAAATATACGCGATGTTCGAACCAGTAGGCTATCAGACCATATATTCGACGCATATGGACGTGCCAAATTGAATCAGAATCCAGCCTGCCAAGAGCTACAGATAAGGTTGAAGAAGGGCCTCAGAGCATCAAATTTGAAAAATTTTCCTTGGGGGGCATGCCCCCCTAGCTGCTACGTGCTTACGCACGCAGTCACGTACTCGGCCGGACCAATTCAATTTTGCTTCCGCCGGGCCTGAGTATGCATGAGGATCAACATTTCTGCCGAGGGGATTTCAAGCTAGTTGTGCAGCTACACATCACCGGCAGGCAAGCCTGACACCAGAGCCTGGGATTGAGGCTATACATGCATCCACTTCCACACTAGTAGTACAGTGGTTTCATGGTTGGTTGCATAATGTGCCTATCAGTGATATGCCTACCTACAACATCTGGGGCTTGATGGGTGGGTACGAGGGAATTGGCATATCCTAATAGAACAAGCCTGGGGCACAAACCTGTGTACCATCCCCCTACATATCCACTTACAAACACCCCCTATCTCCCTATCATGCAGTGTGTGAGACAAGGAGATATTGGTGTTTGTGGAATTCATGCGTAACTACTACTAATTAGAACACCAAAGTATAATTGCCGAACGCCTTAGCATGAGGCACATAATCGTGCGGGCGCGGCGGGCGCTTATGGGGCCTGGTTGTGCTTGTATGTATGTATGTATGTAGTCTGTCCGTAACGGGTTTACGACTGAAGTATACGAGTTTACGTATAGTCTACGTACCCTCCGGCACGTGCCCCTCTTGGTGCGCTAGAGCTCACGATACGATGGAAGACCTAGAGGAGAGACGACAACGCCAGGCCAGAGAACGCGTCCAGAGGTACAGAAGACGTTTAGGTGATGAAAGACGACACTGACAGTACGACAGTGAAAGGAGAAGACTTGCGGGCCAGCAACAAAGCGAGTCACTTCGCTCGCTGACGGCCCGCGAACGGGATAGGCAGAGAACAGCACGGCATCGTAGTAGGCAGACTACACAACATAGGTGAGCGGCTTGCATAAACAGGTTGGAATGATGCCAAGGGCAATGAAAACCATGTAGCAGCTAGAGGTCATTAAAACGCGGCTTAACTTCGCTCGCTGATCTGTGAACAGGACAGCACGGCGTCCCACTCAGGCTCACGTCCTCGACATCATCTCGAGCGCGCTTCGCCATTTCGTCCGATCATTCCACATGCCCTGCGTGAGGCACATGATGCGCGTACGTATACCTAGTATATGGTCAATGGTCATTAGTCTCGTGACACGAGACTAATGACCATGGGCATTAATTAGATGAGGTGATTTTAGTGAAGCCACTATATTGTATAGCTACACATTATGTCAACTGAAATGCATTAGTTTTGAAGTTGAATGGCTGCAGAGCAGCAAATGAATAAGATGATGCCTATATAGGGGAGTTTTCTGTGGCACATGAGCAGAATTTTGTATTACATCATTTTGATACGTTATTATAATGTTCTTGGGTCTAGGTGCTAGTACAATACGAAGTCACTTTATCCGAGCATGCTGGGACCAAGGGGTGTTCAGATAATTGAAATGTTCAAATACGTGAAACAATAAAGCACACTGTAAAAAACTTTGGGTTGTTTCAACCAGTTTATAGGGTTGTCTGAGTTGCACACATGTATGTAGGAGTAATGCTGAAATATCACTGAAAAATTTATTGAACAAATTATACAAAATTAGCCTGCTTTGATATGACATACTAGATAGTAAGCACAAATTGAGCAATTTGTTCAAGAAATCGAGCTATGCTTTGATGAGACGTTACATAGGAAGTAACAAATTTGTAATGTCACATCCCAATTTCTTGAACAAATTGCTCAATTTGGTTCACATTTATATGGTATGTCACATCAAAGCAAGCTAATTTCGTTGAACAAATTGCTTATTTGTTTGAAATGTGATATTTTATAGAATTATAATTACTCCTCTGTACATGTGCGCAACTCAGACAACCCTTAACAGGTTGAAACAACCCAAAATTTTTTACAGTGCAGACCTTCCATTTAATGCACAGCAAAACATCTATGACTACCATTATTTTGGGGGTTCAGATAAGTGAAGATTCAGATAACTGAAGTTTGGATAAGTGACTTTCTACTGTACTTTGAAAGCGAGAGTACTTGAGAATCAGTTGGAACATCTGTGGAGGGGTCACATGCAACTTTAACCTAAAATGCTGGTAATATGTGAACATGCTGAAACATGAGGTAGGTGGTCTGGATATTCATGGAATCTCCTGAGAGTTCTAGCCTGAAATGATCCACCACCTGAAATGACCAGAGCTTTGCAAAAACTTATGGTGTGTTGCTCAACTTGTGCTGTAAATCCTCTGTCTGGAACGGCACCAAATTTTGCACCCTTGAAACGTGTTACTTGTGCATTATTAATTTTGGCCCTAAACATATCCAGTTCCTCATCGCCAAAGTAGAGGAGAGTTTTCAGGTCAGTGTGGTTGGACCTGAACTCAGCGACAACTTCCCTAAGCAACTTGAAGCATCTGTCCACTTTATGGTCCCGTACAAATACTTCAGCTCGCACATGGACAGCAATGCACTTTTCAGTATCTGTAACGTCATGGAAGAATCTTGTTGCATTTCCTATGACCCACTTGCTGTGTTTAAAATCAGCACTGATTGTTCCCATCACATCTTCACGTACATCAGCAATAAGACGGTAAGTCATCTTGTAGTCATTACTAATTCCTCTCCAGATTTTCATTAACACAGTGAAATTTTCCCTACCTACCAGATTGCAAGCTTCTGCAATTTCACCTGAGGTTGTTGGATGTTGACTATACACTACACAACAGTCAACCTCTCTAAAAAGTTGTAGATTCTCTTGTATTGTTACTTTATTCAAATGTTGGAGGACTGGGATCATCAAACTTCTCTGTGAATGACTGCACTTTTCAGCATTCCTTCCACTCCCTTTTATATAATAATCTGTGAACATGAACACAACATCCCGACTTCCGACACTCAGAAAATGATTAAATCTCACTGGCATAGGCAAAGAATAATTGTCACACACTCGCTTCACATCATCCATGTCATAGATAAGATCAAAAGGGTATCGTCCACTGATTCCATATAAATAAGAGTTGTGTGTGAAGGGAAGGACAGCATGAGCACCCCAACTACTTGCAACCTTCACAAGTCCCATGAAGTTCCAAGTAGCCATTGTCAACTCTTCCCAGTAGTCTTCAGCAAGTGCATATCTAACGCCATGTCCACTGCTCTTTGGTGACTTTGGTATGTCAGTAGTCAGTTCTTCATTTGTCAACTCCCTTGGAGGTATACCCGGGCCATCGGACTTGAAATTCTTGATGAATGAACTCGCTTGACGGACTGACGAAGCAAAAACCTCTTGGGGAGTTTTCCACGGCAGGGGGCACAAAAGGAGTCCAACCAAAATAATGATGGACAGAACTGCAGTAGTCCTACGCAAAAAAGAGCTTAGAGTATTCATACGAGGATTTTATACGAAGTCTGAGTCCGAACAAAATGCAGCTAGACGATGGTTGTTCCTTAACTTGTTCTTCAACTGGAGTCGGTATATAGCTATTTCCGAAATGTCTCACGCAAATTTGGAAGCGGAAGTCATATATCATGTCTACACGAGGACCGCAAAAATTTATTCCACCCGCATAACCGCGTGACGTTATCAAATTCTGGCTGAATACGTAATAAGCTCCAATCACGGTCAACTTTCTGGCGTTGTATTTCGTAGGGGTTGGTATGAATGTACTTTATGTAGAAAAAGACCCCTATACTATAAGGGTCTTTTTTTTTCATGTAAACTGATCCCTATACTATATGGGTCTTTCTTATGTACAAAGCCTCCTATATATATGGGTCCATCTTATGTATTGCTCCACCCATTCTACATAAGATGGTCCCTATATATATACAATGTCATAGCTACTATTATGGGTCCATCTTATGTACACCGATTATTGTGGGGTCTTACTCCTGTACATAAGATGGTCCCTATATATATAGTGTAATACGTACTATTATGGGTCCATCTTATGTACACTGATTATTGTGGGGTCTTACTCTGTACATAAGATGGTCCCTAAAGTTCCGCAAAACTGGTTACATATATAAACAGATTGTACGCACCGACGTAGGAGTAGCTAGAACAGCTGTAATCACAACAGAGATTTCACACCTACTTTTGTGGGTAACCACAGAGACCCTAAACTCTGTAGAATGCAATCTAGTAAAACCACACTAATCAGAACAGTAGGAGGAGTGTTTGGTAGTTGTAAAAACAACTTGTCCTGAAACAACTGAAGACCTTCGAGAGCTCCAAAAACCGCACCGTCACCATCAATTAATTCGGTATCATGCATGGGTTCACATGTAACTTTTACTCCAAAATTTTCCAAACTCGACGTCCATTTAGAGTACATACAGGTGCCATTATATAGCAACTTTCCCATCAAAATGTGTTTACTCTGTAGTATTTTTCAATGATTTTAGGGATCCCAAACTATGAACCCTGAACAGTGTATGTTAACATTAATACCATGTTAGAATGGAAGGTGCTCTAGTGAAGAAAAATTACTATCAGCACAAAGAGAGGTTATTAAATGCTGGGATAAACCTTTAGATGGAACTGAAAAAATACATTACACTAATGAGTAGTCATTCCGTTTAGCTGTCTCATAATACCAGCATCTACCCTAGCTCTCCGTAGCCTCGTCCCCAGGCCCCACCCAAAAATCTGGAAAGGGGCCTGGTGTTACTTGCAAAAATTCCCGTATGTGCTGTGTCAGCAGTCTTCGTTTGGAGTAGAGGAATCACGTTCGTCCATTACCAATTACTAAATTCTTGACACGTGAAGGTAGTAGACTCGTTCCAAGACCATTTGAAAATGGGAACGGGGCAAGCAGAGTTTTTATAAACCTCTGATTTCAGAAACTTGGAGCGTAGTTACGCTTGCTAGGCTACTGCTCTTGCCTCACAGGATTTTTCTGTAGTCGCTCCGTAGCAAGATCTGTTCATCTGCTCTGTAATGCCATCGTCAACAGTAGCTGGCTACCACGTGATCAAGTAAGGCACGTGATCAAGTAAGGCACGTAATCGTTACATAATATGCTGACTCAGCACATACGGGAAAGTTTGCAAGTGACGCCAGGCCCCTTTCCTGATTTTTGGGTGGGGCCTGGGGACGAGGCTAACCTCTCCGTAACACGTACGTAACGGTAAATGTGTGATCACGTGAGTTGGAGCACGCGGTATTGTAGTTTTTCCGTCGAACTTGTGACGGTGTCGGAGTGAATAATGTCCCCCCGTGAATAATGTCCCCCCGGACATTATTCACTAGTGAATATTGTCCCCCCGGACATTATTCACCGGTGAATAATGTCCCCTCTAGTGAATAATGTCCCCCCTCGTACATGCGCTTTCAAGGTGGTGTGCGAGCAAGGTGTCTGCGATTTTTATTTGCTAAGTTAGGGCTCCCAACGAAAAAATCGAAGGTGCTCCGATTTCAAATTTGTTGTACTAGAACTAAGTATCTATCTGAGATATATAAAAACCGGAGTACAAATGTTGGTGCTACAAAGTTATCTTCGGTGAATTCGTCTTGGACTTGAAAGGGTTAAGTGTCAAAAATTGGACGCAATTCAGTTCAAGTGACTTTTGAAACTTCGCTACGAAACTAGTGGTACTGGTGGATTTCACTTGATGTATCTTGTGCAAAAATGCCTGGACCACTCATGTTTATAGCTGTCAAGAGACTATATTAGCTGTTATTTAATGTTGCAATACATTTCTCCCATAGAAGAATAATTGATGGTTTGAAGTGACTTTTGACAAGTAAATTTAGCAAGCACCAGTGCAATTGATTATTTACCATTGGTAGAGTATTAAAATAGCTGGACCACTCGCGTGGATATCTGTTAAAGGTATGTTCATATATAATCCCCCATATAAAATCAAAATCCTATAATGGCCATATTTTGGAACATAACCTTCTGTTTGCTTTATTTATTTTCGGAAGAACGAAAGTCATAGAAATTATTGTAACTGTAGTTTACAAACAAGGTCACTTGGTTCTTGGATTTCAGCATACTTGAGTCAAGTTTGTTCGTTCTTGGATTTTTTGTTGGGACCCCTAGCTAAGTTCAGAGCACTACAACTGGCACAGGCTGGCCGCCACTGTCCGGAAATCCATTCAGAACGTGACGTTTTATTTGCACCCCAATTAACGCACAGCAGAAAAAAATGCGGAACTTTCCCACGCAGCCAACACAGTTATTCGCGTATATCTCCGTGTACACTGCGACTTTCTTCGTGAAACTCGGAAATGTGGTAACGGATTCCTTTGTGCACTTTGCGGCGGTGGTCCGGTCTGATTCCGGGTAGTAGCTGCATGAATAGCACGCAAAATGTGTACGTAATCACTATTTGCATACCCTCTGGAATGTAGTGGTACACTTCTGTTTTTGCAACCGCGTGGTATTTTGCTGTGTTCTACCCGCAAGAGAAACCCCAGCAGAGTATCCAGGCCGCTTATGATAACTGTCCAGGCTGTATAGTACTAACAACAGGTATTTCTTCCCATGCACTGCTGATACAACCATACAGAGTGCAGAATTGCCATGTATTTATACATAACACAATATGTAGGTTTATGGCAAGTTCCAGCAAGCCAAAGGTAAAGTCCAGCTACCATCAGGGCAGGCACTGTGTCCTTGTTTTGTCTGTGGTAAAGCAGCAACCACGTTACGACCACTTCTATGTGTGCTCTCTGGAGAGAAGCGGTTTATGAAGCAGCATGCCAGTAGTGATATTCCAGAGGGCAGCTGCATATGTCATCCTCATCGCAGGGAAGCAAAGCGAAACCAATCTGACCCTGAACACATTCCTATATGGAAGAAGGGAGATCAAGGGTCAGAGCATGTTACAGCATGTATATATATATTCGGAATGCAGTGCTACCTCCTTAATTGAGAAAATAATATGACAAAACACAAGAAATGATTCGTGAAAATTAATGTTAAACACAGGTACACATCAGTCTGTCAAATTGTACAAAACACACTACCAGCAGTTGTACCGACAGACACACATACACCATCCATGTGCTGGGTGTGGAGCAAAGCCAATATTTAGACAGGGTGCCTGATGCTGCAACCATTTCTAATTACTTGCATGAAAAAAGTGGATTTGATGCCAGACTCACACCAACAGACACATTGTGCAAATCATGCTACAACGTCAGGCCCGGCGGAAGCAAAATTGAATTGGTCCGGCTGAGTACGTGGACTGCATGCGTAAGCACGCAGCAGCTAGGAGGGGTCCTTGGGGGGCATGCCCCCTAAGAAAAATTTTCTCAAATTTGATGCTCTAAGATCGCTTCTGAGGCCATTTTTGGACCCTTCTTCAGCCTTATCTGTAGCTTTTGGCAGGCTTCGACAATGCCATGATTAGTCTGCTACGCAACCACGTGGCTACATGTAGTTTTAGCCTAGTTTCCAGACCCCGGCAGCACGAAATTCGCACAGCCGCGCAAGCAACGAACGCTGCAGCCAGGGTCGAACTATGCTACATCATGGATAATATAGTACGCGTACAAGCACACATATTTCTAGCCTACACGAGCATGTGGCCGCTCGAAAAATCTTGGAAAGTCTCAAAAATTGGTCCGGCCATGGCCTGAGCAACCGGACTGGTTCCACCGGCCCTGAACGTGCATTTAGTCTTCAGCATATTGAGGAGCAAGCTAGTGTAGCTACCACATCTACAGTTATGGCATTACATGAGGAAACCACAGATGAACTAACCAGAGCAGTCCTGGCTACTGTAGCCCAGAATTGCAGCAGGAAAGGGCACTTCTCCTTCCATGTGCTGTCTCCGTCTTTCTGGACAATTGTCCTCAGGCTAAAGATGAGGGAGCGTATAGTGGGTGTAGCCTCGTACCCAGGCTCCTTTTTCTACATGGGGAGGAGCCTGGGTACGAGGCTATAGTGGGTGAGCAAATAGTGACAAGTGTATGCAGGTTCTTTATAATCTGCTTGATGAGGCCGCTACAATAGGTTTATTTTGAGCTTTCCCTTTCATTGTACCATTGTTTAACTGCTAAAATCCCTTTGCACCACACAACATTGCACAGATTCAGATACCGTATAGCGGGAAATTTTCGCGAGGTCCAAATTTTCGCGATTTTCGCGACCCACGACCGAAACGCGAAAATAAAAACCGCGAATATTTCTTTCCAGCAAGATCGTTGAGCCCTTGGGAGACACGCCTGATGCAACACCGAGCAGCGCAGACACGACGAGCTTCTTGGCCTTTGTCGTAAGCGTAGCGCCTCCTTCGAAAATCAACACGCATGGGATTTCGAGTCCGCCCTGTATTAGGTCTTCAGAGTAGCGTCTTGATCCCGTTACACGACATATAATCGATCCGCCTCGACGTAGGTACAAAGAGCAAACGGAGGAGATCTTCTTCGGAACGTGGCCTACAACCGTCCCACCCTTCATTACGGCCATAGCGAAAGCATCGACCCGGTTGCCAGCTTCCCTCTCGCACGGCAATTCTTCGCCATAGACAGCGGCCCAGATGTGCTTGTAGGCATGGTAGCCTCTCACCACCGCCTCAACCAAAAAACTCACTCGACCATCAGCCATATTTGACACGTGTCTCAAGTGCGAGCTCGACGGAGGCGTGGCAACATGACGCACACGTTAAGGGGCGTGGTCAATAGCTCGTGTTCTAGCAGCTAAACGCGAAAATTAAAACCGCGAAAATTTCTTCTGGAGGGGAAACGGGATTTTCGCGAAAATTTGGACCCGCGAAAATTTCCCGCTATACGGTATCTTTTACGAGAGATTCAGAAAGGTATGCCGACAGTCTAATACCGTAGTGCATGCAGTGGAGTGCAATAGGTCTATGCGTCTGAGAAAGGTATGCCCACAGTGTAATACCGTAGTGTACGTGAAGAGGTCAGTTTGTGACTGGCCATGCCTTCGCATCGAAGAAAAGGAAAGCACGGTGTACTGCTGTTGGGGAGCCTGAGAACGCAGTGAAACGTAGAAAAGCCTTAGGCGTACTGTCTGAGGAAGACATATTAGTGAGGAACTTGAGAGAGAGACAAAGGCCGCAAAGCGAGTAAGAGAGCTTCTGAAACACGTGAGCGGACTTTGCACAGGCAAGAACCGAACCGAACACATATGGCAAGCATAAACACTGCTTGCGGCGAGGGTTCTGCACTTCAGTGCTGTTCATATTGGGGAATGTTTAAGTCACCTGTAATTAATCGGTTTGAAATGAAGGGGTAGTCCAAAAAGCATGAATATAATTAAAAACTTTAAAAAAGCTTTGCACAAGCAGAAACTGCTATATAACTCCCAAGAACAAAGTATGAATATCATTAAATGTTAGTTCATCAGAGACGTCAGTTTATGGAGTATGAATATGATTATCTTTACCTCTGCAGGGAGCCAGTTAGCAGTGAAGTGTGAACATCATTATTGATGTTCCACAGGGAAGTTAGCTGTGGACTTTTACTTCAGCAAGGAGTTTAGTGGGATAATTATTCTTTGTCTTATACCTCCATTCCATTGGCAACATGTGACAACATTGATAAGGCAGCACATTTGTGCATTACGTACTGCAGCTTGTGAACAGGTAAGACTATCATATACAGTGATACCACCTTTGGAGAGAAAAGGTGAAACATCAAAAAGTATATCCTCTTGACGAACAAGATCTCCACAGTCCTCCTGATAAAACCACTGATTTTGGTCCCACATAAACACATACCCAAGAGCAGTGAACAAGAACAACCTTCTGTTGTTCAGAATGAGCTTCAGCATAAACTGAAAAAACAGCAGAACATGCATCTCTCAGTCCAAGCCTGACCTGTCAAAAGCGTCATGTTCTGGATGTGGATGATGGCCGGTATGATTGCACTGGAATTGAATTCTGTGACAAGAATACGCAATGAATGTATAAGATTTCGTTCTCTGATGGTGAAACGCCAGCTGCACATCATAATCCAGAATTTCATATTATGTCACTTATAACAAATCATGTTTGAGTTCACTTCTGTAAGTGCAATGAGATCAGGCCCGTAGCCAGGATTTTTAGAAGGGGATGTCTGATGTGTATGTATACATGCATAAGCATGAAAGACTAGGGGGGTCTGGCAGCATGCTCCCCCAGGAAATTTTGATGCTCTGAGATTGCTCCTGAGGGACAGAAGCAGAGCCGTAGTAGCTACATGCATGCATGGCTCGCGGAGTATTGCATCCAATTTTTGGCTCTCCACGTTTGCATCTGCTATGCCAGCTGACTTTTAATTTCCACGAGAGAAGGCACTAAGGTTAACAAGTATATGATCTTTTGGAAGCCAAAAGGGGAGTTCGAGCGACCCCCCCCCCCTGCCTACGGGCCTGGAGATGTATATCTAATACTGTTACATCATATATGTAGGCAATAGCACAGTTTACTGTGGTACTTGGAATAGCACAAATAATGCCTTAAATGACAAGGCGAAGCCTAGTGTGCATTACAAATGCTACATGTGTTTATGCCAATTTTCACAGCAAACTGTTATACTACATTCTAATACGTAATATACACTGTATTTGTGTACAGAGTAATCTATATACATGTATATGATTGTACTATAAACTGTGCTATGGTTTACAACCAAACAATACTAGTATGCACACTGACAAAATTGAAATCAAATGACTATTAAAAGTTTCACTCTCATGTAGCAGATGCCGTTTGAGCAATCTCATTGGTACAGATCAGAACCAAGTCACAAACAGACCGTCATCTATCTAGAATGATCATGATGAGTGGCTACTTATACACAGCTAATGGGGTTGTTACTTCATTTAAGGATCACGAAATACGCAATGTCAGCAGTGCAGTTTATATATAGGCTGTAGCCCTCTGGTGTCTGTCGGTTGTATAGGCAAGTCACCGTAGGTGGTATTATTTTTGATTTCATGCAGCCGACAAAGAACTGGAACTGTGTACATATATATGAGCAGTAATTGCAGTCTAACGAGTTCTATTACCTGCTAGAGGTAATTCCTGATTGGCTGTATTAAGTTGCATTGCATGCATAAACTTTCAGCTCACAAGAGGTAGCTATATATATTATACATAGCTGACTCAGTGATGTGTATGTGGTACTTGTTCTACTACTCTGATGCTACATGCAACTACTCTATCTATACACACACACACACACACACACACCACACACACACATACACACTCTCTCACACACACACCCACACACACACACACACACACACACATACTCTCACACACACACACTCTCTCTCACACACACACACACACACACTCTCTCTCTCTCACACACACACACACATTTATGTTTATGTAGTAGTAGAAATAGTTTCTTACAATAACAACATTTATTGCAGTTAGACCAGTCAAAAAGAGTTAACTACAACTCCATTCACCATAAATTCACTATTCAATACCCAATCTGAGTTATAAATTTCTGAGTGATCCTGGCTCACGTCCCATCCATCATTATGTGCTCTGGGGGACAATGAATAGAGTGTAGCTGTGTATGTTGCTTGATTTGTCTCTTGTGTTCTTGTATGTATATAGCCATATCACGACAACTACATTGTAATATGTACATCCCCATATGCATGTACACACAGGCATACACTATATAGCTCTTCATAAACTTTAAGGAAAGAGCTACACACACACATGCACAGACACACACACAGACTTACATACAGGTGGAGCAGAGTAGCAGCTTTGGAGGGCAAAGAATACAAAAATAATAACTCCTAGGTGCTTTGAGGCATGTGTAACAGCTACAATTACATTGCACAACTTCAACTAGAGGTAGAACATTCAGAATTCATTTGGTACTTTCTAAGTTTTTCTAATCTGCAATGTAATATTAAATGGAAAGTGATGTGCTTTCCAAAGGTGCTCATAGAACCCAGACCATTTAACTTTAACTAAGCGGTGGTTTTACTAATGGAAGCCAAGAAAGATATGATGACATGCTTGGCTACTTTACTGCAATTGCAAGGCATGTTACTTTATGTACTTTATATGCTCCACTAATATTGTGAGTAGAAATGAGAAAAGGTTTTTGCTTTAGCACATTTTTTTCAGCTTACTGGTGACAAAAGTGAAGCAGAGCATTAGCAAAAATGTATTCACGTTGGATTTGGATACCTGCATATTGCAGTAGTTATAACTAGGGAGATTTTTTTCCAGTATACTTAGAAAGGTTTTTGTTCTTACTTATTGTATTGCAGTTCAAGTACCATAGATCTGGAAATTTTCGTATTGTAAAATGTTCGCGTTTTATTTTTTCGTGTAAAATATTTTCGTAGTCTAGGACACCCACGAAAATTTTATATGGTACTAAATCAATTCTACGTTCCCAGGTTTAATGATCTGGAATGAAAGTACAAACATCTTTCTGCAGCTGTTGGCGAGCTACTCGTGTGCGGCGAAAGGGAAGCTGTATACATGTGCTGTGGCAGTAAGATGGATGATTATCGGATACAGAGAAAGTTGTCACGTGTTTGCCATGAGTAACCTGCGGGTATCGAACTGGGAGGCCCTCTCGTGCAAAATAACTACCGTAAAAGCTTTAGTTAAGGTGCCTCTCTAATGAAAGCGCCCTTAAGACAGGAAACTAATTTTTCCCCGCTCTGACTCGGGCGCCCTTTGGCGGCATAAATATTTTTTGAAGGGCACTTTCTATTTAGAGAGATTTTGCACCCGACTCGTGCAACTTTTGAGACCACTAGTTCTTTGAGCCTTTCATTGATCTCTGGACTCCAAATGTGCTTGTATTCATGATAGCCTTGTATAACATACTCCAGTTCGACCGTAGTAAGTGTAGCCATACTCAGCTATTTCAACTTCATCGGAAAGGTGTCAGTTGCGCTATAATTCGAAGGCGCCTCTCTAAACAAGGTGCCCCCAAGGGTCCGAAGTAATTTTTTGCGCTCCAAACAAGGCACCTTTGCGGATCATAATTATTTTTGAATGGCACCTTAATTAAAGCTTTTACGGTATCTAGCTGTGCTAAAAGGAAGAGCCATCTTGCACAAAACAAGTATAGCTATATAGCTGCGTTGTGAAACTGTGTGTGCAAAATGTGCTGACCATAATGATTTATTTTCGTTGTAAAATATATTTTGTGTTTTTTTCGTGGTTATGCAAACCACAAAAATATTTTTACAACGAATATTTCCAGATCTACAGTAATTCTTCAAGAGTTAGTTAACACTGTCAAGTTGTTGTACAACAGTCACATATATAGCTATGATCTGTCCAAACACAAAAATTAATGTTCTACTGCAGCAGCCATATAAATTAAAGGCACCAACAGTACTCCAACCCTTAATGTCCTGATGCATAATGTAGGAACTGTCTGGAAACTTGTCTATATAGCGCTGGTACACCATCTGGGAACTTATTATCCTTGTCTGCCAACTTATTGGCTTCATTAATAACAAAGCGTAAACAAAGCTTGATGTCACTGTGGTCCTTCAAGTCAATTATGTTGCTGCGGAAGAAGTAGGTTATTGTGCTCTGTGTCAGCGGTTTAGCTATTTATTGGCTTCAGCTACGCCTCAGCCAATAAATAGCTAAACCGCTTCCACCTCGGACTACAACCTAAACTTACTACAGCAGTTCATAAGGATCTTACCTGCTGCAGTTGGGAACTTTGTGTTCCTCATTTGTCCTATTCCATGTCACATAACCTACGACATAGTAGCATACCTTCAGCTACGCCTCAGCCAATAAATAGCTAAACCGCTTCCACCTCGGACTACAACCTAAACTTACTACAGCAGTTCATAAGGATCTTACCTGCTGCAGTTGGGAACTTTGTGTTCCTCATTTGTCCTATTCCATGTCACATAACCTACGACATAGTAGCATACCTTGGGTGGGAATCAACAACACAAATAACAGAGTGATATATGTTCAAGGAGGTGCTAGGTGCAGAGGCATAGGAAAGACTTTTTGAATGGGGGGGCACAGTTTTTAATAAAATTAATTTGTAGTACAGGACATTATAGAGTTGGCGTGGCACAGACTGAAAATTTGGGACTTTCCAAGATTTTTCGAGCGGCCACATGCTCGTGCAGGCTGGAAATATGCGTGCCTGTCACCTGCAAGCTAAGTGCCGCCTGTCATGAAAATGTACACACCCCGTAAATATGGGCATCCCGGGGTTCCCATTTTTACGTGATTTTAGGGACCCCGTCGTGATTATAGGAACCCCCTTTAGCACGCAAACAGCTGATGATGGACGGTGCGTACGATACTGGCGAATACTGGCGGATACAGTCAACATGTCAGGTGCAGAATGGCCAAGTATAATTGGCCAATTCAGGTAGTATAGATCATATACCCAGACAGATGGAAGGTTCGTGCTAGAAATTGAAGATCGAGGGATTAGTAAAAGTTGCACTCTGACCATCGAGCAAGGTGCTGACAGAAGATTCTCATTCACAGTTGCCATTTACAACTACTTTCACAATCAGCAGTACAAAGAGGCTGCATCAGTTTCAAGACTGGTAGTGGAACTATAGGATAAGCTCACAGAGCAAAGGAAGAAAATCATATAGCAAGTATTTAAGTGCATCAATCTACCTTCTGATCTAACTAGGATGTACCTGACATACAGCTGGTATTGTTCAACATTCATGTAGCTAACATTTCACTTCATTTTTGTACAGTTATTGTGTGTACATGCCAGGATGTATTGAAGTCATCTAGCAGCGCGGTTTGTGTACTGAATATACATTAGTTAGGAAGCCTATTTTCATGTAAGTCAAGACTGTACCCAGATGCCTACATTTACGTGTAAAGTTTTACCGAATGCATAAGATACCTATTTTTACATAGGGATACCTGTACTCACAGGCAAAATCCCAGTATTTGCATGGGATACCTTCTTTTACATAGGGACGCCTACACTCATTGTTGGAATGGGCAAACTTTCAATGTTTGCATGGGGTGCCTATTTTCACAGCGGGATGTCCATATTTACTGTGAAAATGGGCACCCGGATGCCTATATTCACGTAAATATAGCCATCGGGATGCTTATTTTTACGTGAAAATAGGCATCCGGGATGCGTATTTTTGGGGATGCCTATATTCACTTGACACCGGCGATGCCAGACTAATGTAGCATAGTTCGGCCCTAGCTGCAGCGTTCGTCGCTTGCCGCGGCTGCGCGAATAGCATAGTTCGGCCCTGGCTGCAGTGTTCGTCGCTTGCGGGGCTGCGCGAATTTCGTGCTACCGTGGTCTGGGAACGAGCCTAACGAGCCATGTTAGTGCAGAAATATACGCGATGTTCGAACCAGTAGGCTATCAGACCATATATTCGACGCATATGGACGTGCCAAATTGAATCAGAATCCAGCCTGCCAAGAGCTACAGATAAGGTTGAAGAAGGGCCTCAGAGCATCAAATTTGAAAATTTTTCCTTGGGGGGCATGCCCCCCTAGCTGCTACGTGCTTACGCACGCAGTCACGTACTCGACCGGACCAATTCAATTTTGCTTCCGCCGGGCCTGAGTATGCATGAGGATCAACATTTCTGCCGAGGGGATTTCAAGCTAGTTGTGCAGCTACACATCACCGGCAGGCAAGCCTGACACCAGAGCCTGGGATTGAGGCTATACATGCATCCACTTCCACACTAGTAGTACAGTGGTTTCATGGTTGGTTGCATAATGTGCCTATCAGTGATATGCCTACCTACAACATCTGGGGCTTGATGGGTGGGTACGAGGGAATTGGCATATCCTAATAGAACAAGCCTGGGGCACAAACCTGTGTACCATCCCCCTACATATCCACTTACAAACACCCCCTATCTCCCTATCATGCAGTGTGTGAGACAAGGAGATATTGGTGTTTGTGGAATTCATGCGTAACTACTACTAATTAGAACACCAAAGTATAATTGCCGAACGCCTTAGCATGAGGCACATAATCGTGCGGGCGCGGCGGGCGCTTATGGGGCCTGGTTGTGCTTGTATGTATGTATGTATGTAGTCTGTCCGTAACGGGTTTACGACTGAAGTATACGAGTTTACGTATAGTCTACGTACCCTCCGGCACGTGCCCCTCTTGGTGCGCTAGAGCTCACGATACGATGGAAGACCTAGAGGAGAGACGACAACGCCAGGCCAGAGAACGCGTCCAGAGGTACAGAAGACGTTTAGGTGATGAAAGACGACACTGACAGTACGACAGTGAAAGGAGAAGACTTGCGGGCCAGCAACAAAGCGAGTCACTTCGCTCGCTGACGGCCCGCGAACGGGATAGGCAGAGAACAGCACGGCATCGTAGTAGGCAGACTACACAACATAGGTGAGCGGCTTGCATAAACAGGTTGGAATGATGCCAAGGGCAATGAAAACCATGTAGCAGCTAGAGGTCATTAAAACGCGGCTTAACTTCGCTCGCTGATCTGTGAACAGGACAGCACGGCGTCCCACTCAGGCTCACGTCCTCGACATCATCTCGAGCGCGCTTCGCCATTTCGTCCGATCATTCCACATGCCCTGCGTGAGGCACATGATGCGCGTACGTATACCTAGTATATGGTCAATGGTCATTAGTCTCGTGACACGAGACTAATGACCATGGGCATTAATTAGATGAGGTGATTTTAGTGAAGCCACTATATTGTATAGCTACACATTATGTCAACTGAAATGCATTAGTTTTGAAGTTGAATGGCTGCAGAGCAGCAAATGAATAAGATGATGCCTATATAGGGGAGTTTTCTGTGGCACATGAGCAGAATTTTGTATTACATCATTTTGTTGGGTCTAGGTGCTAGTACAATACGAAGTCACTTTATCCGAGCATGCTGGGACCAAGGGGTGTTCAGATAATTGAAATGTTCAAATACGTGAAACAATAAAGCAGACCTTCCATTTAATGCACAGCAAAACATCTATGACTACCATTATTTTGGGGGTTCAGATAAGTGAAGATTCAGATAACTGAAGTTTGGATAAGTGACTTTCTACTGTACTTTGAAAGCGAGAGTACTTGAGAATCAGTTGGAACATCTGTGGAGGGGTCACATGCAACTTTAACCTAAAATGCTGGTAATATGTGAACATGCTGAAACATGAGGTAGGTGGTCTGGATATTCATGGAATCTCCTGAGAGTTCTAGCCTGAAATGATCCACCACCTGAAATGACCAGAGCTTTGCAAAAACTTATGGTGTGTTGCTCAACTTGTGCTGTAAATCCTCTGTCTGGAACGGCACCAAATTTTGCACCCTTGAAACGTGTTACTTGTGCATTATTAATTTTGGCCCTAAACATATCCAGTTCCTCATCGCCAAAGTAGAGGAGAGTTTTCAGGTCAGTGTGGTTGGACCTGAACTCAGCGACAACTTCCCTAAGCAACTTGAAGCATCTGTCCACTTTATGGTCCCGTACAAATACTTCAGCTCGCACATGGACAGCAATGCACTTTTCAGTATCTGTAACGTCATGGAAGAATCTTGTTGCATTTCCTATGACCCACTTGCTGTGTTTAAAATCAGCACTGATTGTTCCCATCACATCTTCACGTACATCAGCAATAAGACGGTAAGTCATCTTGTAGTCATTACTAATTCCTCTCCAGATTTTCATTAACACAGTGAAATTTTCCCTACCTACCAGATTGCAAGCTTCTGCAATTTCACCTGAGGTTGTTGGATGTTGACTATACACTACACAACAGTCAACCTCTCTAAAAAGTTGTAGATTCTCTTGTATTGTTACTTTATTCAAATGTTGGAGGACTGGGATCATCAAACTTCTCTGTGAATGACTGTACTTTTCAGCATTCCTTCCACTCCCTTTTATATAATAATCTGTGAACATGAACACAACATCCCGACTTCCGACACTCAGAAAATGATTAAATCTCACTGGCATAGGCAAAGAATAATTGTCACACACTCGCTTCACATCATCCATGTCATAGATAAGATCA
The DNA here is from genome assembly GCA_949130485.1 of Agelas oroides. Lineage (NCBI taxonomy): Eukaryota > Metazoa > Porifera > Demospongiae > Agelasida > Agelasidae > Agelas > Agelas oroides. The sequence goes on along the minus strand of OX422191.1, from coordinate 8,225,805 downwards.
AAAGGGTATCGTCCACTGATTCCATATAAATAAGAGTTGTGTGTGAAGGGAAGGACAGCATGAGCACCCCAACTACTTGCAACCTTCACAAGTCCCATGAAGTTCCAAGTAGCCATTGTCAACTCTTCCCAGTAGTCTTCAGCAAGTGCATATCTAACGCCATATCCACTGCTCTTTGGTGACTTTGGTATGTCAGTAGTCAGTTCTTCATTTGTCAACTCCCTTGGAGGTATACCCGGGCCATCGGACTTGAAATTCTTGATGAATGAACTCGCTTGACGGACTGACGAAGCAAAAACCTCTTGGGGAGTTTTCCACGGCAGGGGGCACAAAAGGAGTCCAACCAAAATAATGATGGACAGAACTGCAGTAGTCCTACGCAAAAAAGAGCTTAGAGTATTCATACGAGGATTTTATACGAAGTCTGAGTCCGAACAAAATGCAGCTAGACGATGGTTGTTCCTTAACTTGTTCTTCAACTGGAGTCGGTATATAGCTATTTCCGAAATGTCTCACGCAAATTTGGAAGCGGAAGTCATATATCATGTCTACACGAGGACCGCAAAAATTTATTCCACCCGCATAACCGCGTGACGTTATCAAATTCTGGCTGAATACGTAATAAGCTCCAATCACGGTCAACTTTCTGGCGTTGTATTTCGTAGGGGTTGGTATGAATGTACTTTATGTAGAAAAAGACCCCTATACTATAAGGGTCTTTTTTTTTCATGTAAACTGATCCCTATACTATATGGGTCTTTCTTATGTACAAAGCCTCCTATGTATATGGGTCCATCTTATGTATTGCTCCACCCATTCTACATAAGATGGTCCCTATATATATACAATGTCATAGCTACTATTATGGGTCCATCTTATGTACACCGATTATTGTGGGGTCTTACTCCTGTACATAAGATGGTCCCTATATATATAGTGTAATACGTACTATTATGGGTCCATCTTATGTACACTGATTATTGTGGGGTCTTACTCTGTACATAAGATGGTCCCTAAAGTTCCGCAAAACTGGTTACATATATAAACAGATTGTACGCACCGACGTAGGAGTAGCTAGAACAGCTGTAATCACAACAGAGATTTCACACCTACTTTTGTGGGTAACCACAGAGACCCTAAACTCTGTAGAATGCAATCTAGTAAAACCACACTAATCAGAACAGTAGGAGGAGTGTTTGGTAGTTGTAAAAACAACTTGTCCTGAAACAACTGAAGACCTTCGAGAGCTCCAAAAACTGCACCGTCACCATCAATTAATTCGGTATCATGCATGGGTTCACATGTAACTTTTACTCCAAAATTTTCCAAACTCGACGTCCATTTAGAGTACATACAGGTGCCATTATATAGCAACTTTCCCATCAAAATGTGTTTACTCTGTAGTATTTTTCAATGATTTTAGGGATCCCAAACTATGAACCCTGAACAGTGTATGTTAACATTAATACCATGTTAGAATGGAAGGTGCTCTAGTGAAGAAAAATTACTATCAGCACAAAGAGAGGTTATTAAATGCTGGGATAAACCTTTAGATGGAACTGAAAAAATACATTACACTAATGAGTAGTCATTCCGTTTAGCTGTCTCATAATACCAGCATCTACCCTACCTCTCCGTAGCCTCGTCCCCAGGCCCCACCCAAAAATCTGGAAAGGGGCCTGGTGTTACTTGCAAAAATTCCCGTATGTGCTGTGTCAGCAGTCTTCGTTTGGAGTAGAGGAATCACGTTCGTCCATTACCAATTACTAAATTCTTGACACGTGAAGGTAGTAGACTCGTTCCAAGACCATTTGAAAATGGGAACGGGGCAAGCAGAGTTTTTATAAACCTCTGATTTCAGAAACTTGGAGCGTAGTTACGCTTGCTAGGCTACTGCTCTTGCCTCACAGGATTTTTCTGTAGTCGCTCCGTAGCAAGATCTGTTCATCTGCTCTGTAATGCCATCGTCAACAGTAGCTGGCTACCACGTGTCAAGTAAGGCACGTGATCAAGTAAGGCACGTAATCGTTACATAATATGCTGACTCAGCACATACGGGAAAGTTTGCAAGTGACGCCAGGCCCCTTTCCTGATTTTTGGGTGGGGCCTGGGGACGAGGCTAACCTCTCCGTAACACGTACGTAACGGTAAATGTGTGATCACGTGAGTTGGAGCACGCGGTATTGTAGTTTTTCCGTCGAACTTGTGACGGTGTCGGAGTGAATAATGTCCCCCCGTGAATAATGTCCCCCCGGACATTATTCACTAGTGAACATTGTCCCCCCGGACATTATTCACCGGTGAATAATGTCCCCTCTAGTGAATAATGTCCCCCCTCGTACATGCGCTTTCAAGGTGGTGTGCGAGCAAGGTGTCTGCGATTTTTATTTGCTAAGTTAGGGCTCCCAACGAAAAAATCGAAGGTGCTCCGATTTCAAATTTGTTGTACTAGAACTAAGTATCTATCTGAGATATATAAAAACCGGAGTACAAATGTTGGTGCTGCAAAGTTATCTTCGGTGAATTCGTCTTGGACTTGAAAGGGTTAAGTGTCAAAAATTGGACGCAATTCAGTTCAAGTGACTTTTGAAACTTCGCTACGAAACTAGTGGTACTGGTGGATTTCACTTGATGTATCTTGTGCAAAAATGCCTGGACCACTCATGTTTATAGCTGTCAAGAGACTATATTAGCTGTTATTTAATGTTGCAATACATTTCTCCCATAGAAGAATAATTGATGGTTTGAAGTGACTTTTGACAAGTAAATTTAGCAAGCACCAGTGCAATTGATTATTTACCATTGGTAGAGTATTAAAATAGCTGGACCACTCGCGTGGATATCTGTTAAAGGTATGTTCATATATAATCCCCCATATAAAATCAAAATCCTATAATGGCCATATTTTGGAACATAACCTTCTGTTTGCTTTATTTATTTTCGGAAGAACGAAAGTCATAGAAATTATTGTAACTGTAGTTTACAAACAAGGTCACTTGGTTCTTGGATTTCAGCATACTTGAGTCAAGTTTGTTCGTTCTTGGATTTTTTGTTGGGACCCCTAGCTAAGTTCAGAGCACTACAACTGGCACAGGCTGGCCGCCACTGTCCGGAAATCCATTCAGAACGTGACGTTTTATTTGCACCCCAATTAACGCACAGCAGAAAAAAATGCGGAACTTTCCCACGCAGCCAACACAGTTATTCGCGTATATCTCCGTGTACACTGCGACTTTCTTCGTGAAACTCGGAAATGTGGTAACGGATTCCTTTGTGCACTTTGCGGCGGTGGTCCGTTCTGATTCCGGGTAGTAGCTGCATGAATAGCACGCAAAATGTGTACGTAATCACTATTTGCATACCCTCTGGAATGTAGTGGTACACTTCTGTTTTTGCAACCGCGTGGTATTTTGCTGTGTTCTACCCGCAAGAGAAACCCCAGCAGAGTATCCAGGCCGCTTATGATAACTGTCCAGGCTGTATAGTACTAACAACAGGTATTTCTTCCCATGCACTGCTGATACAACCATACAGAGTGCAGAATTGCCATGTATTTATACATAACACAATATGTAGGTTTATGGCAAGTTCCAGCAAGCCAAAGGTAATGTCCAGCTACCATCAGGGCAGGCACTGTGTCCTTGTTTTGTCTGTGGTAAAGCAGCAACCACGTTACGACCACTTCTACGTGTGCTCTCTGGAGAGAAGCGGTTTATGAAGCAGCATGCCAGTAGTGATATTCCAGAGGGCAGCTGCATATGTCATCCTCATCGCAGGGAAGCAAAGCGAAACCAATCTGACCCTGAACACATTCCTATATGGAAGAAGGGAGATCAAGGGTCAGAGCATGTTACAGCATGTATATATATATTCGGAATGCAGTGCTACCTCCTTAATTGAGAAAATAATATGACAAAACACAAGAAATGATTCGTGAAAATTAATGTTAAACACAGGTACACATCAGTCTGTCAAATTGTACAAAACACACTACCAGCAGTTGTACCGACAGACACACATACACCATCCATGTGCTGGGTGTGGAGCAAAGCCAATATTTAGACAGGGTGCCTGATGCTGCAACCATCTCTAATTACTTGCATGAAAAAAGTGGATTTGATGCCAGACTCACACCAACAGACACATTGTGCAAATCATGCTACAACGTCAGGCCCGGCGGAAGCAAAATTGAATTGGTCCGGCTGAGTACGTGGACTGCATGCGTAAGCACGCAGCAGCTAGGAGGGGTCCTTGGGGGGCATGCCCCCTAAGAAATTTTTTCTCAAATTTGATGCTCTAAGATCGCTTCTGAGGCCATTTTTGGACCCTTCTTCAGCCTTATCTGTAGCTTTTGGCAGGCTTCGACAATGCCATGATTAGTCTGCTACGCAACCACGTGGCTACATGTAGTTTTAGCCTAGTTTCCAGACCCCGGCAGCACGAAATTCGCACAGCCGCGCAAGCAACGAACGCTGCAGCCAGGGTCGAACTATGCTACATCATGGATAATATAGTACGCGTACAAGCACACATATTTCTAGCCTACACGAGCATGTGGCCGCTCGAAAAATCTTGGAAAGTCTCAAAAATTGGTCCGGCCATGGCCTGAGCAACCGGACTGGCTCCACCGGCCCTGAACGTGCATTTAGTCTTCAGCATATTGAGGAGCAAGCTAGTGTAGCTACCACATCTACAGTTATGGCATTACATGAGGAAACCACAGATGAACTAACCAGAGCAGTCCTGGCTACTGTAGCCCAGAATTGCAGCAGGAAAGGGCACTTCTCCTTCCATGTGCTGTCTCCGTCTTTCTGGACAATTGTCCTCAGGCTAAAGATGAGGGAGCGTATAGTGGGTGTAGCCTCGTACCCAGGCTCCTTTTTCTACATGGGGAGGAGCCTGGGTACGAGGCTACAGTGGGTGAGCAAATAGTGACAAGTGTATGCAGGTTCTTTATAATCTGCTTGATGAGGCCGCTACAATAGGTTTATTTTGAGCTTTCCCTTTCATTGTACCATTGTTTAACTGCTAAAATCCCTTTGCACCACACAACATTGCACAGATTCAGATACCGTATAGCGGGAAATTTTCGCGAGGTCCAAATTTTCGCGATTTTCGCGACCCACGACCGAAACGCGAAAATAAAAACCGCGAATATTTCTTTCCAGCAAGATCGTTGAGCCCTTGGGAGACACGCCTGATGCAACACCGAGCAGCGCAGACACGACGAGCTTCTTGGCCTTTGTCGTAAGCGTAGCGCCTCCTTCGAAAATCAACACGCATGGGATTTCGAGTCCGCCCTGTATTAGGTCTTCAGAGTAGCGTCTTGATCCCGTTACACGACATATAATCGATCCGCCTCGACGTAGGTACAAAGAGCAAACGGAGGAGATCTTCTTCGGAACGTGGCCTACAACCGTCCCACCCTTCATTACGGCCATAGCGAAAGCATCGACCCGGTTGCCAGCTTCCCTCTCGCACGGCAATTCTTCGCCATAGACAGCGGCCCAGATGTGCTTGTAGGCATGGTAGCCTCTCACCACCGCCTCAACCAAAAAACTCACTCGACCATCAGCCATATTTGACACGTGTCTCAAGTGCGAGCTCGACGGAGGCGTGGCAACATGACGCACACGTTAAGGGGCGTGGTCAATAGCTCGTGTTCTAGCAGCTAAACGCGAAAATTAAAACCGCGAAAATTTCTTCTGGAGGGGAAACGGGATTTTCGCGAAAATTTGGACCCGCGAAAATTTCCCGCTATACGGTATCTTTTACGAGAGATTCAGAAAGGTATGCCGACAGTCTAATACCGTAGTGCATGCAGTGGAGTGCAATAGGTCTATGCGTCTGAGAAAGGTATGCCCACAGTGTAATACCGTAGTGTACGTGAAGAGGTCAGTTTGTGACTGGCCATGCCTTCGCATCGAAGAAAAGGAAAGCACGGTGTACTGCTGTTGGGGAGCCTGAGAACGCAGTGAAACGTAGAAAAGCCTTAGGCGTACTGTCTGAGGAAGACATATTAGTGAGGAACTTGAGAGAGAGACAAAGGCCGCAAAGCGAGTAAGAGAGCTTCTGAAACACGTGAGCGGACTTTGCACAGGCAAGAACCGAACCGAACACATATGGCAAGCATAAACACTGCTTGCGGCGAGGGTTCTGCACTTCAGTGCTGTTCATATTGGGGAATGTTTAAGTCACCTGTAATTAATCGGTTTGAAATGAAGGGGTAGTCCAAAAAGCATGAATATAATTAAAAACTTTAAAAAAGCTTTGCACAAGCAGAAACTGCTATATAACTCCCAAGAACAAAGTATGAATATCATTAAATGTTAGTTCATCAGAGACGTCAGTTTATGGAGTATGAATATGATTATCTTTACCTCTGCAGGGAGCCAGTTAGCAGTGAAGTGTGAACATCATTATTGATGTTCCACAGGGAAGTTAGCTGTGGACTTTTACTTCAGCAAGGAGTTTAGTGGGATAATTATTCTTTGTCTTATACCTCCATTCCATTGGCAACATGTGACAACATTGATAAGGCAGCACATTTGTGCATTACGTACTGCAGCTTGTGAACAGGTAAGACTATCATATACAGTGATACCACCTTTGGAGAGAAAAGGTGAAACATCAAAAAGTATATCCTCTTGACGAACAAGATCTCCACAGTCCTCCTGATAAAACCACTGATTTTGGTCCCACATAAACACATACCCAAGAGCAGTGAACAAGAACAACCTTCTGTTGTTCAGAATGAGCTTCAGCATAAACTGAAAAAACAGCAGAACATGCATCTCTCAGTCCAAGCCTGACCTGTCAAAAGCGTCATGTTCTGGATGTGGATGATGGCCGGTATGATTGCACTGGAATTGAATTCTGTGACAAGAATACGCAATGAATGTATAAGATTTCGTTCTCTGATGGTGAAACGCCAGCTGCACATCATAATCCAGAATTTCATATTATGTCACTTATAACAAATCATGTTTGAGTTCACTTCTGTAAGTGCAATGAGATCAGGCCCGTAGCCAGGATTTTTAGAAGGGGATGTCTGATGTGTATGTATACATGCATAAGCATGAAAGACTAGGGGGGTCTGGCAGCATGCTCCCCCAGGAAATTTTGATGCTCTGAGATTGCTCCTGAGGGACAGAAGCAGAGCCGTAGTAGCTACATGCATGCATGGCTCGCGGAGTATTGCATCCAATTTTTGGCTCTCCACGTTTGCATCTGCTATGCCAGCTGACTTTTAATTTCCACGAGAGAAGGCACTAAGGTTAACAAGTATATGATCTTTTGGAAGCCAAAAGGGGAGTTCGAGCGACCCCACCCCCCTGCCTACGGGCCTGGAGATGTATATCTAATACTGTTACATCATACATGTAGGCAATAGCACAGTTTACTGTGGTACTTGGAATAGCACAAATAATGCCTTAAATGACAAGGCGAAGCCTAGTGTGCATTACAAATGCTACATGTGTTTATGCCAATTTTCACAGCAAACTGTTATACTACATTCTAATACGTAATATACACTGTATTTGTGTACAGAGTAATCTATATACATGTATATGATTGTACTATAAACTGTGCTATGGTTTACAACCAAACAATACTAGTATGCACACTGACAAAATTGAAATCAAATGACTATTAAAAGTTTCACTCTCATGTAGCAGATGCCGTTTGAGCAATCTCATTGGTACAGATCAGAACCAAGTCACAAACAGACCGTCATCTATCTAGAATGATCATGATGAGTGGCTACTTATACACAGCTAATGGGGTTGTTACTTCATTTAAGGATCACGAAATACGCAATGTCAGCAGTGCAGTTTATATATTGGCTGTAGCCCTCTGGTGTCTGTCGGTTGTATAGGCAAGTCACCGTAGGTGGTATTATTTTTGATTTCATGCAGCCGACAAAGAACTGGAACTGTGTACATATATATGAGCAGTAATTGCAGTCTAACGAGTTCTATTACCTGCTAGAGGTAATTCCTGATTGGCTGTATTAAGTTGCATTGCATGCATAAACTTTCAGCTCACAAGAGGTAGCTATATATATTATACATAGCTGACTCAGTGATGTGTATGTGGTACTTGTTCTACTACTCTGATGCTACATGCAACTACTCTATCTATACACACACACACACACACACACCACACACACACATACACACTCTCTCTCTCACACACACACCCACACACACACACACACACACACACATACTCTCACACACACACACTCTCTCTCACACACACACACACACACACACATTTATGTTTATGTAGTAGTAGAAATAGTTTCTTACAATAACAACATTTATTGCAGTTAGACCAGTCAAAAAGAGTTAACTACAACTCCATTCACCATAAATTCACTATTCAATACCCAATCTGAGTTATAAATTTCTGAGTGATCCTGGCTCACGTCCCATCCATCATTATGTGCTCTGGGGGACAATGAATAGAGTGTAGCTGTGTATGTTGCTTGATTTGTCTCATGTGTTCTTGTATGTATATAGCCATATCACGACAACTACATTGTAATATGTACATCCCCATATGCATGTACACACAGGCATACACTATATAGCTCTTCATAAACTTTAAGGAAAGAGCTACACACACACATGCACAGACACACACACAGACTTACATACAGGTGGAGCAGAGTAGCAGCTTTGGAGGGCAAAGAATACAAAAATAATAACTCCTAGGTGCTTTGAGGCATGTGTAACAGCTACAATTACATTGCACAACTTCAACTAGAGGTAGAACATTCAGAATTCATTTGGTACTTTCTAAGTTTTTCTAATCTGCAATGTAATATTAAATGGAAAGTGATGTGCTTTCCAAAGGTGCTCATAGAACCCAGACCATTTAACTTTAACTAAGCGGTGGTTTTACTAATGGAAGCCAAGAAAGATATGATGACATGCTTGGCTACTTTACTGCAATTGCAAGGCATGTTACTTTATGTACTTTATATGCTCCACTAATATTGTGAGTAGAAATGAGAAAAGGTTTTTGCTTTAGCACATTTTTTTCAGCTTACTGGTGACAAAAGTGAAGCAGAGCATTAGCAAAAATGTATTCACGTTGGATTTGGATACCTGCATATTGCAGTAGTTATAACTAGGGAGATTTTTTTCCAGTATACTTAGAAAGGTTTTTGTTCTTACTTATTGTATTGCAGTTCAAGTACCATAGATCTGGAAATTTTCGTATTGTAAAATGTTCGCGTTTTATTTTTTCGTGTAAAATATTTTCGTAGTCTAGGACACCCACGAAAATTTTATATGGTACTAAATCAATTCTACGTTCCCAGGTTTAATGATCTGGAATGAAAGTACAAACATCTTTCTGCAGCTGTTGGCGAGCTACTCGTGTGCGGCGAAAGGGAAGCTGTATACATGTGCTGTGGCAGTAAGATGGATGATTATCGGATACAGAGAAAGTTGTCACGTGTTTGCCATGAGTAACCTGCGGGTATCGAACTGGGAGGCCCTCTCGTGCAAAATAACTACCGTAAAACGCTTTAGTTAAGGTGCCTCTCTAATGAAAGCGCCCTTAAGACAGGAAACTAATTTTTCCCCGCTCTGACTCGGGCGCCCTTTGGCGGCATAAATATTTTTTGAAGGGCACTTTCTATTTAGAGAGATTTTGCACCCGACTCGTGCAACTTTTGAGACCACTAGTTCTTTGAGCCTTTCATTGATCTCTGGACTCCAAATGTGCTTGTATTCATGATAGCCTTGTATAACATACTCCAGTTCGACCGTAGTAAGTGTAGCCATACTCAGCTATTTCAACTTCATCGGAAAGGTGTCAGTTGCGCTATAATTCGAAGGCGCCTCTCTAAACAAGGTGCCCCCAAGGGTCCGAAGTAATTTTTTGCGCTCCAAACAAGGCACCTTTGCGGATCATAATTATTTTTGAATGGCACCTTAATTAAAGCTTTTACGGTATCTAGCTGTGCTAAAAGGAAGAGCCATCTTGCACAAAACAAGTATAGCTATATAGCTGCGTTGTGAAACTGTGTGTGCAAAATGTGCTGACCATAATGATTTATTTTCGTTGTAAAATATATTTTGTTTTTTTTTCGTGGTTATGCAAATCACAAAAATATTTTTACAACGAATATTTCCAGATCTACAGTAATTCTTCAAGAGTTAGTTAACACTGTCAAGTTGTTGTACAACAGTCACATATAGCTATGATCTGTCCAAACACAAAAATTAATGTTCTACTGCAGCAGCCATATAAATTAAAGGCACCAACAGTACTCCAACCCTTAATGTCCTAATGCATAATGTAGGAACTGTCTGGAAACTTATTGGCCTTGTCTGTATAGCGCTGGTACACCATCTGCATGGGAACTTATTATCCTTGTTTGCCAACTTATTGGCTTCATTAATAACAAAGTGTAAACAAAGCTTGATGTCACTGTGGTCCTTCAAGTCAATTATGTTGCTGCGGTAGAAGTAGGTTATTGTGCTCTGTGTCAGCGGTTTAGCTATTTATTGGCTTCAGCTACGCCTCAGCCAATAAATAGCTAAACCGCTTCCACCTCGGACTACAACCTAAACTTACTACAGCAGTTCATAAGGATCTTACCTGCTGCAGTTGGGAACTTTGTGTTCCTCATTTGTCCTATTCCATGTCACATAATAACCTACGACATAGTAGCATACCTTGGGTGGGAATCAACAACACAAATAATGCATTAACAGAGTGATATATGTTCAAGGAGGTGCTAGGTAAAACGTTACACAGCCAGTGGCTGTTCTTATGGGTGTAGATTAAAATACTTATGATGAGTGACCAAGGTCCCAGTCTGCACAGTATCCCATCTCGCAGATGCTCAGGAAAGAGAAGAAGACAGGATGCCTGTCAAAATGTCTGCACCTTTGTCAGTGATAACCTCAAAAAATACTTCTGGCTGTATGCCTAACTATACTTGTACACTTGTCAAGTGTACTAGTTCCTGTCTATGATATAGCCTTGTTTGATTTTAGTACATGTTAAATGTGGAAGACTATTGCACTTCTAAAAACGTCTTCAAGATCTCTAGTACCATGCAAGCAGAATCATTGCATGATGATTTCAGGTATGGGCACACACTCACCCACCTGGGCGGCAGTGTCATTTATCCAATGCTTCCTCCATGTGGACTGCTGACTCTCTGAAGCTGGTAGGGAAGCCACAGACAGACATAAGAGAATAAGTAGAGGGAAACAGGTTATGGGAGAGGAAGTACTGCAGGGGGGTGGTTCAAAAACCTTCAAAAAGATCACTAGAGCATTTTTTCCCAACTGTGTCTGTAGCAGCTAGACTACTTAGCACAGTCATGAATTCACACACAGAAAGGGAAGTCATTTCCAGGGGATCTGATCACCAATACAACTAATCATATAAATAACCCTAGGAAACCAACAACAAGTAAGTTACTACAATGGCTAGTCATCTTGCATTTCTTGAAAAATTGTATTCCAACTACAGAGATCTCCCCATATTGTGTCATTGGTTACTTACATAGCCACTACACTACTGCCTATGTGTATATGTTCTTGACATCTTACTCCTTAACTCCCCTTTGTCGTTGGTATAGCCACAGTGATAATACACTACTGCCTATGTGTAAGTTGTCAATATGTTGCTAACATCATACCCGCTTTATAGGACACCTTGTCAGTACCGCAGCAGTCGGAGGGAGTGGGAGACATGAAAGGCAGTTGGTCTTCATCCAGACCTGGTACACAGGGACAAGGCCATTGTGTACCATCCCCAAGAATGCAAAAGCATGACGAATTGCTATTGGGTGGTTGGGGAGTGGAAGGGTGATGCATGCCCAATAAGCACCAATTGAATAAATTATCATTAGTGACTTATACGTGTAGTATAGAACAATAATAGTGTAAGATTCTTCCAGGTGAATCAATTATTTGCAACAAAATGTGAAAAGAAAGGGGAGCTACATTCTCTGTTCAAAGTGTTGCTCTGTTTATGTTATGCATGATTTGAGTATGAGACTGCATAAGGTACATAAACAAGCTGGGGTGACTTGTTTCCCAAGTGCATTCAGCAATAAACATTCTTCTCTGTTTTCGTCTCCTCACGCTCCATGTGCATGCCCTTGTGCGATATGTATCCCCTACACTACTACTCCCCTGCAAATTGTAAAACTGTATGCTAATTTGCTAGTTGTCAAAACATTATACAGTTCAAAGCCAGAACTATACTGCAGCTGCTGAAACTGTAGTACTTATGGTGAATCCATGCATAGCTGATTCTGTCATGTACGTATCGTATAGCTTACTGCAAAGGTCCAACCTTACTTAAGAACATTGCATTCGCTGCAGTTCCTTTCAGTTGTTACATCCAATTTGAAGCATATCTTGAGTGGGCGGAAGGAATGGACAACACAAGTAATTACGGCACTTTTAAAAGTGAGTTAAGAATGGCAGAGTTGGAGGAAAGCTACATTTGGTGACCAATTCCTTATCAAATGACATCATCAGCAATGCTCCAACTAGGAGTCTGATGATTACAGATCTTACCATGATAACTTCATTTTCCAAGGCAGCCACAGACACAATGAAGACAATGATTCCAGAGATAAGAAAAATCAGCATGGACTGGCAGGAATGAGGTTAAGGAGAAAATAGCTACGGGGCTACTTACATTGCATCAGATGGGTGCATGTGCACCTGAGTGCAACTGCATAATATAGTTTCTTTGCCTACTGTAGCCTGTTGTTTTAGTTACTCATCAGCTGGTTTTGTGTAGCATCCTGACTGTGATCTCGCTGCAAAGAGGTCACAGTCGGGGTTCTACATGCATGGCATGCATTGAGAGGGAAATTGGGCCTAGGAACGGGGCTACTTACATTGCAAACATGCAATACATTACTTCCAAATGTAGCATACAGTATTAGCTGGATCTATAGGGCTTCCCCCACAGCCGCTGCTCTAGAGTCACTGGCAAAGTGCTACAAAACTGAATAGGGAGACTAAGGACCAATGCATAACAGTTCAGTGTGACTCTAAAACAATTCAATGAGACCAACAAGATACTTCACCTATTTCATGAAACCTTCCTGGCATGCTGTGGTAGAGTAATCGGTACATGACTATGCATGCACACGTTACTTATAGTGGCATACTATTCAGGTACATGTATATGCTTGTAACCATGGTCACTGTATTGTGCATGCAATACTGCATGAAGTAAGGGGCATACAACATTTTAGGTGGTACATCAAACTAATGCAAAACTCAGTCCAAACATTAGTCCATAGTCCAGTCCACAAGTCCAGAATGGCAGAATCCAGGATTGCACTAACCACTACAGCTATCTTAAGGAGGACAAATACCACAGAGGGCTGTCTACACTAAGTAACCAATGATATTGCTCACCCATTGTCAGTGAGATAGAATGGCATATGTCATCTGCTAGTATAGCATTGTGTATGCATAAGCAGCTAAATATACATGTTTGTTCATGAAGCTGAAACAGACAGAGGTGGTATAAACAAAACAGTTAAGATGGCAGCTATGTTCTCTACGCATTCAGTGGTTCCCAGACAGTTTCAATATGGAGTGATGAACTGGCCATGCAATGCTGATAAAGAGCAAAAAATATTTATATACACATATATATATTATGCTGATAAAGAGCTAGATATATATATGAAACACTGTAAAATGGAATTGTCATTTCGTCCAGCCATATGCTACATCTGTTTCAGGTGGGTGAACACATTGCATGCATGAACAATCAACGAACCACATCTCCCTTATAATAATAAAAACAGGCCTAGATGTTATGCAAAGTCACCCACTGCGCAGGACGTGTTTCGGCCAATACCAGGCCTCATCAGCTGCGCTGGGGTGACCGGGAGATAGGGACTGCTATCTCATGCACAGAATGCAGTCAGGTGGCTAGCCTTATTCAAAAGTTGGTAGAGACTCCTCGAAAGCACCGTCTCTTCGTGCAGCTGTTCTTCGTGCAGCTGTCTTTCATTCGAAGATCCTACGTAGCAGTCGTAATCATTGATCGTCACGCACATACATGGAGGTACTGGAAGTATTAATGGAATAAGGCACAAGGCAAACAGTGTAAGGCAAACAGCATGCACAGTTAACCCTGTGAATAGATTAGTTAAGAATCCAAAAACACATTACAGCTATAACGGGCCATGCCTGACATTTACTCATCTGCATCACACTGTCTGAAGCAGATGACCTTTTTTGGTACTCTTGACGGACTACATGTTTACTATTTGTGATACAGATGAGTAAGTAAATGGAAAGCTTTGATAGTGCGAAGATTGCTGTAATGTGTTTGTGTCCTTAATGAATCTAATTAACTGTCCGTGCATGTAATATGTTCACTCACTTGTCACTCAGACAATGTGGCTGGGAAAATGACAAATCCTATCTTACAGTATTTAAACTAAGATCAGCAGACTAATTGAACCGAGTGCATGTCTGAATTTGTCTTATGGTACAGTGTGATGTATAAAACTGTTCACAAAACTACCTGAGCCCTGCACATCTCTGTGACTTGTTCTATAGGGCAAGGGATACAAAGAACAGGATGACCTGGTGGTACTTGATGGCGCCAATCAGCGGGCCCAGTATGGCCACTGCCACCATCAGTATCCCAAGCACAATGGTGATGTACGGCATAGTGCTAGCTGCTATTACCATTCCAATCAGGAACACAACAACTACCTGCGTGTCAGTGTATGTCATGCGTGTGTGTGTGTGTGGACATATGCAGTGATTAACTCACAGTTTTAGGCCCTGTGAATAACTCACCGTCTTTTTCGCAGTCAGCAGTTGCATATCTCCGGATAGTAGTATGCTCAGCTGGGAGTCCTCTAGGCGCTCGGATTCTCAGTGATAATTAGAACACCGAGGTTGCTGAGTGTGTGTTCAGTGGGCTTGGAATGACAGAAACTGCATAAAATTCACGTTAGCATTTTTCGGATGCAAAAACATAGGACAAAAGTTTCACTAGCAGTCCCATACAGGGCCAACCGGGAGCTTTTCGCCTCGTTTTTCCGCGCGCCATGCAGGTACGAGGCTATGGGTTGTCTCATTCCCAGACGACTCTGCATTGGAAAAGTAGTCTGGGAACGAGACTACCTACAGATAATATTGACTGCAAATGAGATTTGCAAAAGAACGAAATTTCCTTTGTGAGTGCAAGCAGTTAGGAAGCTAGCTCCCAAGCTAGCTCCCACAAACATGAAAGACTGGCTGCACTACATACACGGGCTACCCAGGTCCCTTCCAGAATCCACATGTGAGATAGAGGCAAGATGCCGGACCCTCTGGCTTTTGCTGCATTCAAACTAGGATGATTCTAATGCTTGCTACACACTTAGATGTGTTCACCTTCATACAATTTAGGCAGGCACTTCAGCCAGCTACTGTGCAACTACAAGCTGATGCTTGAAAACTCCAAAGTCAGAGAAATGGGTGTTTCTAGGACTGAACTAGCTAAATGGTGAGTAGCTATCTAGTCCCCATGCTTTTCAAAGCTACATCAGTCTAAGACTTGTTATAGGCAGGAATAAAATGACTAGGATGTGAATCTCTGTTGTTGTAGCTACTATGCTAAAACTAGCTCAGTAGCTCTATGTTTTGATCAATCCACTGACCAACCTTTCCAGATAGACAGCAAGTGACTTCGAATCAGTCTGTCACAATCAACTCCAAGTATAGACATGTAATCAATCAGCTTCCAGGTACATTTATGTAGACACATAGCACAGTATCCAATGCTACGGTGAGCACAATGCCAGCTAGTGTAATGCCAGTGTATTATCAAGTGAAGTCAGCTAACTGGTATTGTAGAGTATACTCTACAATACCAATTAGCTGGCTTCAACTTGATTATCAAGATTGACTGTATATACACATATGAACTCACAAGTGAACCATGATAAGATGATTGCTGAGATATAAAACCATAGGCATTTTTTTTTACCCTTGGAATAGGTAGAGCCATTAGGTACACATCATAGGTCAGTAAGGATTGTTCCTCCCTCCCTGACTCCTCATCACAGCGGTCCAGCAACCAGCCAGAGACTGCCAGTCCTCCAACTCGGTTGAAGTGTTCCTTCGAGGATGTTGTCTGGATGTGCAGGGCTTCCTTCACATCAGAATTAGCCTACTCTTTGCTTCTTAGGGCCTCCTTCACATCTCATTAAGTATATAGCTAGGAAGCAAAGTGTAAGTGTATATATAGAGGCTGTTTCCACTACACTTTGCAAACAACAGCAAAATTGCACTTCCAATGCCCTGTCTGCAATGCACCCACCATTCGGACCCGCCCCATATAGTTTGGCCTAAAATAGATACATGCTGTATCATGACACATTAATCTCACAAGCTATGCTTGTCCTTTGACCCTAAAAGGCTGTTTTTAGTTGCAATGTGATTACTAGGAGACTTATCAGATACTATCATTGTGAGATTAGTGATGAGCAGTGTGACAGCAAATTCAAACAAAGTAGCTATTGTTTCACTCAATACAAACCTGCAAACATCATAAACATTAGTTAATGTGCCAATCACACAAAATAATGACAAATTGTTTCACCACAGTAGCTATGCACCACCAGAAATTCTACAAAACTAGCTAATGGAGCTATAAGTATACACAGGAATTAGCCTTCTCTTTGCTGATTCCTCTCTCTCCATGGGGTCAATATTGGTGTACTGTTCTGCAGTGTGTATTGGTGGTTCATAGTCCCCTGGATTTATTAGCCGGTCTGGCAGAGAATCGGCATGAGGTTTTGCGTCTGCTTTAGCTTGATGCACCTGGTTGATTGCCGTTTTCGAAACTCTGCACTTCCTCCTCAGGTACCGAGTGATGCCAGTCACATCTGCCAGCTGAAAGACAAGGATTACAACAAATGTTCCAAAAGCTATGGAGACAAACGCGTACCCTACAGCAAGCTGATTGCCTCCTGAGGTTTTGACAATATAGGTGACAGCAGATAGGATGATCAAGTTAAGAGCAAATGAGCCTTCCAAAATATTTATGGACCAATTCTTGTAAACACCGCCACTGATCCACAGCCACAAGAAAAGGTTACCAATTTCTATAAGAATTGCTAGCAGGTTAATATTGGTATCACCCTGAGAATTGAAAGCAAACACTAAGAAAAGAACAAAGCGAAGCACAAGTAGCAGTCCAGGCCAATAGCGATGTTTTGCTTTGTAGGGAGCATGGTATGAATCCAGAAAAGGTTTCAGCCTGTTAACCCATGAGAAGAGCCTCAGGTGTGATGCAGCCTGCAGCCACTGACCAAAGAGAAGCAAGAGAGTGTAAGGAAGAAATAGGAAGAGGAAGACAAACACTGCCACAAGGAAGAGTGGAATGTATTTGCCGCTAAGATAGTTAATATTGGCATCAAGCAGCCATACTGTACTGTTGTGATTTGGATATTCAATGTAGGTGAAATAAATCACAACAGTCAATGTGCGGAGGATCTTTGTATATGAAAGAAGAATGAGTGTTGCCAACACTGAAGCTGGGTTATTGCCAAGCAACTTTGCAAATTTGTGTGAGTAGCGGCTACCAAGAATCATGAGTCCTACTATCACCCAAATATATACAGGGAACACAAACTGCAGCCATGTATTGCTGTAGGCATCCATTCCATCAAAGAAACACGTCTCAATACCAAAGTCAAGGTTTAGCCATGCAATAAATACTGTTAAAATGTTAGTGGTTTCTAGTGGTAGAAAGATGCTACGGTTGACCCCAACAATGTTGGCGTAGAACACTAGGCCACTGAGTGTTCCTGTTGCCACTGTCAGTTTACAGACAAGGAGCAAGAAGACCAGTCCTACTCCCATCACTGCAAAAGGAATGAGTAAGGCGAGATAGTTATTAGTACACTTCCTACATTGAAAAGTACCAAGCACCAGACTATAACCTTCCTTGCAAGCTCCACACAAGAGGCCTGACCTGTTGTTTGCACACTGAACATCTGTATCATTAAGAGAAAGGATCACTGTATCATTGACACAGTAGCCAACAGGGCAGTGTGGGTTCAAAATTAGTGCACGAGATTGAAAATCATATCCAACCCAAAAGCGTTTGCCTGAATCACGTGTTATTTGTCCCAATCCATTTGTTATGTTACATTGATGCGTATCAATATATCTTGCAAGTCTTGACTCACAGACACACGATTTTGCTGTCTCAGAAATGTTGAATCCAGGAGGGCAGGTCTGATTTAAGTGTACTGAAATAAGCAGTTCAACATTAAGTTTTGAACATGGGCTATCTTCTGCGTACAACTCTATGTTCACACTCTGAGAAAGGGACATTACGGTATAGTTGAGTGTGGTGCAGGCTTTGTTGGCTTGTTGGAGGTATTGAGAATCTTGTAGGTTACCTGGATTTGCAATACTCCTCACCGTTTTGGAAACTATCCCATTTCGTTGTCCAGCTACAACCACTGACACTTGAAATATTTCACCAGGATACACCATGTTAATTCGTTTTACATGCTTTGAACAGTTTGGAATGTTACCTTCACATGGGCATATGATAAATGGGTCAGAGGAAATACTTGAAGTTGTGTTATCATCTTCAATGTGGAATATCATGTCAAACACCTCACCAGAGCTATATGAGTCCATACCAGTTAGTTTGCAGTTGTCTATTGTACCACCATATAACACGCTTCCTGCATTGTCAGCAGAGTTTTTTGTGAAAACAAGCTGGACATCAATACTGGACAGATTCAGCCCAGGGGATTGAAAGAAACAATCTTCTTTCGGTACATATGCTGGATAATGACAGTAACTTAATGGGCTAGTATCAAGCACATAGATAGCTCCACCAAAGGTTGCATAATTGTTCTCCCAGTACACAGTTGTGTTATGCAGAATGGAGAACGTGCTACCCATCCCCATATAAATTCCACCTCCATAGCAAATTTCATTTGTATTTGTACTGTCTCCATTGTTAATAAAACTGATGGTTCCATTGAATGTCAGATTAGCATTTGTATTTACAAAGATGGCTCCACCATATTGTGCTGAGTTGGCACTGAAGTTGCTGATTCCACTGAAATTAAGTACAGTATTGTCTGTAACTCCACAGAGTGCACCACCCCAGTAGCCTGAGTTATTGGTAAAAGTATTATTTCCATTAAAACTTAATGTTGCATTTTTGGTACTGATTGCACCACAACCTGCTGTGTTTACTGAGTTGCCAATAAAGTTGTTGATTCCATTAAAGTGTAACGAGCTTGCTGATGCCCGGATTGCTCCAGCGTTAGTTAGATCATGAGCACCAGTTCGTAGGTTACTGATAAAATTGTTGGTTCCATTGAAAGACAGTGAGCTTTCTGATGCCCAGATTGCTCCAGCAAGGCCTGATGGGTCATATTTGCTATGTGTGTTTGAGTTGCCAATGAAATGGATGCTTCCAGTAGATCTCAGAGTACAGTTAATCACTGAAATTCCTGCTGCTTTGTACGTTGCAGTATTGGCAAGGAAGGTCGTGTTCCCGGTGAATGTTAGGTTGCTACTGAGAGCTGTGATACCACCTCCTCCTACACAGGAGTTAGACTCACAGTGGTTATGTGTGAACTCACTGTTTCCTGCTAGAGTAACAGTGGTGTTAATCACTACAAGTGCAGTGCCAAGGTTGTTGTGGAAGGAACAGTTAACTAGTTCAGCATATTGTGTAGACTGTAAAAGCAGGGCATAGTTACTAGGTGGATGATTGTCATTTTTCCTGCTGCAAGATGTAAAAACTAAGGAATAGATTTCAATGTATGCCATACTGATGAAGCTGAGGCCAACTGATCCCTTGCAAAGAACTGTCGTCGAGGAAGACTTACCACGCATGGTAAACCTGGCTATCTTTGCAACTGTGATATTCGTATCAAGAAGATGGTCACCTGACAAGAACACCATAGTGGTGTTGGAGGTAAAATACTGTTCAGCTTCTTTTGCATACTCAGAGAGTGTGGTGCAGTGGGTTGAATTTTGAGGACAGGATGAGCATGATATGACAGTGGGTGTGACACAGTACACATTCACAGCATAGCAACAGGAGAGGGTGTTAATGAGCAGTGCCACCGCAAGAACATTAAGTTGTTTGGACTGAGCCATTATGCTGTTTTGGAAGAAAAGCAGAGATTTCGTTTTATACTAAATGCAAAATTGTGTGGATTCAATTTGGTTGGATAAAAAATGAAGCATGGGCAAATGAATTACAGCTAGAAGTACCAAAGGTAAACAGCAACTACCGGTATAATTATAGACTGTGAATAAAATTACTACAGTTTGTTAGATACTTTGTTGTCTTAACTTTCGGTACCATCTGTGAGGATATCTTTTTAGCCAAAAATAGCATGCAAGTTGATGGTTCATGCAATACATACTTATACACATTCTGGGGTGATGCACATGAAAGATAATTGCAGGTGACATTTAATTTTTTGAGCTAAAGGTGTTTGTTCTATAGTTTCCAAGGCATCAAGCTTTCTGCACTTTTTCAGGAATCCACGCAAAATATTCTAATTGCTAACAAGAGTGTAACTAGCTACCTTTGTACACATACAGGCATTCTTGTCACAGATTCCAATTTATGAATTAGCTAATATACCTGGCTATGACATCCATGCATGTAATTGTTCAACTTTTACAAAAATAATTACTCATGCTATAGTACCAATGTGTGTCGAGTCTTTTCAGTGCCCACTAACTGCAGTCTCATCTATACTAGTTTCTGACTCACCTTTGAAGATATCTGAACACAGCAGGATGGAATACACAGGTGACTTCAAAGTACATTCAGATGCAATGCACTGCACAGTATCACTCACACAACCACCAAACATTCAAGAAAAATTGTCAGTGCAGATTGCGGTAGCTAGTATGCCAGTTCGTACATAGCATTTTAATCAGCTCACTTCCTCATTCTTATATTTGACTGTACTATGTAAACATGAGTGAGGCATGATGACCACATGATAACTGCTTTCTTTGTCCTTGCTAGGGCACAATAGTGGACACAGTCTTTCCAGGTTGAAGCAGTTTTTATTCACAGAGTAGATTGTACTTCGGTACATACTTACCATGCAGAGTCCATGCCTACCGGAAATCCAGCCTATAAGAATCAAACCATGTCTATACAGCCACATGGCTTTGTAAATATAGTATGTATTCTGTTGGTTGTGTGGGTATGTTGTGAGAGCTATACCGCTAAAGGCGAATTACCGGTGTTGTTTATACAATCTTCTCAAATCACTCTCTTTGTAAATTTACACCTTGCTTAGACACGGATGGTCACATCTTACATATACACTGAGAGATAGCTAAAACTGGATATGTCTTACAGCATCTCTCGGCCCACATGAATAGTGTTTGACTCTGAGTAGTAACGGTTGACTTTTCTCTCAAAAGCACACTCACATGCAGTGTATGTCGAGGTATTTGATTGGGATAAGATTCTGGCTTGTGTAAAGTTACAAAACGGGGTAATAGTACTAAGATTTGAAATCAATGCGTATAGTGCATCATGCTCACCTGAACTGTAAAATATATTCATGATTGTGTTTCTTGTCTACAGACTGGCAGAAATACTCAGTGGCCTAGTGTTCTACATCAGTTTGGATGGAGTCAACCACAGCATGTTTATATTAAACCACTGAGCTCCATACATAGCTGCTGACAGTATAAACTGGACATGGAGGCTACTCATGTAGCCTCTATGCCCAGTTTATATTGCTTGCATGTCTGGCTACCACTCAGGATCGTAGTCCTCAACCTTCTTGATAACATGCCCAAGCTGATGTAGCAATGCATTGTCACATCATCACTATGTATAACTGATGTTGATTACACAAGTTTTGTTCACAGTACAATTATCTCGCTCAGTCTCAAAAGGTGTTATCTTACAACTTTACGTAAACTACGATAATTCTTTGTTCTTTGACTTGTTTGTATTCTTACTACAGTGACCACATCAACAATCTCATAGTGCTGGTTTCACAAACATGGCTGTACTCGTACAAATTTGTACACCTACTGCCATAAGAGGTGTTTACAAATTGTATGCCCAATACCCTAATAGGAGTTTACACCAATGCCATAACAGGTGTGTACAAGCTCTTGAGGAATATTGCCGAGTTCTAATAAACTTCTGTGAAGGTCTGTGTTCTGTTATGATCATAATGAACTTTCAGAACATTAACAGGAGTCAACAGTTCCTACGTATATCTTTTTCACTGATACACATATTTTTGCCCTCTTACAAATATCTATGGACTATTTGCTTGTTCATGGTCCTTCCCTTTGAACATGAGACAACAACCCTTTTGGCCCAGCAAGCATCTTCATATGTAGTCTAGCTAAACCTATAGGCCTCGGCATTCAGACCTGTGTCTTTAATAGAATGATATGTATGCCAAAGCATGGCTGGAGTCGGTACTCCCAGTCTTATTTCAGGTAAGAGTGGGATTTGTGCTTTGCATCCATGATCATTCTGTAACTGTGACAAAGCTTCTTGGCTCCAGCCCAGTTCCTGTCCCTAGCCTCTGCAGTCATGTTACCACTAAGGCATAGGCGTAGGAACCGGGGTGCCCCCCCCAAGTTTTCAGTCTGTGCCATGCCCACTCTGTACGTCCTGTACTGCAAATTAATTAAAACTGTACCCCCCAATCAAAAAGCCTTTCCTACGCCTCTGTAAGGTAGCTTTCTATAATGACATTCATGTACAGCTAAGTTCTTCACACTGACAGGTGTTCTGCTCATACACATTAAACCACATTGAGTGCAGTTGGTTTAAAGGTAATTTGTACTTCTTGCTCATGCCAAACCACAGTACATGCCATTAGGAAGCCAAACTCTGTGTTGTGTGAGTAGCTCACTTGCTGCAAGCTATATAGTGCTGAATCTGCTGTAGAATAACGTGACATTATATATAGTGCTGAATCTGCTGTAGGATAACGTGACATTATATATAGTGCTGAATCTGCTGTAGAATAACGTGACATTATATATAGTGCTGAATCTGCTGTAGAATAACATGACATTATATATAGTGCTGAATCTGCTGTAGAATAACGTGACATTATATATAGTGCTGAATCTGCTGTAGAATAACGTGACATTAGTTCACTCTTAACTCCATAAATGGACATGTACTGTCATGTGTTAAAATGGGACTCTCCCCCACTTACTGAAGTGATACAGGAGACAGAAGCTGAGTGATTGCAAATTAAAGCTGCCAATAATACGCAATTTAATGGGTATATGTGACACATGTGGCCTGCTATGAGGGGGTGTGTCATCACCCACCAATAGAGAGTGCCCCCTTTCTTCATGATCGTGGGGGTGGGTATTATAATTGCAAAGTAGGTATTAAGTATTGGGCATGCACATTGTGTAATGCCAGTATTAGGTATTGAGCATACAGTGTTAGGTATTTGCATTAGGTAATTCTATAATAGGTAAAATGTGTTATGTATAGGTATGGGTATTAAGTATTAGGTGTACTGTGTGGTAGGTATTAGGTGTTTGGCATATTTTATATAATGGGTATTTATTTGATGCATTGTGTAGAAGGTATTAGGTATTGGGTGTAATGGGTGTTATATATACATAGGTGTTAGGTAGTGGGTGTATTGTATTAGACGTGACCTCGAAGGCCACCGTAGAAACAAGTTTGGAGCTGGTACCATTTGTGTTCAGGTTTAAGAGCATGCTGTTATATCTAATAGCTACAACAGTAACAGGTACATTGTTTTCTGTGATGAATTTCAGATTCCAACATAACTAGCTATGGTATGAATTCATAAAAACATAGCATCATGCACAAATAGAGCAGAATGCGTAAGCTTAATTACACATTAAATTACAAGTAACTGACATGTCCCAATTTTCTTTCTCCATGTTTACAACATTTAACTTAATACATTAAACAAAACAAAAAAAAGTGTACTCAGCAGCTGGGGGTTCTTTTGCGGTGGATAGCATTGGTTCATACACTTGGTTCATACTCCGCTGGGTGTATCAGCCGGTCAGGCAAGGGATCAGTATCAGACTGAGTTTCCACATCAATTTCAGCCTGATTTGCAGGATTGAAAGTGCAAAAATATCTTTTCAAAGCTTTGCATTTCTCTTCCAGATATTGGGCTAAGCCTGTCTTCTTTACAAGGTGACAGCATACATAGAATATCATTATAATGTGTGGAATTCCTAATAGTAGTACTGATGTCAAAATACAGTACGTGAAGATATCTGATGCTGGGAAGTTTATTTCAAGAACAAATGTGAGTGACAGTATCTCCAGCAAAATGAGAATCGAAAAATCGACATTATTTCTAAGGTTTGATTTGTATGGCCTCAGAACAGCATAGAGACAAGAACCACCTACAAATAATGCGCATTGCACTCCTGATGAAAACAAGAGTGAATAATGTTGATGTAAAAATGAGGCCAAAATAAGTGTCCTGAAAATGAGGAATAATGCAGACACCATCCTGAAGTCACAAGTACCATTGGTTCCATCCTTGAACTGTCCCTGAAATGATTCCACAAACATGTGCAGAGCATACCACCTCCAAAACCCACAACATGAGACACACCTTCTGAACAGTCTTGTGGGGTACAAAATGAGAAGAATCGTTGAAGAAACGATAAACAGTCCCAACACACAACCAGCTATAGTTGCAAATAAAAAGTACTCCTGTGCATGGCATTCCAATGTGGGGTCATAATACAAGACACACTTCTTCAGCTTAGCATGGTTATAACGAATGTCAAGAGTGTACAAAAGGGTGAAAGATACAAATAAAATCTTTGAAAAAGTGAGAAGCAGAAAAGTTGTAAACGCGTTGATTATTGATGCTTTGGAGTCCCAGTTCCTCCTGAAGCGAACAAAATATCTGTGAAATGGCTTCCATAGCCAAACAACTAGTCAGAAGTTGTTGTCATGCAGGTTTATACATACATAAGTGAGTAAAATGAGAAAGATTGGATAAAATGCCACTATATACTCAAGCGCAAGAGCATGAACTGTCTTGATGTTACTGCTTACACAAAATGGTGGAATAACAGCACGAAAAAAGTCTAAGCTCCATATACCACACAGTACTAATAGCACTTGCAGTGCAAAATACGGAAATCCTGTTACCTTGTTCTCAATGAACATGTGTAAAGGTACATTCAGTCGTATTGTGTACACTACAATCTGACTCATGAATACAAGGGCACTCAGTGGGGAGAATGTAGCTCTTATGTGGAAGATCACCACCAGAAAGTACATCACAGTAATTGGGAAAAGCTCCAGAAAATAGTACAACAGCCATCCATAACCATGTCCCCAGCACTTACTGCATTCCAGAGTGTATGAGTACAGTGCAATGCCATAGCCATCTTTACACTTTCCACACAGTTCACCTTCTCGATTTAGCGGCCCACACATGAACTGATTAAGTGAGGATACATTACCTGGCAACTGAATGTAGAAGTCGTGGTCAACAGAGGTAGTGTTATAGTGTGCAATGTATGGACAAGGTCCATATTCTGTCATTAAAGTTGTACTGTTGTAGGTCATACAATTGCCAAAATGGAGCAATGGGGCATCTGATTGTGAATCACACTTGACAGCATCAAAAGAACTCTTGCAAGAGCATCCAGTGCTTGATCTGTTGTCAGGAATGAACCAGGGAGGGCAGACATCTTGTTGGGCAATAGTCTGCTCTATGAAGCTAAAAAGAATGATGAGCAAGACAAACTGTATTTCTTTCATACTGCTCTTACTACTAATCATCGTACCCTAAATTGAGTAGTTGCGAGATGACATCACGTGGTCCTGGAGGGTCCTTCCCTCTTCAGTCTCGTGCCCAGCCGGATATAACCTACGTCTGGTAACACTGCGCGCCTTTCTTTGGCTTTTGCACACATCAGCAGGGTTTGAATGCGGCCGGCGCTGACCGTATACCGTATAGCGCTAAATTTTCGAGGGTCTACATTTTCGAGGGTCTAAATTTTCGCGAATAGCAATTTTTGAAGAAATAATTTTGCGAATTCGCTGCACGCGCACACAGCAAGCTGCGTGTCAAAAATTTTCGTTGAAATATCTTCGCGAACGGCTGAAAATTCGCGAAATTCGCGCGAAATTAAAGACTCGCTGGGCTAAACGGTAAGGAAGTTCTCGTCTCTAAATGGCTTCAATTACCGCCAATTAGCATCTGCACAAGCGCTAGGGCGCCGGTCGGCCGCCCGAGTAATTGGACATGCTAATTGGCACGTTCGTCGAAATTAGAAAAGCCCCAAAATCGAGCTTTACGTTACCAGACGGATCCGGCTGGTCACGAGACTTCTTCAGTCATGACTTATGTATTGATGCAGTGGGTTGTAGAACAGGATCGATTGAACTGTCTTACAGATCTAGCTCTGCATGTTGTGCAAACAGCTTAAGCATTTGTCAGAGGAATGTAGTCAAGTTTGCTTCCAGACACTGCTAGTGCGTGAGGAAAAGCAGGAAGGGGTTGACGAGCACTAGCATGGGGTCAAATAGTCTCGTGCCTAGATGGGTATGACACTAGGGGTCAAAAGAATTGGAATGCGTACACCTCCTCCTCCTGTGTGTATGTTCATTACTGGTACTCTAGGCATAGCGAAATCAAATTCGCTTTTACATACTGTTGGAACTGATCGTCAGTGTTGTAAATGAGAACAAGTGTTCACAGAGCTCTTGATGTGACAAATTGATCTAGACATCACACTATAAACAAAGGGCTTGCTGAAGTGCCTGTGAAGCAGTGTGATGTGTCTTTTCCACTTAACCATTTCTCTTGTTTTCCATGCTCCTATGCCAGGGTGGCCACTGCCAACACCTTAGTGCAGCCTTTGATCTTCACTAAGGAGTGCCTTATATGATAGTAGTTGTCAAAACAGTACGCACAAAGTATGACAAACAAAGTCTGGGAAGCATTGGTTCTTTAAATTCTCTGTCAGTTGTGCCATGGGTTTTCAATAACTGTTCTGAGTTGCTTCTTCGTGAATATTCGTGTATTAATGTACCAAAGCAATCAGAGTGCATGGTAAAATTCTCATGCGATGAAAACATTGTTCAACATATTGCCTCAAACAATGGTATCAATGCTGCATCAAAACAATGATCATGATCCACCTAAAATCAAAAAGGAATGTTGCTATTTGATTGTTGATGTAGCAGGAAAACGAACCAATCTAAGAACAAATGTAACTTGAGAATTACTGTACTGTGAACAATAGCTATTGATACTTATAAGTGAAGTCCCATCGCCATAACAGAAGTTTACAAACTCATAAATCCAAAGTCATAACAACTTTGTACAGCCTTGTTATCGTACTGGGTGTACATACAAATTTTTACACCCAATGACATCACAGTGGAATTAGAATTAGAATTAGAAAGACCACACTGCATGAGTTATTTCCTTATGGAGAAAATTTTCCAGTCAATGCCTATACGTATGTGTGACTGAGGCGTTCAGTACCACCTATGTGGTACATATAGAGGAGTGTGAGGGTTGGAGGTTGTCTGCTTGTTATAGATCAGTGGCAGAGCAATGGCAGCTCAAGCTAGGAGCCCTGGGTTTGATTTCTGGTGATGGCCAACTTTTCACTTTCTGTCTTTCCATCCTCAAAACACCAAAATATCTTTAATAGGCTACCATGTTTATTAGAATATCTATGGAGAAAATATGTTTGTAGCTGGTAATGGTCATATTCTATCTAGTTATATATATAAGAGCCACAAGTGAAACAGGTATGTGGGTGACTTTGGCCTACCTCAATGGGTTATGACGTCCTAAGTTAAATTCCACTGGCTGCTTCCCAGAGCATGTTCACATCACTTTGTCAATAGCTACTCTCAGTCATGTTAATCCACCATTCAGCAGTGTCATTTCATCTTCTTACAAAATTGTTGATACAGACTTGAACTAGAAACATAAGTAGGGTTACATAGTAGTTACATACATGTACAGAACTGTGAACATGCAAGTCTCAATTATTAAGTTCAACATGCACTTTTTATTTGCTTGATTTTGTAAGAAATTAAAAACACAACAAAAAAATTTTAAATAAAAAACCTTGTGCAAATTAGCTAATGGAGCCGTAGGTGTACACAGGAGTCAGCATTCTTGGGTCTTCAGTGTGTAGCTCATTACTTTCTGTTGACTCAAGAGCCGGGAGTTCAACTGTGGTGGGTAGCAGTGATTTATACTCCACTGGGCTTATCAGCCGGTCAGGCAGAGAGTCAGTATCCGACCCTGCCTCCACATTTGTTTCAACTTGACTTGTGGGATTGAAAGTGAGAACATTTTTTTGCAAAACTTTCCATTTCATTTCCAGGCATTGAGTGAAACCCGTCTTTTTTGAAAGGTGATAACATACATAGAATATCAGTATTACGTGTGGGGTACCTAACAACAGTACTGATATCAAAATACAACATGTGAAGAGATCTGACGCAGGGAAGTTTATTTCAACAGCAAATGTGAGTGACAGTACTTCCAACAAAACGAGGATCAAAAAATCAACATTATTCTTAAAGTTTGATTTGTATGGTCTCAGAACAGCATAGAGACAAGAACCACTTACAAATAATGCGCATTGCACTCCTGATGAAACCCAGAGTAAATAATGTTGACGGAAAAATGAGGCCAAAATTAGTATCCTGAGGATGAGGAATGATGTAGAAACCGTCCTGAAGTCACGAGTACCATTGGTTCCATCCTTGTACTGTCCCTGAAATGATTCCACAAACATGTGCAGAGCATGCCACCTGCGAAATCCACAACATGAGACACACCTTCTGAACAGTCTTGTGGGGTACAAAATGAGAAGAATTGTTGGAGAAACTATAAATATTACTAGCACACAAACAGCTAATGCTGCGAATATGGAATACTGCCATGTATGGCATTCAGCTGTTGGGTCATAATACATGGTACACTTCTTCTGTGCATGAGCATTATGATGAATGGAGAAGGTGTACAAAAGGGTGAAGGATACAAATAAAATCTTTGAAAACGAGAGAAGCAGAAAAGTTGTGAAAGCATTGATTATTGATGCTTTGGAGTCCCAGCTCCTTCTGAAGTGAACAAAATATCTGTGAAATGGCTTCCATAGCCAAACAACTGGTCTGAAATTGTTATCATGGAGTTTTATACATACATAGGTGATTATAATGAGAAAGATAGGATAAAATGCCACTATATACTCAAGTGCAAGTGCATAAACTGTCTTGATGTTACTGCTTACACAAAATGGTGGAAAAACAGAACGAAAAAAGTCTAAGCTCCAAATGCCACACAGAGCTAGTAGCACTTGCAGTGCAACATATGGAAATCCTGTTACTTTGTTCTCAATGTACATGTGCAAGGGTACATTCAGTCGTATTGTGTACACTACAATCTGACTCATGAACACAATTGCACTCAGTGGGGAGGAGGTAGCTCTTATGTGGAAGATCACTACCAGAAAGTACATCACAGTTATAGGGAAGAGTTCCAGGAAATAGTACAAGATCCATCCATGACCATATCCCCAGCACTTACTGCATTCCAGAGTGTATGAGTATAATGCAATGCCATAGCCATCTTTACACTTTCCACATAGTGGGCCTTCACGATTTAGTGGTCCACACATGAACTCATTAAGTAAGGACGCATTTTTTGGTAGCTGAATATAGAAGACGTGGTCAACAATAGTAGTATTGTAGTGTGCAATGTATGGACATGATCCAAACTCTGTAACTTCAGTTTTACTGTTGTAGGTCATACAGTTACCGAAATGGAGCAATGGAGAGTCTGGACCACACTTGACAGCAGGAAAAGAACTCTTGCAAGAGCATCCAGTGGTAGATCTGTTATCAGGGACAAACCAGGGAGGGCAGCCATCTTGTTGGACAGTAGGCCTAGTCTGCTCTGTGAAGTTGACGAGAAAGATGAGCCAGAAAATCTGTATTTCTCTCATGCTGCTCTAATAGCCGATCGTCATACTAATAATTACCGTACAGCTACATGCCGTAATTTTATGCGCGAGATTTATTTATGCGCGTGCGTATTTGTGTGTGCATAAATGTCTGCGCGCATAAACGCATGTCAAGTTTTAAGTCTTGATATGGCAAGTTGTCCAGCTTCTTTCGGCATGAGGAGTGCTCAGGCAGCTCCAAATCTGAAGAAAGCTGGCATCACTGAAGCCTTAGATAATAGAAGACCCCAAAACGCAAAATACGTCATGCATTCAAAATCACATTTTTATTTTTCGAGTCACTAGCAAACTTGATTGCACTATTGTCTACCCTACTAGTATAGGTACATAGTTACTTGCAGTTCTATTGTGTACCATAGTGTGTGGGCAGATGAAAGGAATGACCAAAGTCTGCCAAAAATCTTGGCACAGCCTTTGATCTCTCCATACACCCTGGATGTATGGTCAAAACAAACAATACACACAATTTAAACAAGACCGCGTCATCATGTGCTCCTGATACGAAGGGTCTAGATATAAACCCATTAGTTACTAACCATCTTCAACTTGAGCACAAGTCAGTTGTACCAGTATACCATAGCCTAGGTTTGTACACTTCCTGTAAGCCAATGGAAGGCCCTTGGCCTAGCTAGCTTGTGGAACGAACTCCATACACACTACCTGAAAAAATATTCATTGGTAGTGCAGTTATATTAGCTAAACAGTGACTGCATTCGCCTCCGCATGCAGTTTTCAATCGGTTTGCTTTCTGCTAACCACAGAGTGACTGTGGTTATTTCATATCCTAAGCTGAGGAAACATTAATAACAGCAATTTGCAGTGTAGCTATGACTTTGGTTTTCGTAATTAAGTCTATACTGCCTCACAATCTACATGCAGTGACTGCTATTTTTGGGCGGGCACTATTTCTTAGCAGTCAGCACGCCCCACCCAAACAGGAAATGACCGTGATCTGGTTCCCGGCGCGGCCTTCGGCGGCTCGATGCGCCCTGCTAGTTTCGTGCCCAAACCCCACGCTCTCACGAGAGGGTGGGGTCTGGGCACGAGACTAGATGCGCCCTTGTTCCCGGTCAAGAACCAGGCAGTTTTCAAGCTAAAGTGTAGAGGTTAGTTACGTTTAGTTATGGACTGTATGTAGTTGTACCGACATTACCTGCCACTCACCCTGTCAAAACTGTGAACCCTTTGTCGGCTTGCATGAACAATCAATGAACCCATCTCCCTGAAAAAGGCAGGCTTAGAGATGATGCAAAGTTACCCACTGCATTTTGGCCATTGCTAGGCCTCATCAGCTTTACTGTGGCGACAGAGTGATGGGTACTGCTATCTCATAATAGCAGTTGGGTTGAGGGGCTTATCTCTACACAGTTAGGCCATTCCAACCGGCATTCCTGTTTCTGGTCAGTTTTCCCTGGCATTGATACGGGTGGGTGGGTACTTAGCAACCTACAAACCAAGTACTTCAACACAAAATACTATAGTTCACTAACGCCATACACAACAGCCAAGTGAGATACCGCACAAGAATAAAACATACTGAAGCCTACAAACATGACAGACACCTTTCCTACTTTGTTTATTTGCTAGGCTGATGGCGATCGATTTACGACTCACTGCGAATCCACCATACTGCGCATGCGCAGAAGTCGAGTTGCTGAAATTGCATAAGGCGTAATGTTGATGCAGGTGGAGGACCAGAAACAGGAATACCAGTTGGAATGGCCTTATATCTGTAGGAGATATCTATACTCCGGGAGGAGTTTCAGAGATTTCTAGTCATAGGATCAGCAAAAACTGGAAGTATACAGATAAACTGTGAAGAAGCAGAGCACTTGATGTCAAGATTTCTGTTAGGATTTTAACCAAAAGCATATGAAATTCCAAGGTTTGATCAGTCCCTAGCTCATGTTAGGTGGTGGGCCATCTCCGTATAGTAGCTAGTTGGTCATGGACCTAGGATTCTGGGAAGGGGGTTTCAGATTGGGTAACATGACTAATGACTACATGTGTAAGTAGTTTTGTCTTTCAGTTGTTTGTACATGTACGCACAATGCCCCATAGCAGTATGTCTGCAGTGTCGGCAGACTGATCTTAACTGCTACAAATAGTTGTCTTTTTTCTTTGTGCTTTCATTGCATCTTGTTTTAGTGCCGTGTCTCTTGTATGAGCCTCTCCTATGCCTGCTCAAAAACAGGCCAGACAAAATTTGTTAAAAGTAGCCCATAGTGTGAGATACAGATATTTGTGACACCATAAAGGTACAGTTAGTATAGCAATTTGTGTCACTTTAAGTGGGCAGATCAAAGAAGCCACATGCACTTTAAGGAAGCAAGATTCCACCTTGCACATGAACCGTAAATGAGTGCTTTAACCAGGTATTCTATACCACATCATAACTAATTTACCAGTACATGAATTATTCAGGAAGGAGGCAACAATAAGTTACACATTGCACTCCTTGTAGCACTCAATTGAAGTGTAGGGCTGTACAGGTATATGCACTTAAGTTTGATGGTATTGTACAGCACATGGTATAGTGTGCTTCCTAGGATATTCACACTACTCTTCTTTATACAGCAACAATACTTGAACCACACTTAAACTAACAGCAATACTACTAAATGCCTACCTTATATAGTGAACCTAATCAATACTCTCACGTGTGTGAGCTGCGAAACAAAGCTCTTACCTTTTCAGGCTAATTAAGTTGCACTTCAAATTCTTCTTTAGTACATGTACATACAAAACTCGAAAGGCCTAACAGTGACTGCCCAGCACCATAGCTAGCTAGTAACTTAGCAAAAACTATATTTGACATCATTTATCTAGTGATGGGGTGACATACAACACATACCATGCCTACTTGGGATATACCTACCCTTGAATTGGACCTTTTAAACTGTATACGTCCCTAGTAGCATGGGATATAGCTATTGCATCATTAGAACATTTACCTGTAAGCATAACTTCCGCTTTCTGCAGGTATTTCAATATGTGATGGCTTGGTCTGCGTCATACATTACTTTAGTGGCAGTGCTGCTCAGTAGCACCCTCTCCTATTGCTGTGCTGAGAATGTATACTGTGTCACACCCATTGTTGCCTCATTTTCATCCTGCCCCCACAATGCAACCAATTGTACCACACTCTCTGAGTATGCACAGGAAGCTGAACGGTATTTTACCTCCAACACCACTATAGTGTTCTTGCCAGGTGACCATCTTCTTGATATGAATATCACCATTGCCAATGTTGCCTGGCTGACCATGTGTGGACAGTCTTCATACAACATGGGAAAATTTTTTTGTAATGGACCATTTGGCTTCAGCTTCACTAGTATGGTGGACTTCAAAATGTATTCTTTAGCTTTTAGCTCTTGCAGCAGAACTTACGCTATTCCTGCAGGTGTTAATTCAAACTTCCTTTTAGGTCTGCAATATACACAGTATGGTGGTTTGCTAGATGCTAATTTTACGTTTGC
Source organism: Agelas oroides (assembly GCA_949130485.1). Taxonomy (NCBI): domain Eukaryota; kingdom Metazoa; phylum Porifera; class Demospongiae; order Agelasida; family Agelasidae; genus Agelas; species Agelas oroides. The sequence continues at coordinate 8,192,273 of OX422191.1, read as the reverse complement.
TATATTTTTCCAATTTACTCAATATGCTGAACTAGCTAACTGTTCTTTCTACGACAATTTTGGCACTGCACTTGGACTAAACAACACCAGCTTTACTCTGTCAGGAAGCAGTGAGTTCACACACAACCACTGTGAGTCTATCTCTGGATCTAACTCCTGTACAGGAGGAGGTGGTATCACTGCTCTCAGTAGCAACCTAACAATCACTGGAAACACGACCTTCCTTGCCAATACTGCAAGTTTTGCTGGAGCAGGAATCTTTATGTCCAACTGTACACTGAGTTCCACTGGAAATATCCAATTCATAAACAACTCACATTCAGGTTTCGTTAGTGATACTAAGTATCATGCTGGTGGAACTATTAGGGCATTGGCAAGCTCACTACACTTTAGTGGAACTAGCAATTTCATTGGCAACTCAGCAGAAAATGGTGGGGCAATCTACATCAATGACACATTTATGAGTTTTGCTGGAACTAACAACTATCGTTTCAACTCTGGACATGCTTATAGTGGTGGTGGTGGTGCAATCTACACATCAAACAGTAGTATGATAAGCTTCACTGGAAGTAGCAACTTTGACAGCAACTTTGCAGCTTACGGTGGAGCTATCAATGCGTATTGTAATGCTACACTGATCTTCAATGGAACTGTTAGCTTTATTAACAATGGACGTGAATTGAATACGAGTGGAGATAACTATGGAGGTGGAATGTTTATTGCAATGGATTCCACTTTATCTATTTTGCCAAATACAACTATCTATTGGGAGAACAATCGTGCAAGCTCAGGTGGAGCTATCTATATCCGTGATAGTCCTTTTATTTACTGTACTGAGATTGTCAAATATATACCAAAAGAAGAGTGCTTCTTTCAACTTCCTGGCCAGAATCTCTCCAATGGCATTGATCTCCAACTTGTTTTCAAGAACAACTCTGCTGATGATGCCGGCAGTGTGTTATATGGTGGAGCAGTAGATAACTGCAGACTCACTGGCCTGGATTCAAATAACTCTGGAGAAGTGTTTGACATTATAGTGGTTGAAAATAATAATACAATTCCAATAATTTCTTCTGACCCATTTAACGTATGTCCATGCAAAGACAACTATCATCCAGACTGTTATAGTAATACAGTATGTTCAGTGTACCCTGGTGAAACATTCTATGTTTCAGTGGCTGCTTGTGGACAGAGAAATGGAACAGTTGCTGCAGACATCATAAGTCGCATTTACTTGGGGAACCTTCAAAGCTCTCAATACCGCAGAAAAGTAAATGGTTCGTGCACAAAGCTCAGTTTCACAGTATTGTCACTGTCTGAATATGTGAACCTAGAATTGCATGCAGAAGGACCTTGTTCGACATTTGGTGGTACACTGGGCTTTCCGTTGAAGATTAATCACACCTGCCCACCTGGGTTTAACTTTTCTGATTTTGAGCGTTCATGTGTCTGTGGAAAAAGGCTTGAGAAGTATACAGACAACTGCAATATATTAAGTGGACTAGGACAAATAACACGTGATTCAGGCCAAAACTTTTGGGTTGGGTATGATAATGGACTAATTCTCCACCCTCACTGTCCTCTTGACTATTGTAAATCTGGTAGAGTAGTCTTTCCTCTGGACAACACAGACTTGCAGTGTGCAAACAACAGGGCAGGCCTCTTGTGTGGAAAGTGCAAGAAAAACTATAGCATAGTACTAGGCACTTCTCAATGCAAGCAGTGCACCAACAGCTATCTTGCCTTGCTTATCCCGTTTGCACTAATGGGAGTAGCACTGGTCTTCTTTCTCCTTGTTTGCAAAATGACAGTGGCAACTGGAACTCTCAGTGGCCTAGTGTTCTATGCCAATATTGTTGAAGTCAATCGTACCATCTTCCTACCAGTTGAATATACTGATGTTTTATCAACTTTCATTGCATGGTTAAACTTTGACCTTGGTATCGAGACATGTTTCTTTGATGGAATGGATGCTTACAGCAATACATGGCTGCAGTTTGTTTCCAGTATATATTTGGATACTGGTAGGATTTATAGTTCTGATTAGCAATTTCTCACACAGGTTTGCAAATCTACTAGGTAACAATCCTGTTTCTGTGTTAGCAACGCTCATTCTCCTTTCATATACAAAGATACTTTGCACATTGATTACTGCGATTCATGTCACCTACCTTGAATATCCAGGTTGCGACAGAGGGGTGTGGCTGTATGATGCAAACATCCAGTATCTCGCTGGAAAACACATTCCACTCTTCCTAGTGGCGATGCTTGTTTTCGTCTTTCTCTTTATTCCTTACAGTCTCTTGCTTCTTTTTGGTCAGTGGTTGCAAGCCATATCCCACCTGAGGCTCTTCTCATGGGTCAACAAGTTGAAACCGTTTATGGATTCATACCATGCTCCCTACAAAGCAAAACATCGCTATTGGCCTGGACTGCTACTTGTGCTTCGCTTTGTTCTACTTTTAGTGTTTGCCTTGAATTCTCAGCAAGACCCCAGTATTAACCTGCTAGCAATTTTAGTGGGAGCTGGAATTCTTCAAATGTGGATCTTGATCAGTGGTGGGGTCTACACAAACTGGTGTCTAGATGCCCTGGAAGGTTCATTTGCTCTTAACTTAATCATCCTGGTTGGGGCCACCTTATACAATGTCAACCACTCTAGAGCAAATCAGGCTGCTTGGCACACCAGGCAGCTTGCAGCTGGGTACACCTCTCTCTCTATCACATTTGTAACATTCATTGGGATCCTTGCCTACCATGTTTTCTATCAATTGAAGCACACCAAGCTGTGGAAGAAAACTGACATTCAAGCAAGCCGTGAAAGATGTGAACAATCATGTGAGCATGCCCACCGAAGCTGCAGACCTTGATCAGATTCGTGAACCCCTACTGGATGACAAACCACAACCTAAGTACGGCATTTTTTGATTTTTTGTACACTGCATAATTATTATTATGTGCTGAAACTAGTAATGGTTTGGTACTGCATGCATTGCTATATTTATGAGTGTCATATAACACACCACTGTACACCAAGTTGTTTATTACAATAAAATTAGATATTCTACTTTGTAACCTAGTTCATGCAAAGATCTATATTCAAATACGTAGCTACTTTGAAGAGAGCTTTATTTATTGATGTGGCATTGCAAAATTCTTATAACGTTAACTGACAATCATATGCCCCTCTCAAGCATGCAGCTGATATAGCTCACTGCTGCGCCATATGTTCACAGATGAAGAATAGTTCAATATTTATTCTTTAAGTTTTTGTCAATTTACTCTTGTGGTGGTGGTGGGGGTATAGAGTTACAGTCAAGCCCCTTCAACTAAGTGTGAAACTGGGTGTAAATAGTGAGAAAGGGTGTCAGTTAGGTATATTTATAGAAGCCACTGAGTTCTATGTATCACTGTAGCTGAGGAAGGTCCAAGGACCGAAACTTTCTATGCTGTTATAAGGAAGTGCATAACTACTACGTTTATCTGCTCAATAAAAATAAACTTTCGAACACACACTGTAGTTTGGAAGAAAAGTGCTTATTAATTTTATATCATGTAAACCTCACTTTGGTGTGAATCCTACTCATACACTAAGCCGTGCTGGTGCACTGCAGATGTATGTTTTAACACTACCGGTGTTAATTTCACACCTCAATTTTAACAGTGTATAGACACAGACTGTAAGATATTGCTTGAAGGAGTCTAGGCCTCTGTGAACTGCCTATAGTACTCTTCTACATCATGCAGGATTACAATCGGAATGCTGCCAGCAGTTTGTCCCTACAGACATGCTTCAAATTGCTGTTATGTTGTGTTTTTCATTGCATGTCATTGTTCACAATAAGTGGTTGAGTGCAACAACAGTAAGTATATTTCAAATATGCATGGTACTTGATATCTTTTAAGTCCAATCAACTCTGGCGATTTCTACTTCATTACATTGTGCAAACTGTGTTGTTAAGCCCCCTACCACCATTAGTTTGTTTCCAGGAAGGACTGTTACTAGACAGTTGCGACGAGCACTGTGCATTTGGCTGATGATGTCCCAGGAATTGGTTACTGTGTTGTATGTGTAGATATTGTTAGTGTCTTTGCCATCTGAATCTTCTCCACCAACTGCTAGTAGTTGTCCATTTAGTGTGACACATGTGGAACGTTTTACTGGTAGGTCTTTAATCATGTGCCATACTGGGTGTTTTTCGACTGTTGACTGTGTCTTTGTCTTTTGTGCTGACTGGAGGAGGTCATTTAAAGAACAGGTGAAGACTGATTTTACCCTTTGGTTCGTTTGGTCATCTCCCCCAACAAGATAGATACTACCCCCACAGACTGTGGCTGAGGCATCAGATAGAGGATGAGGAAGGCCGTTGACTGTTGACCATTTCAACGAGTCAGTATCCATCACTTCAACTGTGGCAAGTTTAGTATGCCACTCTCTCTGCCCCCCTGCCACCACTAGAGATTTTCCACTACACACAGTAGCAGGATTACGACGTTCAGTCAACATGGGTGGGAAGTGCTCCACCCATTTCCTTCTCCCACCTTCCTTAACAAGGCTGATGACTTTGTTGATGTACTTTCCAGGCTGTGCTCCTCCAACAGCTGTAAGGAGGCCATTGACAATTGTAAGTGTGAAACATTCTGTAGGGCACTGTGGGAGAGAAGACCAATCCTCTGTGTCTGAATTGTATGACTGTACTTGAGTACGGCCATATGGTTTGTAATATGACATGCTACCACACATGGTAGCTGAACCTCTGCACATTTTGCATGGTGCTGCCTTACATGTCTTCCAATTCAAGGTTAGTTTTCCTTCCTGTGCCGTCATTGCACGTTGCAATGCGTTATTTTCTTTCTGTAGTTGTTGAGTCTCTGCCCGCAAAGTTTGAATCACTTTTTCCCTCTGTAAGCAGTTTTGCTTTAACTGTGCAATTACATGCTCACTAGCAGACAGCTGCTGTTTCAACTCTTGAAGTTGCCTCTCCATGGCCTCAATAATGTGATTTTTGTCCAATGTTGTTTCATGAAGTTGCTGCAGCTCTTGTTGTTTTGAAGTTAGTACAGCATCCTGTTTTTGGATTTGACTAACGTATTGTTGTCTGAGTTCTTCGATTTCTTCTTGTTGATGTTTTTGTGGTTCTTGCTGCAATTCTGTAATTTCCCTACCTCTGTTGTCTCTGTCATCTCTGGCACTTTCAGCTCTCTCTTGAACTTGCTGTACACTGTCACTGTACTGGGAGCCGTTTTTCAATGCACCTATGTAACAGCAGAGCTCCTGAGATGAATACCTGTCTTCTTCATTGTAGCCAAGGCAGGTGGTGAAAATTGGGAGGAGGGGGTGGTTTGGATTGATTGGATCTATGTGTGACTTTCGGCGCTCAGTTTCTAGAATAGGCATGTCGATTTTTCCAGTTGGAGATCGTGGGTCCCTGATTTTCTTGGTACGAGGGCTAGGCTTAGGGTATTGCCGAGTAATGATTTGAATGCCCAGTACACCAAATGAGAAGCAGTCCAGTTTCTTGGTGTAAACTGGAGGATCATCTAATGCCTCAGGGGACATGTATGGCAGTGTTCCTGGGCACAAAGTAAGGGGTGTCATGGTAGTGGAATTCTCATCAAAATGTTTTGCCATTCCAAAATCTGTGACCTTGGCCCTGGTCCCTGCACCTATTAAGAGTACGTTATTGCTAGAGAGATCGCGATGTATGATATCATTTGAGTGGAGGAAAGTAAGGGCAAGGGCAATGTCATGGCAGAGGTTTACTTGCGTGTGGTAAGGAAGTGGCTCTTTGGATTGCTCTAGTAACTGGGTCAAATTGCCATCCAATAACTCCATTATGAGCACTTGCAGATAAGTTTCTGGGTCTCTGTAAGTACCTAAGTACTGCACAATGTTTGGGTGCTTTATCACTCTCAGAATGCTGCACTCTTGTTCAAATCGTCGTGCGGCAGTCATTGCTCCTGGATCAATGGAGTTAAAAAAGTTGGGATGGAGGACTTTACAAGCACAGGGAAGTGCTAGATCATCACAAACTGCCTTATAGACAGCTCCAAAGGAGCCAGTGCCCAGGCATTCAGTTTTGATGAGTCGGACTGTTTGGTAGCCAAACTGCCCCTGAATGTGCTGCGCCATTACATCTACCTACATTGAACAATCAAAAATCATGGCTGACTTTCACATGTGAACTCTCAGTTATTCTATTCTATGCAGTGAATCATGAGGCAAGCTATTACTGTGATACTGATTTACTAAACAAACTGAAATGAACAGTACCACTTCAGGCATAACTAATAAGTACACTTTTACTGAGTACATCTTGTGCTTTGTAAGCTATGGCATTTATTTTTCACATTTCGAGCTATTAGAATTTTCACTTTCCCCATTGGTAGCCTCCTGTGCTTAGCAGCTTAATAGTTGTACTGTAACAATGTATATAGAGAGAATGCGGGTATATTTCATAGTTTGCTATTGTCATACTGGTCATTAGTTTCATGGCAGCCAGACAAATGCAAAAATACTGGTGATTGTATAGAAGTAGGGTACTTATGGAATGTCACAAGTCCAATGCGGCATAAGTATACCTAAGTATGCATGAATTGCCATATAAATTGAACAGTGTGTGGTCTTAGTTTTGCTCTCAGACTGGTTGTAAATTGTTTCTCAGAAGAAGCAATTTTTCCATCCCCCTCCCAAAACTCTTACATGTATAAGTGTATATCAAGCGACACACCTTCCTCTTGAGTGCTGCTGTTTCAGTCTCCAGTAGAGAGGGCTTGATCTCCAGCAGAGGGGGCTCAGTCTCCAGTAGAGAGGGATTGGTCTCCAGCAGAGGGAGTTCGGTCTTCATTAGAGAGGGCTCGGTCTTCATTAGAGAGGGCTCGGTCTTCAGTAGAGAGGGCTCGGTCTCCAGCAGAAGGGGCTCAGTCTTCAGTAGAGGGGGCTCAGTCTCCAGTAGAGAGGGCTCAGTCTCCAGCAGAGGGGGTTTGGTCTTCATTAGAGAGGGCTCGGTCTTCAGTAGAGAGGGCTCGGTCTCCGGTAGAGAGGGCTCGGTCTCTAGCAGAGGGGGTTCGGTCTTAATTAGAGAGGGCTCGGTCTTCAGTAGAGAGGGCTCAGTCTCCAGTAGAGAGGGCTTAGTCTCTAGCAGAGGGGGTTCAGTCTTCATTAGAGAGGGCTCAGTCTTCAGTAGAGAGGGCTTGGTCTCCAGCAGAGGGGACTTGGTCTCCAGTAGAGAGGGCTCAGTCACCAGCAGAGAGGGCTCAGTCACCAGCAGAGAGGGCTCGGTCATCAGCAGAGGTGGCTCGGTCTCCAGTAGAGAGGGATCAGTCTCAGTCTCCAGTAGAGAGGGCTCAGTCTCCAGCAGAGGGGGTTCGGTCTTCATTAGAGAGGGCTCGGTCTTCAGTAGAGAGGGCTCCAGCAGAGGGGGATCAGTCTTCAGTAGAGGGGGCTCAGTCTCCAGCACAGGGGGTTCGGTCTTCAGTAGAGAGGGCTCGGTCTCCAGTAGAGAGGGCTCAGTCTCTAGCAGAGGGGGCTCAGTCTTCAGTAGAGGGGGCTCAGTCTCCAGTAGAGAGGGCTCAGTCTCCAGCAGAGGGGGTTCGGTCTTCATTAGAGAGGGCTCGGTCTTCATTAGAGAGGGTTCGGTCTTCAATAGAGAGGGCTCAGTCTCCGGTAGAGAGGGCTCGGTCTCTAGCAGAGGGGGTTCGGTCTTAATTAGAGAGGGCTCGCTCTTCAGTACAGAGGGCTCAGTCTCCAGTAGGAGGGCTTAGTCTCTACCAGAGGGGGTTCAGTCTTCATTAGAGAGGGCTCAGTCTTCAGTAGAGAGGGCTCACTCACCAGCAGAGAGGGCTCAGTCTCCAGTACAGAGGGCTCAGTCTCCAGCAGAGGGGGTTCGGTCTTCATTAGAGAGGGCTCGGTCTTCAGTACAGAGGGCTCAGTCTCCAGTAGGAGGGCTTAGTCTCTACCAGAGGGGGTTCAGTCTTCATTAGAGAGGGCTCAGTCTCCAGTAGAGAGGGCTCACTCACCAGCAGAGAGGGCTCAGTCTCCAGTACAGAGGGCTCAGTCTCCAGCAGAGGGGGTTCGGTCTTCATTAGAGAGGGCTCGGTCTTCAGTAGAGAGGGCTCCAGCAGAGGGAGCTCAGTCTTCAGTAGAGGGGGCTCAGTCTCCAGCAGAGGGGGTTCGGTCTTCAGTAGAGAGTGCTCGGTCTCCAGTAGAGAGGGCTCAGTCTCTAGCAGAGGGGGCTCAGTCTTCAGTAGAGGGGGCTCAGTCTCCAGCAGAGAGGACTTGGTCTCCAATAGAGAGGGCTTGGTCACCAGCAGAGAGGGCTCGGTCACCAGCAGAGGTGGCTCGGTCTCCAGTAGAGAGGGCTCAGTCTCCAGTAGAGAGGGCTCAGTCTCCAGTAGAGAGGACTCAGTCTCCACCAGAGGGGGTTCGGTCTTCATTAGAGAGGGCTCGGTCTTCATTAGAGAGGGCTCGGTCTTTAGTAGAGAGGGCTCGGTCTCCAGTAGAGAGGGCTTGGTCTCCAGCAGAGGGGACTTGGTCTCCAGCAGAGAGGGCTCAGTCACCAGCAGAGGGGGCTCGGTCTCCAGTAAATGGGGCTCAGTCTCCAGTAAAGGGGGCTCAGTCTCCAGCAGAGGGGGCTCGGTCTTCATTAGAGAGGGCTTGATCTTCAGTGGGGGGTTGTTCTTCAGTAGAGAGGGCTCGGTCTCCAATAGAGGGGGCTCGGTCTCCAGCAGAGAGGGCTCAGTCACCAGCAGAGGGGGCTCGATATCCAGTAGAGAGGGCTCGGTCTCCAGCAGAGGGGGCTCGGTCTTCGTTAGAGAGGGTTTGGTCTCCAGTAGAGAGGGCTCGGTCTTCAGTACAGAGGGCTCAGTCTCCAGTAGAGAGGACTTGGTCTCTGGCGGAGAGGGCTCAGTCTCCATAGGATAGATGCACTTCTCCTCTAGTAGAACCCTCAGAATGTGCTCCTCAGCGAGCTTGTTTGCGGTTTCTTTTACCATTCTCATGATGTGCTTGACTAGGTTGGCAGGAAAGAGCCATGTGACGCCTATGCATCCTTCAGCAATTTCATGGAGTATCATTGCAGGTTGGGGGAGTGCAAACTGGTTTGTAAGTGACTTCCAGAGATTGTTGACATACCCAAGGGTGTGATCAGTGACATTAGCCTTAATTTTGACTCTAAGCTTTTTAAACAGCTTATTTTTTTGCTGTGGTGGAAGAGCTGGAACTATTTCATCAGCCGAGTTTTCACTATCACTAGTGGCAATAGGGTGGCTGGTTGCATCTAGGTGTGTTTGAATCTGCAAGGTGAGAAAGTGGCCAGTTAGATCTCGCTGGTACTGCTTCATCATTCCCTTCAGCTCCTCATCGTCACTTGCAAACTCCTCAATGATACTCTGCAGGAGGTAGTAGTTGAGATAATCCCAGAGCTTGTATTGGCTGAGTGCACGAAAGATATCGCTGATGTTTTTAGCAGACTCTAGCACTGTGGTGACCATGTCACTCCCATCACTGGAATTAGGCGAGGAGTACATTACAATGAGAAATGTCTGGACATCATTAAATTCAATGTTGATCTCTCTACTCTGTAACCTTTTGCAGCTCTTTGTCACTAGGGTTGAAAATTTTGCCCGGATCTTTTGAATGTTGCGTTTTGCAACAGCTACAGAGGATGGACTTTGCAGATGTGTGGTAGATGGAGCCCCAATGTCTGTATATGTTAAGATAAAACACTTACTTAACAAATTGCATGAGCTATTACTTCCATCCAGAGAAAGCTCTGAAAGATCTACAAATCCTGTTGCACATCAGACTGTCAGCAAGTCTTGTTCTCAGATAATTTTTTTCAACAAAAATGGCACATTCAATTTCATATTTGTGTTGTAGTTATAATATTAAATACCTGCAGAGTATTTGCTTATCTGTGTGCCCAAAACATGAGGTAAATTCTGAGTTCTAAAATTAAAGTTAGACACACACCAGTGTCAGTAGAGAAGCTGGGATGCTTTCTTGGTATTCTCAAAGCAACTTCACGGTCTCCCATCAGACAAAGAGCATCATCAACTGCTTTCCATGTGGGCTGTTCAGCACTTTGAAGCCAGCGACTCAACATCTCATGCTTGCAACGTACATTGTCCCCATGGTAGTTTTTCTCAATTGTTCGAAGCTCATGAGCTTTCATCCCCAACTTTACTCCAAGCAAATGCCAATCTACGACTGAATTTATCAGAGTGGGGGTAGCTGGAGCTGTGTTGGTGGAAACAAAAGACCAAATCTCATAGTATACAAAAATACTGAGTTTCTTTGATCACATTTTTTTTCTTGCACATTATATATCAAACACAAAGCTGATTCTAAACTCACATATTGCCCGAGTTTGTCTGGGACCTGGTCCTTCCGCCATCTTTGCTGCTTGTTCTAGCAGTTAGCTACACCCTGGAAGGTATGCAATAAGATTTATGAACCCCACCTACCTGCTGCTACAACTTCTATCACTGGAGCAGGTATAGTGTATTGGTCAAGTCTCTTGAAGATGACCCATTTACTGTGTACATACTTGACCAGGTAACAAAGTTTCATAAGTGGGCAACGTTTTTCAACAAGCAGTTTTATTGACACAACCAACAGCTACACAGTGTGATTATTAAACCCAAGGGTGAACAATCTCTTTCCTCATTTCACTCTCCTCCTGTCCAGTTCTCTTCACTTATGAACCAGGTTGATGTCATCTGCCAGCAACCTCAACATCCTGGAGCCAAGCTTTCTTCCTTTCCTTGACACTACCGAAGCTTTCATTCATAATGGTCATAACAAGAACGAACGAGCGAATGAACGAACGAACGAAAGAAAGAAAGAAAGAAAGAAAGAAAGAAAGAAAGAAAGAAAGAAAGAAAGAAAGAAAGAAAGAAAGAAAGAAAGAAAGAAAGAAAGAAAGAAAGAAAGAAAGAAAGAAAGAAAAAAGAAAGAAAACGAACAAAAATGGAACTTGCTACTACACACTTTTGCGTTTAGCTGTCTTCCGCAAGGCTTTTGGGCAACAATAGTATAGTGTTGCTGATCATAAAGGCAGTCAAACAGAAAGGCTAGGGGCGTAAATAAGCTTTTAGCGTAATTGTGGTGAGTGGCTTTTGCTTAAGTATTGTATATATTACACGTCCTTGCCATCCCTACATAGCGATACTCGCCATACTGACTCCCAGATAACTTCACTCATTGAGCCCCACCCCCAAGTTGTTTAGTTATTTGAATATTCATAGCACCAACCAAGAGCTGGACTCCTCAAAGCAAGCCTTTGATGGGGAGTGGCCCCACCCTTTCTGTAGTAGGCCACGGGTCGGGAGTTAAAGGGACTGAAACCCGTAGTCATGCAATAATCAGAAAGGGTACTTCCCTGCAGACCAGTGTTTTTCGAGCACATTTCCAGAAAACCGTAACTCAATTTGCCATACTGACTGTCCCACCCATTTGAGCCATAAATGCCTCACCCATTTAAGCAATTAAGCTACATCCCATATCCCATTCAGATATTAACTTCACACTTTATGTGTGTGCATAAAATTGAACAATGATGTGCTAGCCGGTGTTGGTGCTTCCCCACTCGACACACAACCTCAGACTTTACTAGTGTTACATACTTAGACACACACAAGAATGCACACATACACTTTGCAGCCAGACTTGACCACTCAAATACGGCTTTAACTGGGCCTGTCTATAATGGAGTGGAATCAACTCCTGAGATATCAGTGATGTCAGCAGAATTTTGTGCAGCCGAAGAAGGGAGAAATGCATGGTCATTTATGTTAAGACAAAGCACACAGACATGTTGCCCTCCCACTAGAAACCTTGAAATTGATGTCAACAGTGAATAATAACAACTCATAAGTGGGACTTCACTTTATGTGTACTGTAGACTATACAGCTAGTCACAACTCTTATAACCACAGTACGTAATATAAACTAAAGTCAAGAAGTCACGTGCACAAAGTTGTACCCAACAGTCTATGCATGGCAAGATTACTGGGAAGTACTTAGTCTATCGTAGCCTCGTCACCAGGCCCCTACCCCATAGGGATGAGGTTATATCTACCTGCTAGCTATACTGGGAATAAAGTTAATCTCAGGTGCATTTAGAAGGCATGACTACTGTATTTAAATTTGAGGCAATATTAATTCATACTGTAATATTAATACTTGGTGAGAGCTTAGACTAAATCTAATTATGACATCATTTTGTCCACTCCCATATCTGTCTTTTAAGTGAAGTGAAACAGTGCAGTCGAAAAGATTGCAAAACCTGGAGCACTACTATAGGCCGGTCCCTACTCTTGCTATAGTGAAGAGCAACAACAGTAGTAGCTAGCTAACTAGATCTCGCAGGGAATCTAGAATTCCTATATAGCTACCTGTATGGAAAATATAAGCGTTTGTGTTCAGGAAATTAGCTGTTTTCAATAACAAATCACACTTTAGCTCTTTCAAATCTTGATGCTTCCTGTTTCCGCACGAGATTCTGTAAGAACTTGAGGTGATGAAGCTTGTTTGGTGGAGAACTGCTCTGGGTAAGCTTTACTTTCACAAACAGCAGCACCGAAATAGATATTTATAGTGCTGCCATGCGACTCAAACATAGGCGAAGACCATTCCTTCCTACACTCAAATACCTTAATTCCATCATAGGTACTAACGACTAACATGCTGGAAGATTGATTACAGAAACCGGCACCAAACTTAGCTACGTATCTCACATCACAACTGCAAGGTAATTTACCTTTATAATCTTGTCTGCAATACATAAATCATTATTATGTCATGCCTTAATACACCTGAGATATAGGAGAGGAGATTTGAATTACAGTGGAACCTCTCTATTATAAGGATGCCTTGGGACCAGGAAATAGAAAAACAAAACAAGGAAACCACAAGTGTCTATATGCTTGACTACAGTGTGGTGAAATCAAACTCCCTGTTTAAACCATTTGGTGTTTTAGCTACCGCAATTTTTTTTTGAGATATAATCATGGAGTTGACATTCAGAGTCAGTAACAATTGATGGATTTTACTTGATGTACCTTATGCAAAAATACGTGGACCACTCAAATTTATAGCTGTCAAGAAACTATTCTATAGCTGTTATTTTATGTTTTGCCCCTGCGGGCGGGCGGCTGTAACATTATTCGTCAACAGCAAACTTCAGCTCCTGGACTCGAGAGGCCACACCCCCTGTGAAAGAAGGACGAAATGTGGCATCTGTGGTGTGAGCAATCCGATGCTGAGGAAGGAGACATATTTAGCTGGTTTGCAGTGTGCTGAGTAGTTTCAAATCGACATGCAACTCAGCATTACCGACGCATAGAGAGCACGAGATCGTAAAGTACACAATAATGGCGATAATGGCTAGCGAAGCGGGTCCCAAAAAAGCGTGCGGGGAGGAGGGGGGGGGGGGGGGGGGGTTGAGAAACTAATACCGTAATTTCTTCCCGCCCTTGAATTAACTCCGCATGCGAGCTTAACCCCCGCCCTCGAATAGTTCCCCGCACAGTTACGCCGCCACACTCATTGCTGGCACCGAGGCCGACTTACGACTCAGATCGCTTGTCTAGCCGGTCTGTACTCACGCAATGTACTGCACTGTACGTACCTAGTATTTGAGCCGTACAAAGATGTCAGTCGTGTGCATTTCGATGGCGCACGCGCGACTGGAACGCTACTTGCCTGGTGCGTACACAATAATTGTACAAAAATGAAGTGAAAAACTTAGCTACAGTTCAAAATAATTGCTATGATTCCCTTCCTTGCTCTGTAAGCTCATCCAAGCTCCACTACTACTCTTGGAGCTGGTGCGGCCGTTTTGTACTGCTGATAGCGCAAGTAGTCGTAAATGAGAATCTCCTACCCCACATTTCCCATCAGTCTGGCTCTTCACTGATCCTTCAATCAACGAACCTTCCATCTCTCTACTATATACCTGAACTTTTCACTTTATTCTGCTTCTGCACCTGACATGTTTTGATGTCTGACTGTATCCGCCGGTGTCGTAGGCGTCATCACAGTCACTCCCGCCGATTGCGGGTGTCCCTATGTAAAAGCATAGATAGTAGAATGTACTATCTATGGTAAAATTAAGTATCCTAAGTATCGTAGGATTCCTATAATCACGTGAAAATGGGAACCCCGGGATGCCCATATTTACGGGGTGTGCATATTTTCATAACATCGGTGTCAGAGGCGTGAATCCTACTGGTAAAATAGGCCCCCCTGGGCCCCATCTTACCAGTAGGATGGGACCGGGGAGACTCGTAAAATGGGGCCCCATTTTACTGTGACACTGGATCCTAATTTTCGCTGAAAAATATTATCCACCGATTGAAAAATTGGTCCACGTTAAAGAAATGTGATTTATTTTGGTATGTAGATTGTATGGGTAAGGAGATATGGAGTTAACAATGCATGCCAAAATCACAAAACACAATTGATTCCATGGGCTCACAGTTCCAAATCTAATATGGATGCCACAATACTTCAACACAGCATCCTTATAAAAGCCAATCTTTGCTGTGTCCAATGGTACAAGTTCCATGTCCATAGGTTGTATGTTTAGGAAATATAGACCTAAAATTGCCAATGCATACAGAACCACGAAACATGGTTTAATCCAAGGACTCATAACTCCAAATGTGATGGGGATGTCACTATACTTGAACACGTTTTATAAACCTCAATCCTTGCTGTGTCCAACGGTTAAAGTTCCATGTCTGTAGAGGGAAGGGTTCAGGAGATCATAGATAGTTGGTTAACTTCATGAGCTTATAACCCTAACACAACTCTTTCGTTGTACAAACGCATAACTCCGATTATCACTGGAACATTGTGGGGGCGAGCCTGAGCAAGCAGCTACTATGGCTCAGATGAATAGACTAAGCTTCACACTGGTATGAGCTGAATCGCTAGCGTTTATGAGTGCCGTTTGTGCGTTATGGTCCGTAGCTGCTGTGACATGTCACGTAGTATTTGGACCCCCGTAGTAATTGGACCCCCTTTGAAGCATTTGGACCCCCCCCCCCCCCCCCCCCCCCCCCCAAACAAGCACGCGTTCAACGCGTTGGTTGGTTAGATTGCTGTCTTCTGGGACGACTGTGCGAGTCTGTCAACCTAAGGTGAGAATACAATGGTAGGTAGAGTCACAAAATGCGAAATGGAAGACTGAAGACAACGGAAGGAGAGAGATTGCTACCAGACTACCAAGGATCGAGACAAGTCTCGCAAGCCAGACCCACTTCCGCAAAAAAGGGAAGAGTCTGGTGAACTGGACAGGCTTCACGGTATGCGCAGTTCACCAGAACTTTCCCTTTTTTGCGAAAGTGGGTCTGGCTTGCGAGACTATATATCGAGACGAGGAAAGAGACGGTAAACAGCGAGAGATTGTGGAGAAGACGAACACCAGGAGGCTGAGAGTGTACTACCTGTATACCATGTCTCATGTGTGAATGCATGTGTTGAACTGTACTTGACTCTAATGCTTCTTGGTTTTCGGTAACAGTTGTTTACAGATTAATTTTTTGTTGCGTGTGTGTGGATGATTTATACATTGCAGTGCCAAATTAATTGTAATATGTAGCTAGTATCATTGTAGTTTCATGCCAAAATTCATGCTTCATAATAACATTTCAAACTTCCAGCAGGTCCAAATATACCAACAGATTTCTGGAATTACTGCTTAGAACTCTGGGGGTCCAAATACTTTGGTACTACTTTTTTTTTTTTGAAGGGGTCATGAACCTTAATAGAAAATAAAAGAGAAAGTATATATATCTGTATATAAACAATAGAAACATAGTGATAATGCTAATGTCCGGATGATAGGTGTGCTTCTGCACTGACCAGGTCGATTGGGAGGGGGGACCTGGAATCATGGCCACAAGAAGAGCGTGCACCTCTGATGCATTGGATGGCAGATCTCAGGAGGGAGAATGAGGGGAGGCATCTTAGCCAGGAGAGGGTTGAGCTGTAGGAGTGTTCCCATTTGTCAGCAAGGAGGGAGGCCAGCCTCTTGTAAAAGGTTGTGCTCTGTTTGGCCATTCCCCCGGTCGCAGAGAATATTAGGGGAGTGAAGGTGGACTGCTCAACTTCGAGAATGCGCTGCTCATAAGCCCGCTTTTTCTCGGCCTCATGTTTCCGGTAGCATTTGGAAATGGTGGTGTTTTTGTTGGCGGGTGCATGAGGGTTGAATATTCTTACATCAAGGAAGGTTCTCTCGAATCAACCTCCCCAGAATCCGTTCACTGCAATGTCGAGTCTTGCCCCGTCAGCTGTGTTGGAGGTGGCTCTGGTAAGGGCTTCTCCTGTGAGCGGTTGTAGGTTGGGCTCTATCATGACATCATGGCATACTTCAGTCAGTAGGGAGGCTGTTACATCCCGTATTTCGTTGTGACGGATGGTGGGGAAACCACTTCTCGGGCAGGAGAGAGCGTGTTCCACAGTGAAGGTGGTCCCACAAGCACATTCCATGGGGATTCGTGATGGTGTCCACCCATATCTGAGTGCCATGGCAGTGCATCAGTGAAAGCGCCCTTGTGCAGGCAGAACCCAAATTCCTCAATGGGTAAGGATGTTTAGCCAGTTTGAGGCTCCTCTCTCGCTAGCCAGTTCCATAGCTCTTTTTCTCGTACCGGATAGGTAAGGCTTCAGGTTCTCAGCTGCTTGTGCGGCCTGCTGGCGTCTCTGTTGACGGACTGTTGACTTTGCTGTCAGCTGGTCTGCCCGACATTGGTATGGGTATTCATCTTGTTGTGTCACAATCAGCTTCACAGGCTCAGTTATCATCCTTGACGCAATGCACTCGGACTCACAGTACGTTGCTGGATTGCGCAAACCTAGGCCTCCGAGTCTGGCAGGTAGGGCAAAAAGCTCGCGATCAGTGTCATTAGGAGGGGGATTTCCAGTCAGTGTAGGGATGAATTCTGTTCTTATAACATTCTCCAGGTGCTGGAAGTGGCTGCTCAGGTTTGGTAGAATGTGAGATACATAAGACCACTTGCTCAGGACCGGGAGTCCAAATACTTCGAAGTAGTTGGACCCATGGGGGTCCAGTTATTTCAGAGGGGGTTCAAATACTTCAGCACTACTCTGAAGTAATTGGACCGGGGGGGGGGGGCAAATACTTCGAAGTAGTTGGACCGGGGGGGGGAACTATTTCAGGGGGGTCCATTTTTTTCGTGACAAACAAGAAATAAGTTGCCGTGCGTGCTTAAACTTGAGCCGTCTCCGCTACGGTTTCCAACTCTGCACTCTGGCAGTAGCCCAGCATTGCCCTTCACCTATATTCAGTCGAATCGCCACCGTACCGGAAGTCCATACGTGGCCATACAAATTTATTTTCGGCACACGATCCAACGCGCGCTTTGAATATAACCTTTGACCCCAGTCCACGCAGACCTGAAAATCGGTATATCTTGGGAAATGCATGGGCTATTCCCATGCAACTAATAAGCGGGCTGTGCGGGAAGTAGAAGTACACATTAGCGCAAGTTCCACGTGCGTGCGTAATTCTACGCGGAAGTTACAGCTGTTTGCGGTACCTGCTCAACGGTCTGCACATGACTTGGGGCCATTTCCAGCTTCCTGAAGAGACAGCCAAGACACTGATATAGTTGATTACTACTATCATTATGTTACTCAGAAAAGTTGTTGAAACTTGTGTTTGCTATTTTTCAGGATGTGAAATGAAAGAATTAATTATGCATACAGAAAATGTGTAAAAATATGCGTAGCTAGCATATTAACTAGCATACAAAAGTTTTGAGCAACACAGGTAGCTTAGAGGATGAGGTAATAGGTGATGTGAGTGTCAGAGAGCACTATAGTGGTGACTTTCACTACATGAACTGGCATGACTAGCTCCAGAAAGTTCCATCTTGGTCTGTGTCGGCTATGCTTCTTGCGTCACTGTGAGTCAACCAAGTACAAGGAGTACACTGTAAAGTGAAAAATAAACCCATTAACAAGTGCGTGTGTGTGTACCATGCATGCTCAAGATAAGTAAAGAGAAATTTTACGTTTTATATCATGATGACAGACTAAGCAAAAACCTCCGATCAAAATTAATGCAGTATACACAGCTGTAAAACGTAGCAGGTAGAACTGAAGCTTCTGAAACAATTGGGGAAGTCAACCTTGACACGGATTGTCTCATATGGGGAGAACCTACTTCAGGGCTCATGCAGCTGCTTTTGAGCTTTCTTCCCCCCATTGCCCTCTGTCACCCAATGAACTTAAGTGACACATATGTACTCAAACAGCACAAAAAATTGTTGGGGATAATTAGAAAGACCAACGAGCAAAAAAAAAAATGTGCCTTTCAACTGAAGTTCTCAAGCTACAATGGGCACACATTTTTGGATCACTGAAATGTGATACATATCTACATGGAAGGACAGTGGTATGCCAGAGGAGGGAGGACATGACGTCACATTGTAGGGCAAGAATCGTGGATGCAAGCTACAAGGATCGCTCTATGGACTAAGTCATGACGGCCACATAGTGTTTTCAACTAAGCTGAAGCCATTTGGCTAGTCAAAATTGGATATTATGGCTCACCTCGCAGGCTAAGCTTGTAAGTTGCCAGTTTATCGCTAGGCAATTCACAGGAGGCCATATTTTAACTGCCAGACTTGTTCAGTTTTGTCAAAAACCTTACACGTCCGTTGCGCCCATCACTACTTTCTCCACAGAGTCGTTCGTTTACCTTGTATCCACACTTCCTGATCTTTGAATGTCAGCTATTGTAGCTATCACGTGATCGCGTCCTCCCTCCTCTGGTGGTATGCCTCATTCCCAGGCCTCTCCATTTTTTATTATTTGATTTTCGTTCAGTATAACACACGGAAGCAGAAGAGCGGTGAAAAATCATGGGAAAGGCCAGAGAACTCTTATCACGCGCGGTGGACAATGAAATGCTCGATGGTGGAGTCTGGTACGTTATTTCAATGTGGACCCCTCCCCACCCCCCCCCCCCCCTAATATGCAATGTCCACCTTGCATCCACCTGCACGTGAATGGCGTCAGCTGACACAATTCACGTGGTAAGTGTTTCCAGGCGTCCCCCGTTCTTCTACTGCCGTATACTGAAGGCGAACCAAAGAACAAAAATGGGGGAGGCCCAGGAATGAGGCCAGAAGAAGCCAGGTATAGTGTACATAACTGACACACACTCTAATTGACACTTTTGGATGGTCAATACAGGACGGCCAACTTTAAGTTGTAAGGGACACAGGGAGAGCCAGAGAAAGGCAAAAGAGAGACTATAACTGTGCCAAAGTGTAGTGAGTGTGTGAATCAGGATTTCAATTGTCTAAACACACCAACTTACCAGCAGACCAAGAACTTAGATGAGAAGTTCATCGTGTAATAGTTGACAGTCAAGAAGACAACTGAGGAATCCAACAGTGTGGAGGAGAGTGACAATAATCTGGAGATAGACGATGATGGTGAAGTTACTAAGATCACAGGTTTTGTTTTTTGGGATGGAAAGTGATGTAGAGAAGGATTACTGTTCCCCATACAGCAGTTGAATTAGTCTCTGTTACTTATTTTGTTGTACAAATGCCTCAAACCTTGCTCTACTGGTGTACACAGTACTATACACAATGGGGCCATTTACAGCTTCCTTCAGTTACAGCCTTCCTGACTTCAAGCATAAGACTAGATGCTTCTGGCTACCTCCTGATACCCATATCTCTTGTGTTCCGATACTGTACTCTTCACAAAATGAGCTTAAACATGCACACTAATTCATCGACCCGCCCTCTTGGATGCCTATTTCCTCCTTGTTTTCCTAACTTGCAAATTTATTTCACCTATCTATAAGTTACGTACCTTTTTTGACCATAACTGTGTCTCAAACGATCCTTTCCAGGGCGAAAAACCTGCAACTACGCGATCCTGTGAGGGCTGAAGTGCACGCTGTCAAGTGAGCTTCCTCGCCGCCATATTCTACTTCCGGGTTTGCGCACTGTGTAATTAAATTTACAGGAAGTTGCACGCTGGCGATTCGACTGTATTCACTAAGTGAGGATGTTTAATTTTTCGAGAAGTATTTAAATGCGCATTTAAAATTTACGGTATATGGTGACAAGTGTGGATATTACCGAAAGATGTTTAATACGTATACGAATACAAAATCCGCATACCTGCACTACCTGAGGGAACAAGGCTAGTGTTGCTGTCAGCTACTACTTTTGGATGAATCTCACCACAGACAGTCTTTCGATTGGATTTAGCTACTAGGATCAGTCATGGCAGAGATGCAGCAGGTTTTCGTGATAGGGATGGAATCGGGGGTGCATACGATTGCAATCGCTACAAATGATGAAGACTTCCGCAAGACAACTGTTTCGAGGTTTCGATCTTTGGTTCACGAAAAGTGGGACCACGTTGCGACAGGAGCAAGCGAACTACGTCTCCTGTTTGCCGGAAAACAGCTAGAAGATCGTCTGCGCAACGGACAAGAGGCTACCTTCGAGGACTATAATATCCAAAGGAATTCTACTATCCACCTCGTATTTCGTCTTCCCGGAGGAATGGACAAGCCGAAGTTTACAGAGCGTGTACGACCCCCTCCAGTGCCGCAAGGGGAGAAACAGCACAAACTTACGGACTTTTCGCTCAAGTTCACCAAGAAAGTTCCTGATGCCATCACGGGAATGAGCGATCCTGAGGACCAGCCAAGGGTAATAATGTCCTGTGGCCATGCGGTAGATCCCAACACCCTAACTGCGTGGTGCCGTAGTTTGTTGGACCAACACGAATTTGACTTCTACTGCCCCGCAATCATGAGTCTTGAAACAAACAAGACAAAGCAGTGTAAGAAAGTGTGGGAATATACCGAGGTACGAAAGATAGCGCTCTTAAACGAAGCAGAGCAGCAGTATTTTGAGAGCAAGATGTCCGAATACGCTGCACAGCAATATTGCGATATGAAGGAGTGTCCAGGATGTCGTTCGTTCGTTGAGCGCGGCGACCTAGAGAATCTTCGTGTACACTGTATGATTTGTACCAAGAAGAAAGGAAGGAATTACGATTTCTGTTGGAATTGCGACAAGGAATGGTCAGGACCAACAACCTCGGCTATCAAGTGTGGCAACACCAGCTGTCAACACCCATCCATGCCAGCCATCAGGGAAGCCCCAGTCATTCAGCTCAATAACAAGGATGTACCAAGCCGCAGGGCATGCCCTACTTGTGGATCAGTTGTGGAGCACAAGCAAGAAGGGTGCAAGTTTATGACATGCCCCAGGTGCAAGAAGGAATTTTGCTTTCTATGCCTAGAACTGAAAAGTGAATGCCTAGCTAGTGCTCCCGCTTCATGGTATGGTGCATGCAAGAAGGATGTTGCTCAACGACAAACTCAAATTCCAGTGTGGTCGAAGCAGGCATAAAATATATACCCAGACTCTTGTTATGCATGTATACATGCAACCGTCACGAATCCAATGCACCAGTTTAACAGTAGCACACTGAACATTATTTTAATTCATTTTTCATGTCCAAATACTTCATACACATGCATGTTGTATTAGTAAATAACTTTGTCATCTACAAATGAGTAGAACAATCCTTAATCAGAACAAGATCCGATTATGCATGCTAAAATCAGGAAGTCCTCTACCTGTGAATCAATATGTCCTGAAGCACAGTGCAAGAAGGAAATTTACTTTCTATGCCTGGAGCTGATAGTGAGTGCCTACTAGGCGAGTGCTCCCACTTCCATGGTATGGTGAATACAAGAAGGATGTTGCTCCACTACAAACTCAAAAAATTCATTAGACAAAATACATATCTATATGCAGACTCAGCAAGGTGCCATAAAAAAGATAAACTGGGATATCCCCAGGGAACTCCCCTAGCTTGGATGGTATTCATATAACTATGCAGTATCATGAATTCTAGTTGTATTTGATACAAGCCTAGTCTATCAAGCCAGACCACCCTCCAGAAAAACTTTTCTGGAGGGTGAGAGATGGTCTGGCTTGATAGACTAATACAAGCCCTGTCAGATGACAGTATTGTATGGATGACTATAATTAGTAGGTAAATATAATGTCTTGTACAAAGCACATGGAATGGCTCATTTATGGGACAGCATACTGCCCTTTTCTTTCCTTCTCATATAGTTAGCTACGTACACTTCAATGAGTGTTTTGCTTGTAGTGTCCAAAGTCTTGATTGTCCTGTCCTGCTATTCTATACTACTGCATTATTTCATAACTTGTCG
Source organism: Agelas oroides (assembly GCA_949130485.1). Lineage (NCBI taxonomy): Eukaryota > Metazoa > Porifera > Demospongiae > Agelasida > Agelasidae > Agelas > Agelas oroides. The sequence goes on along the minus strand of OX422191.1, from coordinate 8,170,008 downwards.
GCTTCTGTCCTCACAGTTCTCATTGCACACAAAGTGCACGTGTTGGGTAAGGTACATAAACTAAGTGTGTAATAGTTAACACTCAAATACAGGCGTACGTACATTCATAAATTTGAACCTTAGATGAAGACCTCACACCATTGTTATTTTTTTTTGTTTTTTTTTTTTGTATACATGGTTTACCTGGGATGACCCAGTTAACGAGGAAATCCCCAATAGCACTTAGGCTAATTTTAAGGGGTTCCCCGGGACCGACGGCTTAACACCCCCTCCGAAGGACGCGAAGGAAAACCTTCTACTCAATTTTAGAGGTAGGGCTGAGTGCACCCAGAAGAGAAATAAATCTCTGCTGCTAGTGGGACTGGAACCCTGGACCTTTCGATCCGCAGTCCAGTGCTTTAACCAATAGGCCACCAGCAACCCATTTTTGTTAACTACCTGTATAACCACCATATTTATTTAAATAAAACGCATGCAGCTTTGTTAGATCCATCCAGGAATTGAATTTTTTTGCATTAGATTAGATCATGCATTGCCAAACGCAAAACATTTTGCCAAAACAGAAATGTAAACATTTCCTGGCCTTCAGTTCTCAGTCTTGTGATATTCTTGATAGACAGTAGCAGCAACAACTACCAAAGTAGAACATTTATGGGATAGCTCTTTCTTGGAGGGGTGGGGGGATTGTTCTGACTGCCCTTTGTTATCACAAAATAAACTGACCTTGACAACTGAGAGGCTTCATTCCTGGCATTCCTGGTATTGCTAACTCGGATCAACCCAAATTAATTAGTGGCGGCTTGTGCTAAGTTGGATCCACTCATAAATTATCAGAATTGAATTAGATTGGATCATGCGTTTATTTATAAATACAGGTATATGAATACCTTTTAGTAAGGCCTTTAGTTAATCAAATTATAACTAAGTGTTGGCCAAACAGAAAATGTAACTACCGTAGTCTCGCGAAAAAGGGCCCAGTATCAAATATCCGCCCACCACTCCAAAAAGCGCCCACCCAATTGGCCTCGTGCGGAAAGTTTTCAAATGCAACATGATGCAAGGTTAGTCTATAGTTAAACAGAAAATTATGTGATATAGGTACTAATATAGTATCTAAGAGTCACTGTAGCAGCTTCTGAAAAATTCTGATTAGCTTTTCTACATGACTAGGTTTGCCAGTAAAATTAGAGTAGATGCTGGTATTATGAGACATCTAATCTTAATTACTACTCATTAGTGTAATGTAGTTTTTCAGCCCCATCTAAAGGTTTGAAACATTTCTCCTGAGAATGTACCACTTATAAAATAAAATTCGTATTTTTCCTCCTAGGCAGTGGTTCTAAAAGTAAGAGCCTATGAAAATCACTCTTGCATGTATTATGAGTCGACTGCTGGTATTATGAGTCACCAGGTGCTTTGTTGATTGAAACATTTTCAGTTGGAGTTCAAACTGTATCCTAGCATTTTATAACCTCTCTCTGTGCTGATAGTATAATTTTTTTGTCACTAGAGCACCTTCCATTCTAACATGGTATTAATGTTAACATACACTGTTCAGGGTTCATAGTTTGGGATCCCTAAAATCATCAAACCTTGAAAAATACCACAGAGTAAACACATTTTGATGGGAGAGTTGCTAGATAATGGCACCTGTATGTACTCTAAATGGACATCGAGTTTGGAAATTTTTGGAGTGAAAGTTACATGTGAACCCATAATACCCTCTGACTCATAGTACCAGCATCTACTCTAAAGATGCATGGAACTTCGAGTCCTTTTCCTGGAAAGATAGAACGCTGCCGCTTGTCTGTAACTTTGCATGTAATTGTGTTGTTCCTCTCCAAAACGCTTTTCCGTGGTAAAATGCAGCGATGTTACAAATATCCGCCCACCCCCTTGTCTGAGCACAAAGTAATGTGTACCGCCCATGGGCCCTTTTTCGCGAGGACGTCCAAGAAGAAACCATAATTTACCAAAACAAGTAGCTACTTTTTTTAATTGTAAAACCAGGAAACAAAAACTAAATCAAAATCATTTTCTGAATCTGAAAAGTAACTAGCTACAACCTAACCAGTGTAATCCTTTACTAAAACAACAACTGCCTCACACCATAATCTAATATTTGGTGTGCCCCAGTTTCTCTAGAGCATCCAGTGCAGGGATCTCAACATATGAAAACTAAAAGTTGAAAGGTTATACAGATCACAGTTAGGGAGATCCCCAGAGACAATCCCTCAAAAGGTAGCATTCCAGTACCATGAATATAATTGACACAGTAACAAAAGCGAAATCTTGTGTACTAAGTATAGCATCATTCATGCATGGGCCTAACCCAAAGTGACTTTTACCACCACTCATTCTGTTGTCTATGAGTAGCCTGCCTTGTATGTAGTTGAAGTAGCATACAGAAACCAGAAGAACATGTAAGAAGTCATATGTGCCTTAACTTTGCTCCCGGCCCTGATGCTGCCTCTCAGCTTTACATGCACATTCAATCTTTATAAAATGGTGTTAAGCATTCCGTTGAAGAGTACATGTATTGTGTGTGAACTGCAGTCCACACACAATACTTGCTTTGTTTGCTTGGACAGACCACTTACTGTTACTCTTCAACGGAATGCTTAACATTTTATATGAATGTGCATGTAAAGCTGAGAGGCTACGTATTGCCTGACAGCAGCATCAGGGCCAGGAGCCAAGATGACTCAAGTTAAGGCTCAGCCTAACTATAGCCTTACCCCAACTAGCCTTGTTGGAGAAGAGTGCATGACTATATCATCAAATGGGACAGCCATCAAACATCACTTGAATTCAAGAGCTAACTTCCTAATAAACTGTTCAGGAGTTTGACGGCTTGTTCCAACAGTTGGAAAGTAGAAATCCTAAGCGATATGTAAACAACTGAATGACTTTATGATTCCAAGATATAATAATACAGTCAAGAAAATATTATACAACACATGTATATTTTATGCTAAATATCTGTATGTGTCCTTTTGTCCATCAACACGTTCTAGATACTCTTTCTCTATCAAGATGTCAATACATTTCTGAATATAGAAAAGGAATTAAGGAAGTCACTCACATAACCAGCAATAATTTGGAGCAATACCAACTAGAAAACACACTGGATATGTTGCACATAGTGCATACCAAGTGCTAAGTCGTTAATTTATATACATGTTGACAAGTTGTTGTGTGCTATACTAGCTAGCATCCTTGTTGACAGGCTGAAATAATAAACCAATCCAACACACACACAAGAATAAATCACTGCAAACCCAAAAGTAGGTAAAGTAGTCTCAAAAGCATATTATTAAGCTCTTAACGTCTTAGTTAACCAAACACTCTTTGGCCCCAGCGCATCTGGACAAGTAACTTCCTACTGTACGTACACACTCCTTTTTGAAAAGGAGTTAAGAATGAGGCTATTGAGGTACAACGAACCTTAATAATGGGAACTTTGGGCTTGAATCTTGACGACAACTGTTGGAAGACTTCTGCTAATAGTGGTTGATGTTTCAGCTCTTTTCTCATTTTCATTATGCGTACTATGGCAGCCTGTACAAGGAACGACAACAGAAGGAAGGTATTGGGTAGCCTCGTTCCCAGTCCTCCACCACAGCTATCGTCGCTTGCAGTACAAATAACGTGGAGAAGGCTTGGTAAAAATTTATCGAGGCTAGGTATTGGGTACAATTGGTAGTAGTCTATTGAGCTATACCATCTCTTACCCTCCAGAAAAGTGAGGTGAGAGATGGTCTGGCTAACTTGGTAGAGACAACTTACTACTGTGGAAGAAGACAATTAAAGTAGCCTTGGCCACATCATGTTACTAGGTCAAACCTGGATTCCGGCTCCTCGTCTTCTTCATCTTGAGTTTACTATTATATTCTATCATACGCGCGTGACCTGTTTCAGGTTCTTCCAACTCCATTTGTGCTTATGCTGGGTGTGACGTAAAAATACGTCAGCGGTACGCATCATGTGATAAAATGGACCAGGCCTTCTGAGCAAATTTCGTACTGCAAGCGACGAATGCAAAAGGCCTGGAAACGAGGCTATACACAACACACACACAACCACATGGAGTCTATAATGTACTTGGTATGAGAGGCATATGTACTGATCATGCATGCCACAGTCAATCACACTTGGTTCACAGACTATGTTACTGAGCAATCTCTCTAGACTGACCTGAATAAGTAGTTTTCTGTCCTCCTCCACATTCTTGTGGGTTGCTTCCTGTTCCTGCTTCTGCTCAGCCTTCACTGGAACATTGATGTTCACTCGAAGCTTCTTGCTGATAGAGGGAGAAAAACAATGTATAAGGTCCAGTGGACGATTATAGTCCAAGTCTTGAACTCTCATAAACTTGTATGAGGTTCGCACTGTACATGTAGTGAGTTACATTAATGGGAAGTCTCCGTCCTCCAATTCTCAGAAACCGTAACATTCATTCATAATTGTACCCTACTAACTATTACGTGCGTGGAGTCTATCAGTTACTGAAAATATACAGGAGAACATGCGATACAAACATGACAATGAGAGCAAAGATGCTCATACTTTTTGTATCCTGTGTTGAGTCTCAATGTGGAATCTGTTGTTAGTTCTTCATCATCACACACCTGTAACAAGGAGACAAAGAATCGCTTACACTAAGCAATACCTAGTTGCATGAACACAGCAGAATAGCTACAGTAGATACTGACAATACAAGGTATGCTTGTCTGGGCAATACTATGTTGCAAACTAAGGTACTTACCAACAATCTTGCTTTCAGTAGAATATTGGTTACTTGTAGTAATAATTCCTATGAAAATAAGTGATACAACATATGTAGGCATGCCATGAGGTGAGCACCATCAAGTACATGTGGGACAGCACAGGACACGTGTAAGAAGTAACAAGAGGAGAAGGCATTGCTCATGCTGGCTAACACTGGACAAGCTAGAGTAAGTATGAAGGTTAGTTAGGAGGATTACTCAGCATATAAATGACTTGCATGGTCTCATTTTCCAGTCCATGAATTGGTATAATTTATAGACTTCTACTTCTTATTTCGCATTTATGGTATATGCTTCACTGCTTATGAAACAATTATGCTTTCGACATTATCTCACTATGCTTCCACATATTATGCTATTGCTCACACAGAATTGGGAAGTACAAAAGTTTAAGAGGATATACTATGCACATAAATGACATCCATAACAAAACAAATTGTATCTCATTCCCTATATCCACGAATTGGCACCAATTTAGCAGATAGCCCAAGCCAACAGTTTAATCTGCCAGACATGCACAATGTGTATCTATCTATTGGTCCCACTGCGAAGCATGTTACGTATGTACCACATTGTACCTCCTTCAATTCTGTACAAGCTTGTAAGTGAGAGACAGTGTGTTCCGTGGCAGTGTTGAACTGTAGCAGTAGTGCCATCTGGTAGGTTGAAGCCTGTCAGAATGAGTGCAATAGATATCAACAGTGTGTAATACACAATACAGTGGAAACTCTCTCTTACACACAGCCTAGGGATCAAAACATTTTCCCCAATTAGTGAAGCGTCCTTAAATCAGGGATGTCCTTCAAGAGGAGTTCCACTTACATTTGTAACTTAGCTACATGTACTTTTTAGGAGTCAATGATCCAATCACATCACTGTCAACCCAGTCAGCTAAAAACAGGTCTCAAATGCCTAAACCATACATGTATGTGTTGTATATGCGGCAGCCCCAGGTAGTAATCAAACATTATTTAGTTGCATATTTCAACTGTGTTAACATGTTTGAAACACTGGATTGCAGAGCTTCCGTGCTGCATAGACGTGTCAAGCATACTCCTGCACAGTGGCTGACTTTGAATAACATCTAGGCCCATTTTTTAGGGAGATGTGGTAGTTCATGCATGTACATAGCATGTATAAGCTCCACCCTTAATGAAGATTCTGTGCTACAGTGTTTCAAATATGGTAGCGTGGTTGAAATAGAGACCACCAAATACGCAAAAGAAGAGAGAAATATAAACCAAGACTTCAAGAGATGACACCCACCCACCTCCACCCTTTAGCTGGCACAGAACCAATTACCAAAGGGCGTTGTCAGAAGTGAACAATTAAATACTATTGGCACATGGCAATTATTTGTAAATCACGTTCTGAAAATATGTGTGGTAGTCCTGTGTAGAAATTGAAGGTTATTCAGTTGCGTATTTCGATCGCATCGCTGTGTTTAAAGCGCCATATCGCTGAACTTCCGTTAAGGGCAGGGCTCACATATGTGCTTCGTATATGCATGAATATCTAATGAGTCTACGAAGTGCGTATGAGCCCCGCCCTTAACAGAAGTTCAGCGATACGGCGCTTTGAACACAGGACTGCCACATGTATGTTTTTATGCTCTTGCAAGCCATTCCATCAGTGTACATGCAAATCAAAAATAACTTAGGCAGCATAGCAATCCCTTTGCTGCACCAGCACAGTTCTTACCTGTAGTGTATATCTATTCTTGAAACAATGTGTTACAAGTTCTCCCTATGATACGGGAGGGAAGAAGTTCACAATCATCATAAGACCATACACTAAAGATGGTTCAAGTCTAATATGATTTCTAGTTTGTACATGGAGTAATACATACTCAGAGTATACAAATGTGTTAGTATTCGTACATGTGCCACGAGTGTGGAGCAAACCTTTGATAATTGATAGAGCCAGCTCAGTTTTCTTCCATTGTGTTGTGAAGTGTAGAACGTCAGGAACCAGTTGTAACTTCTCTGGAGCTGTCGTGGTAGGAGAGAGTGTAGCTAATCTTCCTCATAGCACATATTGTATTTGTATACTATATACTATAGCTACATAACTGCTAGTAGTCTGTAACCTCGTGTACGTACTCCTGAGTAATGCTCTTCATGTGCTTTGGGGAACAGACTACCATATATTGGGAAATTTTATTAATTCACATTTTAAATTGTACACATTTTTATATTTCAGCATGTGTGATGGTTCTATAATGTAGTGCATGTACGTGGTAGCTCTGTTGTTTGTTGATGAAAATGTTTTAAAGCATGATAAATTTTTCCAATTTATGGTACACGTACTGCACAACAACACACACTGAGATCCTGTATGTGCCACTGCACTAGCACTGCTGTATTTTAGCTGAATTACATGACCTCTGACCTCCAGTGGTAGTGCAAAGGGGGGGCCTTGTGAGAAGGGCCAGGCACCAGAACTGAGCACCATAATGGAGAAATCCACTGCAGGAAAATGAACCATACTTTAATCCACACTAGTATAATGGTATGAAAATGAACCATACTTTAATCCACATTAGTATAATGGTATGAAAATGAACCATACTTTAATCCACACTAGTATAATGGTATGGAAATGAACCATACTTTAGTCCACACTAGTATAATGGTATGTACGTGTGTGGCAGTCCTGGGGAGAAATCCAACATCAATTATTGCATTACTTTGTTCAAAGCGCTATAGCACAAAACTTCTGCTAAGGTTGGGATTTATACGCACTACATAGAGGCACTAATACCTAACAGTTCTACACAGTGCATACGAGTCCCAACCTCAATTTCTACCCAAGACTACCACATGTGTACACATATACCTACATACTGAGTTACCAGCCAGTATTTCCACTGACTAAAAAAGGTAAAACACAGAATGTTCTCGATAAGCTTCAAAAATAGATATTCAAAGCTCAATCCCAATTGCTATCACTCAAGTCTTGCTACGGCAAAGCTGAAAACCCAGTCAATAACTGTCAGGACTTTTTATATAACATGGTGACAAAAGAGAAGAAAGGAGATAAAAGCAAGATGAGGGGAGTGGGCAGGAAAAATCTGAATGGCTATATGTGAACAAGACGCTATGATTCTCTCACAGTCAAGAGGAGATCCTTCCAAGGACACAATGTGCTGCTTGAATCTGTCATTGAGGTCTTTGCTGAGACTCATGTCTTGGAACATCCTCTGTAGCTTGCTTGTGTACTCAAAACCACATGCTTGCTGTGAGGAGGAGGAGGGGGAGGGGGGGAGGAGGGAAGGGGGGGAGGAGGAGGAGGAGGAGGAGGAGGAGGAGGAGGAGGAGGAGGAGGAGGAGGAGGAGGAGGAGGAGGAGGAAGGAGGAGGAGGAGGAAGGAGGAGGAAGGAGGAGGAGGAGGAGGAGGAGGAGGAAGGAAGGAAGAGGAGGAAGGGAAAGGAAGAGGCAGATGGGGCAAAGAGAAAGAAGGAACAAAGTGGTGAGAAAAAATGAAGAAGGAAGTAAAGAAGGGAGAAAGGGGAGCACATAAAGGAGTAAGGAATAGGATATGGGAAGGGGATAGGATGAGGGGCAAGAAAAAGTGAGAAGAATAATGGGGAAAGATAGAAGGATATAGTACAATGTGAATAGAAATCTCCTTGACTTTCCCCACTGGGGTCATGTATAATGTATCTTACTTACTACACACGTAGCTGGTCACTAAACCACTTTGTTCATTATATCCACGCACCTTGAGTTTTGATATCATGCTAGCTTCTGCATCATCCGAGGTGGAGTTCTGTTGTACTAGTCTCTTGGCCAGCATCTTGGAGTAGAACTTCTGGAACACATCCTTGTCCTCTACATACCGGAAGATCACCATCTAGTGGATTGAAGGAAGGAAGGTTTGGGTGAGAACAGAACACATATCCAAGAGGATCCAGCCATTGTTGATGTTTGCGGGCTTCCCAAATAAATAAATGCCGCCCTTAAATAGTAGCCGCTTTCAAACAGTAGACGCAGAAAAATGAGCAACGAAAAAAATAGTAGCCTTGGCATCTGATCGAAGAAATACGGTACATGCTTCTCCTAGTCTATCAAGCCAGACCATCTCTCACCCTCCAGAAAAGTACCTTCTGGAGGGTGAGAGATGGTCTAGCTTGATAGACTATGTCCTTCCCAGCACAGCTGATGAGGCCTACATGGCATTAGCTGAATTGTGTTCTATGCAGCGGTCGAACATCTACGCCTGCCTTTTCGGGAACTCATTCACTGATTGTTTATGTACGATGGTATGTAGGCATAAGCCACAGATGTATCTATGTTTCCATTAGTATGTTGGTCATGTACATGCACACCGTACACACACACTTACCACATTCTGAAGTGCATCGTCTAGTTCTGTGTCATCAGGATTCTTAGAACTGGGGAAAGAAGGCATTTGGGTCGCATATATGTCATACCACAGTAGGAACTTCTGTAAAACATCACTGATTCATTATACCAAATTACTGCATCTTTGTATTGCCCCAGATCCTCTCCTTACCTTTCTTTAGTTGATGAAGACCATCAAGACCATCTACCTTCTCTTCCATTCACCTACCAGCAGTTGTGTACCACTTCCTCTTACCTTCCCTACCTCTAGTTCTATCCTCCCCTTCCCACTCCCGTCCCGCTCTCTCACACACACACACACACCACCCACCCACCCACACACACACCCATGCACCCATCCAACACATACACCACCCACACACACACACTACACACCATCCTCCCCCCACACACACACACTACACACCTCTTCCTAAGTAAAGAGTCACAATATCTTGCTAGCAACTCGGGAGATTTGGAGGAAGCCTTGGGACCTTGAGTTACTATATTGCTGTTCACAAAACGACCACATGCCTGGGGGGAAGGAGGAGATTATACATACTCATAGTATGACAAATGATCTTTGACAATTTGCATCAAGGGGTGCACATACCATGCATTACTCTATGGGAAAAGATTTACTGAATTCAGTTCATCACTCACAACATTTATCTCGGATTAACTTTTACCACTATAACTAAGTACCGTATTTCTTCGATCAGACGCGGTGGGTACTATTTATTTCGCTGCTCATTTTGTGCGGCTACTATTCGAGGGTGGCGTTTAGTTCTTTGGAGACATCAATGATGTCTGGATAAGGTATGTACGAGTGAGACGGTGACGGTTGCTAGACGCTGTCAGTAGTACGCGCAGCCTCTCAGTCCTGCTGTCAGCCGCGGGAACGACTCGTACAACACAAACAGTCCTAGTGTTAGCGTGGTGACACTCGTCAGAAATCATTCACACATGTGTGCGTGCGCCGCATTTACTCGCCGCAGCTACTATTCGAGGGCGGCTACTATTCGAGGGCGGCTACTATTCGAGGGCAGTGTCTATTCAAAGAAATACGGTATACAAACTTTCCACACACTTGCTTGCTATTGTTCAACAGTTGGTAGGGTAACTACTACATACTGTCCAACCTCAATTATCCGAACTAGCTGGATCAGCGAATAATCAAGGGGTAGGATAATCAAGGTCACATTGTTCATGAACAATTAATGAACCACATCTCCTTAAAACTAGATGTTACATAAAGTCACCCACTGCACAGATAATCAAGGTCGAACTCTACTTACATGTACCCTACCAGCTTTGAACAAGTGTATGTGTGCAGTGTCCTATAAACATTCATCTACAATACGTCCCTCTTCTTCCTCTATAACACGTGGTCTCCTAGGAAGAAGCTAACCTTGTCCAGAGACTGTAAGAAGCCGGGGTCCCCACTGAATGAGGACTGCACCATTGCACTATATTTGTTGTGAACATCCAATAGGGCATGCACATACACCTTTGGATCCTGGGGGAAAGGGGGGGGGAAGGATTATGATTAGGAGCGAAGAGGAAAAGGAGGGAGTGAAGAAGAGAGGAGAGCAAGGGAGGGAAAGAGGGAGGGAGAAGGGAAGGGGCAGGAGGGGAGAAGGGAGGGAGATGGGAGGGGGAAAGAGGGAGGGAGAAGAAGGGAGGGGGAAAGAGGGAGGGAGAAGAAGGGAGGGGGAAAGAGGGAGGGAGAAGGGAGGGAGAAGGGAGGGAGATGGGAGGGGGAAAGAGGGAGGGAGAAGAAGGGAGGGGGAAAGAGGGAGGGAGAAGGGGGGAAGAAGGGAGGGGGCAGGAGGGGAGAAGGGAGGGAGAAGGGAGGGGGAAAGAGGGAGGGAGAAGGGAGGGAGAAGGGAGGGAGAAGGGAGGGGGAAGGGAGGGGGAAAGAGGGAGGGAGAAGGGAGGGAGAAGGGAGGGGGGAGGGGGCAGGAGGATAGAAGGGAAGGAGAAGGGAGGGGGAAAGAGGGAGGGAGAAGGGAGGGAGAAGGGAGGGGAGAAGGGAGGGAGAAGGGAGGGAGAAGGGAGGGAGAAGGGAGGGAGAAGGGAGGGAGAAGGGAGGGAGAAGGGAGGGAGAAGGGAGGGAGAAGGGAGGGAGAAGGGAGGGAGAAGGGAAGGAAAGGGAGAGGGAAAAGGGAGGGAAAGAGGAAGGGGGGGAGGGGTGATGTGTCAACACACAGCATGGGACTGTACACACAGGGCTCTATAGCAATCTAGTATAGCAGTGGAACATAACATCTTGTACTCAGCAGTAGCACACATGTAGCTCTTCCTTCACCACGGCATCCTACCCACCCCCCACCCCTCACCCTCCCTGTCCACTCCCCCAACTCACATTGGATGCTGCATCTCCACACTTCTCTACGGCAGCTACCCCCTGGGAGTGCACATGAGACTCAAACCTGCTCTTGAGCTCATTGAGACCATCTGATACCCTCGATACTAACGTGTACATCCGAGATAAATCTGTGGGCGTGGAGATATTAGTTGTAAAGTACAAAGGTTACTATAGATCAGGGCGAAAGGCTCTTTTTGAGCACTATCTGCACTATTGCATGAAGCACAGATATGAAAGGACGTACTACGTATATCTCAGTGTTCTCAAAGGGTAAGGGATAGCATGACAATCCCAAGACCTTTTGACCTGTGCAGTTGCTATAATAACCAAAGGGCAAAGGTGCTTTTGTAAATCAGAGTCCCCTGTGAAAACTACTTTCCCCCCTTGGATATCATAAGGGAGTATATACTGTGTGGGTGAAAACTGCATGTAGGGGGAAGAGGTGGATACAGTACCACAGATGTAACCCCTCTCTGAGCACATAAAGTACTCCCTCCCTCCCTCCCTCCCTCCCTCTTTCCCTTTCTCTCTCTCTCCTCCCTCCCTGCACACAAGGCATAATAACAAGTTGGAGGCTATGAATCTCATTATGTACTGGGACACCTAACACAAGATTTCCTACCTTCATCCCTGTCATTGTGCAGTAGTGTGACAAACTCTGTGTAGAACACATCCAGGTACTTCTCAATCAGTACATGCTCACACTTCTTAGCCAACTAGACAAGAGACAGAAGAGAGAGATGAGTAATCAGTGAACCACATCTCACTGAAAAAAGGCAGGCCCAGATGTTACGTGTATATGCAAAGTGCGTCGTCCAATACACAGGATGCATTTTGACCAATACCAGGTCCCATCAACTGTGCTGGGGTGCCTGGAAGATGGGGACGACTATCTCATTGATTCAAGACGGTCAGGTGACTGGTCTTATCCATATGGTAGATAGTAACATGACAGTGATAGCATCTCCTCATGTAGCTGTTCTTCATACATACATGCGTGCGACTATGCGACTATAATTATAGAAAAGGTCACTTATCTTGACTGAAACAGCAGTCTCCATCTTCCAGTCACCTCAGTACACAGCTAAGGTGACCAGTGTTTACAAATCTTTGCACATATTGCTAATACCCTCAAACACACAACACGCTCTTAACTCCTTCCCTTCCTTTCTCTCATGTCCTTCCTCTTCTCCCCTCCCTCCCTCTCTCCCTCCCTCTCTTCCTATACTAGAAAATGTAGAACATTGTGGGGGCGAGCCTGAGCAAGCTGATACAGGCTGTCTCCTGGCAAACTGAAATGGGTGCCAGGAGAAGGCTTCTATGTCCCTGTGTAGTCTGTCCCCTGCCCAGGGGAAGGCTTGTCTGTCCTCTGTGTAGTCTGTCCCCTGGTACTGGGTGCCAGGGGAAGGCTTGTTTGTCTACATGTTGTCTGTCTCCTGGTGTTCTTAGAGAGGCTCCAGAATCCAGGGGAATGCTGTCAGTGGAGTTTGTCTCGTGTATGGGGTAGGACAGCTACAGTCAGTGTGGATACATATGCATGGACTAAGCTCTACACTAAAATCATGAGCTGAATTTCTGGCGTTTATAAGTGCCGTTTGCGCATGGCCCGGCTTACCTCGGAAGCGACCTCAACGACCATGATCGAAATTTGTACTGCCTCAGTGGGCAGCCTGCCGTTCATGATCTGTAGCACGCAGCACATACAAACAAGGAGTAAGTTGCCATGCGTACTTCAACTTCAGTCGTCTCAGCTCCGGGTCACCGACGCTGCACTCTGGCAATAGCCCTTCACCTACCGAGTGCATGAGCTCGATCTTCGTAATATTGAAATTTAAACGCGCTCATTTAAAAATTTACGGTATATGGCTGCAAGCAAGCAAGCAAGCAAACATACACACGCACGTGCGCAATGCAGTCCCACTAGTGTGGGGCTCACTCAGGCTCGCCCCAACAATCCTTTGCACATATTGCTAATACCCTCGCCTTCCTCTTCTCCTCTCCCATCCCTCCCCTTACCCATTTTCCCTTCCTTCTCCCTTCCCTCCTTTCCTCTCTCCCTCCCTCTCTCCCTCCTTCTCTCCCCTCCCTCCCCTCCCCTCCCTTCTCCCACCCCTCCCTTCTCCCTTCCCTCCTTTCCTCTCTCCCTCCCTCCCTCCCTCCCCTCCCCTCCCTTCTCCCTCCCTCCCATCCCTCCCTCCCTCAATGCTCACCTCATCCTGTGTGCTCTCATGCAGGTACACCGACACTCTTCTCTGCTCCTCCAGTAGTCTTGTCTCCACCTACAGTACAGTGTACAGGAGGGCTGATCACACAATCATGCCATCATATAGCTAGTACACACAGACACATAAGCATACAGGCTAACCATACACACACACACCCTGCATACATGCACGCATGCACACACACATGCACACGCACGCACACACACGCACGCACACACACACGCACGCACGCACGCACACACACACACACACCTTCTTCATGTACTCAGTAACGGGATTGTTCTCAAGAAAGGCACTGCTCTCTGTGACGTAGTACCGTTCAGTGTCGGCAAGAAACTCCGTCTCAAAGAACTGTTTGTAGATGGAGAGGTTCTGACCCTTTGTCTGCTGAGACTCTGGTTTGATCCCGAGCTCAACTAAGGGGGAGAAGGAGGGAGGGGAGGTCAGAATTAAGGGGAAGGTGGAAGGTGGAAAGAGGAGGGTAAGGGAGGAGGGTGAGGGAGAGGGCCAGGTTGTTCAAATGGCCGTTATCGAGTGTTGCACAACTTGCTCTACTTGTCGTATGGCAGCTGGAGACACTTGAGGGAGAAAAGGACATGCATCTATACAAGATTAGTCTCGCGCCCAGACCCCACCCAGACCCCACCCACAAGAGAGGCTATGAGTATGCATGCGCTCTTGATGTGAGCAATGGTTCTTCCTCATAATCACCCCAACCACTATATACATACATATATATATATGCTGTATACAAGAACAGCCTTCTTAAAGCATTGGGGATTCATATTGTAGTCATGGTAGTGACATAAACGTTGCCTTTATTCCCTCATTGTTGTTTGAGGGAGAAAATGGCAGCTATACAAACTGTGAGTGTATATACGTATGTGAGGTGGTGCAAGCAGTGTGTAGCTCTTGCTCACCGTAGCAGTCGACCACACCACTGATGAGTCGGGTGTTGATGGTCTCTCCATCTCGCTCCTGCTCCACCAGCTTCAGAACACTGTTGGTCACCTACACACACACACAGATGTACACTGTATGGATGCTGTTACTTATCATATATGTATATCTGTGATGCTGTGAGAGTATTCATCATGACATTGACTTGTGTTACGTACCTGTGTGTGCATGTCTTTAAAGAGGCAATCCTTCCATGTCAGTAGCGCAAGCTGAAGGGAAAGAGAGTACAGGTAATCTTACATATCCTCCTCACCATGACCACCTACTCTTCCATCCCTCCCTGCCTCCTCCCATCTTTCTCTTCCTCCCTTTCTCTTCCCCCTCCCTACCTCCTTCCATCTTTCTCTTCCTCCCTTTCTCTTCCCCCTCTACCATCCTCCCTCACTTTCCCCCTCCTTCCCCATCTTCCTCCTCTTCCCTTCCTCTTCTCCCTCCCTTTTTTTTTTTCCTTCCTTCCTTCCTTCCTTCCTTCCTTCCTTCCTTCCTTCCTTCCTTCCTTCCTTCCTTCCTTCTTCCTTCCCTCCTCCTCCCTCCTTCCCTCCTTCCCTCCTTCCCTCCTTCCCTCCTTCCTTCCTTCCTTCCTTCCTTCCTTCCCTCCCTCCCTCCCTCCCTCCCTCCTCCCCTCCTCCCTCCTCCCTCCTCCTCCTCCTCCTCCTCCTCCTCCTCCTCCTCCTCCTCCTCCTCCTCCTCCTCCCCCCCCCCCCCCCCCCCCCCCCCCCCCCTCCCTCCCTCCCTCCCTCCCTCCCTCCCTCCCTCCCTCCTCCCCTCCCTCCCTCCCTCCCTCCCTCCCTCCTCCCTCCCTCCCTCCCTCCCTCCCTCCCTCCTGTTCCCCTCACAGAGTAAATGTCATAGATATCTTTCTTCCCCTCGTCATTTTCTCTCTTCACCCAGTGACGGTTCAGGTACATACAGATGCCATTCAGCACACAGCTAGAGAACTGATATTCCTCCCACACTCCTGTATAGAACTTGAGCACCAGTTCTCCCATAAGACCTTCACCATCCTGCGTGTGTGTGTGTGTGTGTGTGTGTGTGTGTGTGTGTGTGTGTGTGTGTGTGTGTGTGTGTGCATACATAAAGATGCCCTCATCTGCAAGCCATATAACACCAAAATCACCATATATCTCAATCACCACATGGTCTTCATTCAGATCCCAGCCTCCCCTTTACCATAAACACCACTTTCCCTCTTGTAAGTTAGTTCTCTCCCTCTACTGTCACATCCCTCCCTCTTTCTCCCGATCAATCAACCTAGCTAGTGTTCATACATTTCTCTCATTCCATGCAATATCGCTGTTCCAAGGTCTTTGTTCATAAACCTTTCAATTTTCTCTCTCCTTACCCATACAGGTAGTTTATTCTAAAGCTCCCTGTCCCTCCTCAGCATTAGAGAATCTATCTCCTATAGTACAGGCCCTGCTGTGTGTCAACGTACAGGTCTGATGGCCTCCAAGTGTTTCTGCAGAAAGTCCTTCAGTCGTGAGTACAGCTCTATACCAACAAACTGAGCTCCACCTGAAACAAAGTGGAGGGGAAAATCTAATATGTTCTTCACATACTAGTGAAACTGTGGAACACTGATGGATGAGCCTGGATGAGCAAGCAGTGCAGTAGGTTTCACAAGCGCATTCACCACACAGATCATGCATATACTGCTAGCTAGTCATTCCACCCACAAACAGCCTTTCCTGCTGAGTAGATTAGAAAGTTGTGTACATGCTTTCATGACGCAGCTACTGAACTCAAACCATGACCGGAAGCTAGAAGGATATCTGTCCATTCCGTGAGCAGCCCTACACTACTGCTAGCCTTTGTTCACAGTAGATACCACGTTAATAAGCGCATGCTCTTACTAACCAGAGTCTAGGTAACAGAATAGTCTACATTCCCTAGTAACACTTAGGTAAGCAATGAAAACCACCTGAGCCTAGCATGCAGCCCACTAATAGGGCCAACCACTATCCATGTATGTACTACATACCTTCACACACAATATGCTTGTACAGTTAACTTAATCGTGGTAGTGTAATTATAGCAATGTGCAAATTCTTCAGTACAAATTGTTAGTAATAGAGTGTGTTTTGGCATTCGACTCTCTCAGCTAACAAGGGACCTTCTTGAAGTACTCCACACCTACATTGTTATGCATACATGAATTTACCCTGATTACATATGTGTGCGCGTGGGGTAACTCTATATATTGTCACACAACAGCCAGTTTTTGTCAGTCTGTCAGCCTGTCCGGTCTGTTCAGTGGAAACTTTTGAAATCTCTAGATTTACAGGGGTTGAATGATTGCTTCACCCCCATGCACCTGACATCACACTTACCATATTTAGACTATACGTCAGAGCTAGGTACTGTATCTCACCCTGATGTACATATGCCTTAACTCAGTACACATAGCAAATACGGTGCAATGCAATATTTCAATCCACCAACATGCCACAAATACATATGTGGCAGTCCCGGACTGAAAATTCCATTGCATATTTTGAGCACATCACTGAGTTCAGGATGCTAAGGGCGGGGCTCATACGTGCTTCATAAAATGCATTAATATCTGATGCATCTATGAAGCGCGTATGAGTTCCGCCCTTAGTAGAAGCTCAGCACTACAGTGTGTCGAACTTGGCAACATGTTGGAATACGCAATGGAATAATATTCGATTTCTATCCAGGACTAGCTGCCACATATACGACTTCACCAGGTTTTGGGTCCTATCAGTAACAAATGTAATAACTTGACTGGGTGCTTCAATTACTACAGTTTCCTACCAGTAAATACGAGACGCAAAAATACCTACGTACATGTGACATCGGATATATTGCACAAGGCTTCATACAGAATTTTAAGGAGAGGGGAGGGGGGGGGGTGGGGGGTGGGGAAGAGTGACTCATGAAGCACAAATTACTAGGAAGGTGCTCCCAGAATATTTCTCATTTTCACAATTATTGAGAGACTGATTCTCAGACCGTAAAGCCATTTTCAGTCAAACATAAAGAGAATTGAACTCTAATCATAACTTTAAATACTTGTTTCAACACAGGAAGTCTACTAAATTTTGGGGAAAGTGGCGTGGGGGGCAATATCCCCCGTTCCCTAATAAAAAACCTAGTCTCGTGCCCACCCTGTGTGCGCCTCCCGGTGAGAAACGGTCTGGTGAACAAAGTCAAATTTCTTAATATTGGGCTTATTGTGGTAAGGACCAATGAGATTGCGAGATCGGTAATTATTACATAGCACTTCCCTTACAATAGTAAATTTTTATATCTCTAATCGAGTATCCGTACCTTTTTTGAGCGGGTTTCGTGTAAAATGTTTTGAACGTTACTAGGTGACACTATCGCAAAAGTGTGCACTAGCCCAAGAAATTCGATTTAGTTCAACAGACCGTTTCTCCTCGTGAGAGGGTGGGGTCTGGGGACAAGACTACAAAAACCTGTACACCTACACTAAAGCACTGTATTACACTGTATGTGACATCAGTATCTCAGGTACCGTAAGCATTAGCCCAGTATGGTGCAAAGCAGTACTTAGCACGCAATATGCCACAAGTGTGAGCTGACTTTGAGGAACGTGACCACGACACTTGAAGTACCAGATAGCCAGGCTGTTGCCATGCTGTAGGCATGACCATTAGCAACTGGATCGTGGGTTAAGGTAACGGTTTGGGTCAAGCAGGAAACGGTTGTGGTTTATGGTGAGCACTTCAGTTTCCGTCCGATTGCATTCCACAGTTGATATCACTAGGTGTGTGGCAAACTCTTCCCTACCAGTGTAACAGACACTCACCAACAGCGCATAAGAACGGGTGACTAGAGTAAGAGCGTGTAACTCCGTAAAATTTGAAACCAGTCGGAATTTACCGCCAGTACTAAAAATAGTAACACACACTGCGCATGCTGCATACACATTGTTGCTAAGCACGTGACCGGGTGTTCTATTTTTAGTACGGTTCAATCTGTTTTGACCGGACTATATGGGAGTTACACGCTCTTACTCAAGCCACCCGTTCTTATGCACTCTTGCCCTCACCAGTGGTGGTGGTAGCTGGTACTCTCTTCCCCTTCGGCCGGGAGCCACCCTGGGCTGGCTGCTGGATACTGGTGCAGTAGTTATACACATGACTACAGACAGTGTCAAGGACACTATGCAACAATGGTTGTGATCACTGTGGGGTGCACGGTGTGTAATCAAGTGACAGGACATGGTCACAAAAAATGATGTTTGAGTTAGCAGTTAATGTCTTTCGTTTTGAATCCCCACTAGATCACAGATTTCTTCTTCGTGGATTCATTTATTTCTCGCTCACCCATCATTGACCAAAAGAACACACTTCATGCATGTGTTCTTCATCCTGAGCAACAAGCTGTAATTTTACTGTTTCATGAACAGTTAAAACTCCAGCACTTGGACAGACACTAGACCTCAAACTTCGGACCACCCTCTGTCTACCAAGGAAGACATTGATGCCATTCTGTGATAAATGGACCTGGCCTCCTGCCTCTGTTTTTGTGCAATCAAAAACAGTGGTGAAGACCTGGGAACTAGTGCTACAAACACTGGGGTGAAGTGGTCTGGGTGGTAAGCTTCACAACTGGAAACTTGTCTACACAGGACGGTCTACTGACTAAAGTTCTGCATAAAGGAGGATACGTGTAGAGTTCCATGTATCTCTTCTTCGGCATGCTCTCCCTCCCGTAGATGTGTCTGATCCCTCGAGAGAGATCCTCCCAGATATCCAGCAGGTTCACCGGCTTCATGCCGTGTGGGTTGTGGGGCACACGACTCATCCTCCGCTGTGCACACACGTCCACCACACAACAGTTAGCAGTCACTTGAGGAATAACTGCATACAGATATATAGTGTTCATGAGATTCATGTAGTATAGCTGGGATCTACAGATCTGACAATTAACCACAAAAGTACACAGTCCACAGAACTCCATTTCCATATGAGACCCTATGAACCTGTCTGTATGGCACTCATCTCTGTACAGGGCTCTCATCTCTGTACAGGGCTCTCAACAAGAGAGCGGTCCATTTAATTGTGCCATTAAAAGTGACCTAAAGAGGGTCTAAAGTTCAAAAATTCTCCTGGGGGAATTCCCTACAGGCTACATACATGGGAGTACAAGCACATCAACACACATAAGATGTATTCCAAGTTCTCATACAGCACAAGTTGCTTACAGTATGAAAAAGTGTGCAATAAATGGACAATGTTGCCCTTCCGAAGTTCTTAACATGTAACCTTGCCCCCTCTATTCAATGAAGGGTAGCGCAGATAAAGTCTGCTGTAAGATGCAGGACAGCTATGTGGCTCTTTAGTATCCCTTAACCAACTGAATTTTTGAGAGAAAAGACAGGGGTGGCTAGCCACCCTTTCCACCCCCCTCTACCCCCCCCCCCCCCCCCCCCCCCCCCGGATCAGCCCTTGACTTAGTTTCACAAGCCAGGCCCACTTCCGCAAGAAAGGGAAGGGTCTGGTGAACTGCGTATACACAAGCTATGTTCCACTGGAACGCAATTGGCTGGATGACGTAACCAGATTTCAAATCATGCACTCTGGAATTACCTGTTGCGGAGTAAGCACACTCCCTGAGAAATATAGTCCAAGTGCTTTTACAACACCTGCAGTAGCCGAGAAGATGTCCTAGCTCTCTTTCGCGTTTTTCAAGACTGCAATTGCTACTCAAATAGTGATGTAATGCGTCATGTCACAAAATACTGCAACATGATTGGACCACACTGTACAATGCGACGGGACACAGCTTGTATACGCAGTTCACCAGACCCTTCCCTCTTTCTGCGGAAGTGGGTCTGGCCTGCGAGGTTACCCTTGACTAACCAACTGAATTTATCTCAGTACACATGATAGATGGTTTCATATGTGCCCCATGTGTATTTGTACACAGAAAGCATGCTGGTAAAGCATTTCAATTTTACCCCATTCAGTGACTGTTTTCACTTCCAGTTCATGGTGTAACAGTAGTGGCCCTAACAGCATAGATAGCAGACTCTACTATCTATGGTAATAGCAAGCTGTAGCATAACACACACAGACAGGCTATGTACACCAGTGCATGTCACTGATGTTTCCAGACAGTCTATTGTAAGCTAAGTGGCACAGCTGAACAGCTTTGAGCCCAGGCTCAGTAACACTAAAGACAGTGATGTTTCTCAGTGGCTGACATTAGTCATGAGGCAAAGAGACAGAAGAGACACGTAGATGTTAGTACTAGTAGTGTACTGTTGCAACCTACCACAGGCCCTTCTCAAGTCCCAGCTGACCACTACTTCTGCTTCTGCTTGTGTCCACTCACTTCAACTCGAATTGCATTGTCATGGTGACCGGATATCGAGAAATGCTCTAATTCAAAGGAACTTCAAAATTTTTTACAATCGCTCGGCCTCGTTCCCAATTTTTTTTACAATCGCTCGGCCTCGTTCCCAAGCTTTACGAGTCACCTGTTATACAGCATAGCCATAGATACAGATAATGGTATGTTGTACTTTCACCAACATACTTGATTACTCACCTTGTTTTCAGCCCTGTATGTAGTTCGCGCGTCGTGACTGACTCGGGCTTTGCAAGCCTCCAGTATTCGTCTGCATACCAAGTATGCAGGCGTCACATACAGCCGCGGCTATTTGAAGTATCATGAAGTATGTTGCCTTCACTGCTTCCTGTATAATAATTTATCAGGAAGCAGTGATTTATCCTGCTCTGCTCTTGGAACTTTGAAGTCCAATACTGGTGGTTTAGGCTCATTTCGCCTACTAAAGACCAATTTCTGAATTTGTGTCATTTCTCCTACTCAACAACACAAACAAATGGCTAAGTACAGAATTTGTACATACCCACTGACGTTTTGGGATTTGGTTAAGATTAACAGAGTCAACAGTCAATCTGGGCAAGTATGGAGTTCATCACCACCGTTGATCAGAGAGGTGCTGCGGATACTATAAGCATGTGATCAACCAAAGAGAAGAATAATCATCACAAGCAGAACATTATGGGTGTGCAAAGAGTAAGAGCTGTAGCTAGTGATGGAGTGATTACATTGGTGATTTCACAAATTGCTCCAAACTCACTTTGGAAATCTCTCTTGCATATACAGGTAGCAATTAATGCATATATAGAGATGTATAGGTGTCCGTTCATGCACATTCTTATGCATGTGTTGCCTATAGATTAATGCATAGAGATTTAATATAGGTGTCCGTCCATGCACATTCTTATACATGTGTTGCCTATAGGTAGCAATTAATGGTGGGGATGTATAATGTGCATAGATTGTCGTTGTGAAGATCTCCTTCTCAAGCCCAGGGAATAGAGAGTTTAAAAATGTAATCCCTCCCCCTGCATGTGCAATAAACGCACAAATCTCCACAAGCCTGGACGCAAACCCTTCCATACGAGGTCAATTAATGCCATACAGAGCAGACATTGGAAATACTTGCAATTTTGATGGCTAAACCTAACCCTAAGCAAACGTTGCAGTAATGTAGAAAGCATATCAAAAGGAAGTCCAGGGAATAGAGAGTTTTAAAATGTAATTCCTCCGCCTGTGCAATAAACGCACCGTACGCGGTCAATTAATGCCGCACCTGCGCAGAACACTAAGCAAACGTTGCACTAATACAAGTAGCTTATCAAAAAGAAGCCCAGGCAATAGAGAGTTTAAAAATGTAATCCCTCCGCCTGTGCAACAAACGCACAAATCACTACAAGCCTGGACGCAAACCCTTCCGTATGAGGTCAATTAATGCCGTATCATCGCAGGCATTTGAAATTCATGCAAATTGACGGTTAACCCTAACCCTAAGCAAACGTTGCACTAATGTAAGTAGCATATCAAAAGGAAGCCCAGGCAATAGAGACTTTAAAATTGTAATTCCTCCGCCTGTGCAATAAACGCAGAAATTTCTACAAGCCTGGACGCAAACCCATCCGCGTACGCTGTCAATTAATGCCATACCAGCACAGACATTTGAAATTCATGCAAATTGACGGCTAACCCTAACCGTCAGCAAAAGTTGTACTAATGCAAGTAGTATATCAAAAGGAAGCTAAGAGCATGGAGAGTTTAGAAATGTTATCTCTAAGTCTGTGCAATAAACGCAACAATCGCTACAAGCCTGGAAGCAAACCCTTTCCGTACGAGGCCAATTAATGGCGAATCAGCGTTGATATTGGAAATTCATGCAAACTGACGGCTAACCCTAACCCTAAGCAAAAGTTGCACTAATGCAAGTAGCATTTCAAAAGGAAGGTAAGGGAATGGAGAGTTTAAAAAAGCAATCTCTCAGTCTGTGCAATAAACGCACCGATCGCTACAAGCCTGGAAGCAAACCCTTTCCTTACGAGGCCATTTAATGGCGAATTAGCGCAGACATTGGAAATTCGTGCAAATTGACGACTAACCCTAACTATAAGTAAAGGTTGCACTAATGCAAGTACCATATCACAAGAAGCTAAGAGAATAGAGAGTTTAACTCTCAGTCTGTGCAATAAAAGTACATATCTCTACAAGCCTGCTAGAACATCCTTTTCGTACATGGTCGATTAATGCCGAATGAGCGTAGACATTGGGAATTCGTGCAAATTGAAGGCTAACCCTAACCCTAAGTAAACCTTGCACTAATGCAAATACCATATCAACAAGAAACTATGGCAATAGAGAGTTTAGAAATGTAAGCTTTTAGTCTGTGCAATAAAGGCACCAATCTCTACAAACCTGCTAGAAATTTTTTTTTTCGTACAAGGTCAATTAATGCCGAACCAGCACAAACATTGGAAATTCCAGCAAATTGACGGCTTACCTTAGCACTAAGTAAACGTTGCTGACTAATGCAAGTAGCATATCAACAAGACGCTAAGGGAATAGAGAGTTTTAATATGTAAGTTCTCAGTCTGCGCAATAATCTCTACAAGCCTGCTAGAAAATCCTTTTCGTACCAGGTCGATTAATGCCGAATCAGCGCAGACATTGGAAATTCAAGCAAATTAACGGCTAACCCTAACACTAAATAACCGTTGCACTAATGCAAGTAGCATATCAACAAGAAGCTAAGGGAATAGAGAGTTTAAAATGTAAGCTCTCAGTCTGTGCACCTGATTCGGCGCTATTCGACCATCTATCAAACAGGCTAGTTAGCAGGCTTGTAGACGATGGTCGTGCGTTATGGTACAGACTGAGAGCTTGCATTAGTACACTCTCCACTCCTTTAGCTTCAAGTTAATATGCTACTTGGATTGGTGCAACACTTCCTTAGTTATTCTGAGTACTGTGCATGTGCAGTGGTGACCCATCCCACTTCATTACGACACCACGGTTCAGCCACCCACTGCACAAAAAGAGATATAAGACAAAGCATTATCATTAAATTTTAACTTCAACCTCAGTATGATTACAAAGAGTATCATGTGGAAAAAACAAAGTTTGTTCATTGTGCACAGATAAAGTAATATATAATAACTAATGTGTCAAACTTGAACAAAATGCATGTGTACACTGTTTACATGCAGAAACACAACTCAATGTGACGACTGGGTGCATGAAGATACAAAATGTGTACAAATAATCATTACTGGAGCTAGCTGTAGTTTCCTTTAAGAAAAAGCACTCAATTTAAAATTTCGTATACATTCATCTAATACATTTTGAATAAGTTTTATGAGCAAGTTAGCAGCATTCAAGGATCAGTTCACTTGGTATCAAGCATATCGAGCGGAGATCGCAATTCACAAAGATCGACTTCAGTATGAGTAACATTAGTATTTGAAGTTTCCTCACGTTTATGCTCTTGATCATTTGGTTTTTGTTTGTCTTCCCACAGATGCACAAGAGGATTAACAGCATTCAGAGTTTGCTTGATGCTTAGTTTGTTGAACTTCAGGTTGAGCTTAGGAACCTTCTTCCACAGCTTGGTCTGCCTTGATTGCTGGAAGATGTGGTAGGTCAGGATTCCAATGAATGTTACAAATGCTAAGGAGACAGAGGTGTACCAAGCAGCCTGATTTCCTCTGGAGTGGTTGACATTGTATAAGGTGGCCCCAACCAGGATGATTAAGTTTAGAGCAAATGAACCCTCCAGGGCATCTAGATACCATTTTGTGTAGACCCCACCACTGATCCAGGCCCACAGCTGAAGAATTCCAGCTGCCACGAGAATTGTCAGCAGGTTAACACTGGGGTCTTCCTGAGGATTTACGGCAAACACTAAAAGAAGAACAAAGCGAAACACAAGCAGCATTCCAGGCCAGTAGCGATGTTTTCCTTTGTATGGAGCATGGTATGAATCCATAAACGGTTTCAGCTTGTTGACCCATGAGAAGAGCCTCAGGTGTGATTTGGCCTGCAACCACTGACCAAAAAGAAGCAAGACAGTGTAAGGAAGAAAGAATAAGAGGAAGACAAGCACTGCCACAAGAAAGAGCGGAACGTGTTTACCGCTGACATAGTCGATGCTTGCATCGTACAACCACACACTTTTGTTATATGTTGGGTATTCAAGGTAGGTGATGTGAATTGCAGCGATCAATGTGCGAAGGAATTTGGTATATGAGAAGAGGACTAGCGTTGCAAAGATGGAAACCGGGTTGTTGCCAAGCAGATTTGCAAATCTCTGCGAGTAATGGCTAATTACTATCATGAGTATTACTAGCACCCAAATATACACTGGAAACACAAACTGCAGCCATGTTTGGCTGTAAGCATCCATTCCATTGTAGAAACATGTCTCAATACCAAAGTCAAGGTTTAGCCAGGCAATAAGGACTGATAAAAGATTAGTAGATTCTACAGGTAGAAAGATGGTTCGATTGACTCCAACAATATTGGCATAAAACACAAGCCCACTGAGTGTTCCTGTTGCTACTGTCAGTTTGCAGACAAGGAGGAAGAAGACCAGTGCTACTCCCATCAGTGCAAAAAGGATAAGCAAGGCAATATTGCTGTTAGTGCACTGTTGACAGTGGGAAGTACCAAGCATCAGACTGTAGCCTTTCTTGCAAGCTCCACACAAGAGGCCTGATCTGTTGTGTGCACATTGTTTGTCTGTATTGTTGAGAGGAAAGTCCACTTTGTGAGAGACACAGTAGTGTAAGGGGCAGTGTGGATGGAGGATCAGTCCATCAGACTGATTATCATATCCAACCCAAAAGTGTTGGTTTGAACGACGTGTCATTCTACCTAATCCATTTGTTATATTGCACAAGTTTGTGTACTTTGCAAGTCTTTGATCACAGACACATGCACTTGCTGACTCAGAGATGTCAAATCCAGGTGGGCAGGTAGATCGTATCATCAAGTCAAGAGTCAGTTTCTTACCAAATGTTGAACATGAACCATCTGCATACAACACTAGGAATGCACGATACCGGGAGAACACAGTGTAGTTAAGTGTAGTGCAGGTGTTATTGGCTTGTTGGAGGTATTGAAAACCTTGTAATCTTCCTCCTTCAATGTTATTGTAGAAAGCGGAAAAGGGTATGTCTACATGACTTCTGACAGCTGCAGCGATTGTCCCATTTCTCTGTCCATAAGCAATCACAGAAACCTGAAATGTTTCACCAGGATACACCGTGTATGGTAGATGTGACTTACCACAGTTTGGAAGGTTGTTTTCACACAAGCAGATGCGAAATGGGGATGAAGAAATGGTTGAATTTGTATTGTCATCTTCAATGTGGACTAACATGTCAAACACCTCACCAGAGCTATACGAGTCCAGGCCATTGAGTTTGCAGTTATCTATTACACCGCCGTATAGCACACTTCCTGCATTGTCAGCAGAATTGTTCTTGAAAACAAGTCGGGCATCAATACCATTGGACATATTCTGGCCAGGGAGTTGGAAGAAGCACTTTATTCTTGGTCTACATGTATCAAACTGTGTACAAAAAGTAGTGTCAAAGGAACCATTTGATGTCATTTCCCAGACAGATATAGCTCCTCCTAAACTTGCACGGTTGTTCACCCAATACACAGTTGTGTTAGGTAAAATGGAGATTGTGGAAGTAAGAGCCAGTAATATTCCACCACCTTGGCTAGCTATAATTTCTCTAATATCATGTCCATTGTCAGTAAAGCTAGCAGTTCCATCAAATATCAGTGTGGTGTTCAGAGTTGAAAGGATAGCTCCACCAATAGTGGCATTGTTACCGCTGAAACTGCTTGTTCCACTAAAGTGGAGTACAGAATTGTCTGCTGCATAGATTGCACCAGCACTAGTTGCTGAGTTTTGCTCAAAATTGCTAACTCCAGTGAAACTCAGTGATGTGTTCAATGCATAGATTGCACCACCAATCCCACCAAAATCAGATCGTGCTGAGTTGTTGATGAAGTTGTTGGTTCCGTTGAATTGTAGTGAGCTTGCTACCGCCCAAACAGTGCCAGCAGGAACAAATAGCTGTAGACCTAAATTCAAGTTGTTTATGAAATGGATGCTTCCAGTGGAACTAAGTCTACATCTGGACATAAAGATTCCTGCTCCATACACATTTGCGTTGTTCTCAAAAAATGTTGTATTTCCAGTGAATGTTAGCATGCTACTGAAAGCAGCTATGCCACCTCCCCCTACACAGGAGTTAGACTCAGTACAGTGGTTGTGTGTGAAGTTACTGTTTCCAGCTAGAATAACGTTAGTGCTGCTCACTAAAAGTGCAGTGCCAAGATTGTCATGGAAGGAACAGTTGACTAGTTCAGCATATTGAATAAATTGCAAATGTAAAGCATATTTTAAATGAATGCTTGGAGGACTTCTATTATGAATCCGTGTGTTGTATTGCAAATCCAAGAACGAACTAGCATCATCTAGAGAAATGGTATAAGTCCTGCTACAAGAGGTAAAAGCTAGAGAATGTATTTTGAAGTCCACAATACTCGTGAAGCTGAAGCCAACTGACCCACTGCAAACAACTGTTGGTAGATTGCCTGAGGAAGACTTTCCTTCCATGGTCAGCCTGGCTATGTTAGCAGTTACAGTAATATTAGTAGCAAGAGCATGGACACCTGACAAAAACACCATAGTGGTATTGGAGGAAAAGTATGTTTCAACTTCTTGTGCATACTCAGAGAGTGTGGCACAGTGGATTGAATTGTGAGGGCAGGATGAGCATGAGGTGGGAGTGGGTGTGACACAGTACACATTCTCAGCAGAGCAGTAGTAGAGGACACCAATGAGCAGTGCCACCACAAGAACAACAGACTGGGCCATCATTCATGTGTTGAAATAACTGCAGAAAAAAACAGGTTTAATAATACTGGTAGATTTACAGAAGATATATCATTGTAGGTCCATATGTATTTTATATTTATTTAGCATAAATGGAAGGTTCTCTCTTGACAAATTGAAGTCAGAAAATATTTATATAAGCCTACATTTCAACCGAGCAAAGTAACCGCACCCCAAGATGCTCACGGAAGGTTAGTGCTGCAGGTTTACCTTGGCTCAAACACTTCAGAATTCAGTGCTATACGTAGGTAAAATCTTTGTTAGTAGGCTTTAGGGAAGAAACGATCACTGCTACTTAGCTACAAGACCTGAAGTAGAAGGCTTAAGAGATCAGGGTTTTGTGCAGCAAATTTAGCTGAAGTAGGAAGACTTAGAGTTCAGAGTTTTGTGGCTTCTTAAAAAAGCTTTACCCTCAAGGGAGGAGCCAGACATCAAATCGTGAATAGCGAGGCACCCCTTCACCTGCTTTAAACTCGCGCATTACGCGCGTAATATCAGCCCGAAGCATGGTAGCGCGCTCAATACACGCAATGATTTTATACGTTGGTATATTTTTTTTTTTTTAAACGGAAGAAATTATTGCCGAGCGCCTTAGCGCGAGGCTACTAATCGTGCAGCGTAGTCAGCTCGCGTTTGTATGTATGTATATATATATATATATATATCCGTCACACTTTGATTACGTGGGCGCGGTTTCTGTGGTCTCGTCCCCATACTACTGCGTGGGCGCGGTTTCCGTGGTCTTGTCCCCAGACTACTAGCCACGAGGAGGCGATCGACGTGTAAGAGTTCGTGAGAGCCGAAATGGAGGAGCAGTCCAAGCGTGATCGCGCTAGAGAGCGCAAACGGAAACAGAGGGACACTTCATCGGAAGAGCCTGAGTAAGGCAAAGGAGAAAGAGTCTGACAGATTGAGGAAGAAGCGATGTATACAGGGAGAGTCTAGTGGAGACAGGTAGGACAAACGTTTACTGACTCCACCACAGCATGTATTTTTGCGTTGGGAGACTCGCACGACACTTCGCTCACTTGCAACTCTTCAGACGACCGCTTTGCCATCTTCACCGCACCTAGCTCGCACCTACACGCTACATGTGGTTACAACAGATATCTACTTACATATTTCCGGATATTCTTCTGCGCGAGGCATACTCTGCGCATGCGTATTCCTAGTTATTGCCGAGCGCCTTAGCGCGAGGCTACTAATCGTGCAGCGTAGTCAGCTCGCGTTTGTATGTATGTATATATATATATATATATATATCCGTCACACTTTGATTACGTGGGCGCGGTTTCTGTGGTCTCGTCCCCAGACTACTAGCCACGTGGTACTGGTCCGACCAGGAGGCGATCGAAAGATCGTGCGCGTGTGAGAGCCGAAGCGGAGCCGGGGCCACATGGTACTGGTGGGAGCAGGAGGCGATCGACGTGTGAAAAAGATCGTCCGAGAGCCGAAATGGAGCAGAAGCAGTCAAAGCGTGATCGTGCTAGAGAGCGAAGACGGAAACAAAGGGACACTGCATCAGAAGAGAGTAAGGCAAAGGAGAAAGAGTCTGACAGATACTCGCATGACACTACGCTCACTTCCTGAAACTCTTCAGACGACCGCTTTGCCATCTTCATCGCTCTATCTCGTCTCCAGCACCTAGCACCTACACGCTACACGTGGTTACAACGGATATCTACTTGCATATTTCCGGATATTCTTCTGCGCGAGGCATACTCTGCGCATGCGTATTCCTAGTATTATAGTATATTGACAGGAAATAATACAAATGGGTGAAGTAGAGAGTTCGTGCTTTGTAGACGTGGTATATTGAACGTGTGACGTCCGTAAGCGGAAAAAGCCGCCAATGGTTCAGCTGATGCCTGATGTCTCCCATTGTACTATTTCTGGAAAACGGCTAAGACCTCTGTCTTGAAACTGTTTGTAAGCCACCTTTTTGTCTATATTGTGTATCTCGCCAGATTTACAGCTGAATTTGTATAATTTAAGTTGCAGCTGCTGGGATGCTGTTGTACTTCATGTGGGTATGCAACTTTTTCTTGGAGAGAGTAACCAGAGAGTAGACTCTCTTCCCCTCCGTACACTTTCACAGGGCCAAAAATTGATGCTCTCCTCAGATGCCGACTAAGGCGACCATGAACTGCACGGTGCTGTGTGCAGATCCAAGAGACAATCCTCGAAGAGCTCTTCTGTCCAAGAAAGAGCACAGCTGAACTTGCACAATCAGTGTTAAACCGTTGTTCTGTATGTACAATATTATATCTCTAAAATATGGCATGGCAAAGTGTGGCTGAACATGGCTAAATCATGGGGAGTGCATGTATATGTGGGCGGGGCAGCTGGTTCTGCGCCTTCCACAGGATCTATTCAAGCAAGGTAAGTTATCGCTGACGCTGACTCTAACTTGAGGTAACTGCAAGGGCAGTTGTAACGATTATAATTGGGACTCTTGAGCGCCGTCCATAGCTTTGCATGCTTGCCGAACGTTGCGCAACGTCTGAAGCGCCTAGAAACTATTCAGGTGATAGAACATTCTGCTGTGGTCAATGCATGCAAAATGAGCTGCAACAACTACTATTGATCACAAGTTATAACGGTGTTTATCAGGAGGACTACAAAATCCCCAAACATTCTCTATGGCACGCCGTTGAAGTTTTACCCCAGCCTCGGCTGGCTACGCGAGACTAGAGGAAAGATGGAGCGCTTCAGTGTCGAGTCTTGCGTGGGAGGCTACCACGTCTACAAAGCACGAACTCCGTTGGTGCTCGCATACCTGAACGAGAGGTACTGGCCCCGTTTTTTCGTCGTGCTTCTGCCTTGTTCACTTCTCTGTTCACTTCCTCCATCAACACACGTCTTGAGAAAGGGGACCCTACGGATCAAGGGCACTGTCAACAGGGTACAAGCAGCGAAAAAGAGCTATAAAAAACGTCGCTCGGTCCGAACGTTAGCACGAGCTGCAGTGTTGGTAGAAAATTTTGTGGGTGGAAAAATTCGTGACACCTGAAATAACGAAAATTAGCACCCCACAGAAATAACCCGCTATACGGTATCCAATACGGCCCTATCCAATACTTACATAGGTCGTAAATAGTATACTGGCGACATGTGTCATATACCGGGGTATAATACCCCGGTATATGACACATGTCGCCAGTATATATCTAGACTATGTATAGCTAGAGCCCAGGGCATGCAGGGGGGTAGCTATATTATCTATGCTCCAGCATTGACTACTTACTAGCAACATTTCCTATATACCTTGCGTGCCTTGAGTGAGATGGAGTATGAACTCAGTGTAAACTTGGTTTCCAGCAGATATCAAAGCAGTATGGTGTTCACAGTCGGTCGTCAGTTGTGCTAGTGAGCCTTCACAGCTATCTCTCTGTATTCCTTTGTAACAGGTGTGCTGCTCATGTTAACCACATTGTAGTGTGGTAGGTAACTTGGTCTCATGAATACTACAGCACTACAAAAAATACCTGGTTTTGGTGCACTGGTTTTGTTACATTAGGAAGCCAAAATTTGGTGGGTTAGCTTGAGCAGCCCACTGGTTGCAAAGGTGCTGTATCAGCTAATTTTTACATAGGGGCAGCTCCCTGTCATCTGCCTGTGGGGCATAACATTGATAAGCGCATTAAGTGAATATGGTCACTGCGATGAAAAGCAGAACAGCCCGCAGTGAAACACTTTACACAGCTACTTCAGCTTTCTTTGCACTTGTACTGATGTGTGTGCATGCACGGAGCCTACAATGAAGGTGAGGTTGCTACTAACATACTTAATGGTCAGCTAGGTTACATCGGCAACTGTTAACCCAGACCCCTGTCAAATATAGCACGTGACCTTGCATACAACAAATGTAGTTACAACTCAGCATGCTACTCATCCTCAACAAGTGCCAAATGTCACATGAGCAACTACCATCTAGCTATACTGCCAATCTTCACTAGTCAGTGGGGCTTTCTAGCCGGACAAGTCAACAACTTAACAGATGCAGTCTGCCATACACAAATGGCATCAAACACTTGAGAGTACCTTTGAGGTAGCTATGTTCTCTTGTTCAACTTTCAGGAGGTATTTGATACTTCCTCCCTTGTTGCAACAGTTGAACATTAATGAGTTGCCACTCAGGTGAGCTGACCAACAGGGGTCAGTTTGTTAGATTAGGTGCTACTTCCTGCCCTTTCAACCAGGCATTGCTCAATTCTTTGTTCTTGGTCCACGGCTAGAAGATACGATAGAGTTTACATTGATGGCCTCACCAATGTCCTAATATAGCACTACCCAACAGCATCCAACTTGAGTCTGTACAGGGTTTGCAGAAAATCTCCTTTTTATACAGACTGTGATCACCCTTCAAACTGCAATACAAATCAACAGCCAACTCCTAAAAAGGTGTACCAATTCATATGAGTATGGAATTTAGGTAACATCTGACTTGTCGAGGTCAGCATACATATGTACACTCTGTTCTAAAGCAAATTGGTATGCTCTACAGCAGATTTTACAGGTACTCTGGTGTGGAGACTATAGATCTTGTTATACCATACTAACAGAGTCCTGCATTGTAACCAAAAATAATGATAATGGCAAAAGTATTGAATTGCAAACCATGCAGTTAGGAGAGAACCAATAAACAACTATAATCAAATTGGAATGATATACAAAAATCGATTGCAATCATTTTTCTATCCTATTGCCACCAAAAGTCTTCATTTTCCTCTAAACCTTCCAATCCCTCAAACAGTTTGCCAGCACATGCTGACATTCCAATCCGAAAATGCTTGTATGGTTCATACTTTGACAGAACCGCATCACACAACCAGCAAAAGTGGGCATGGCAATGTGTACATGTCATTTTGTTACAACCCTGTGTCTTCTGAATATTCGCACTGCACATGGGACAGCGTTTTGCATTCGACTCAATCCAACGACAAGAATCATACTCCTGGAATGCTTGATGTAGACGTGCTTTGCCATACTGCTTCTCCATTGCAATCTTACTGTCAAGGTCTAGTGTTTCCCACGTCTTGCGAAGCTCCTTCAAGTCAGATGGGATCAGCTTGCAGGGAGACACACCATGCCAGGCTCTTTGGCAGAGCAGACAGAAGCAGAACCGGCAACGAGGACACTGCACCATGTTGGAGTCATCCTTCACCGTCACACATCTGCAGTTGGAATTGTATTTTATCTTTATGTTTATTAACCCTCAGCGCGCATGCACGAGGGTTACAGTAGTTGTCCTGTGTGTCTGTGTGTGTGTGTGTGTCTGTTTTCTCTATTCTGCCTTCTCGTGCTTTTAGGCGTCCAATGAGAGGTATCAGCGGCTACAGCGCGGAAAATGCAGTAAAATTAAAAAGCCGTTTTCTCTAAAACTGCTTAGTTCAAAAGTTAGAAGCGTTATAAACTTACCGCGACTAAGTCAGCCATTTTCTTATATCCGGCTGGGCATGAGACTATGTTTCCATATACCTCTCCGTAACACGTACGTAACGGTAATTGTGATCACGTGACTTGGAGCACGCGGTATTATGGTTTTTCCGTCGAACTTAGACGTTTGTGACTATCTTTTACGAGAGGTTCAGAAAGGTATGCCCGTAGTGCACGTGAAGAGGCTAGTTTGTGACTGTGGCCATACCTTTGCATCGAAGAAAAGGAAAGCACGGTGTACCGCTGTTGGGGAGCCTGAGAACGCAATGAAACGTAGAAAAGCCTTACTGTCTGAGGAAGAGTTATTAGTGACGAAAGAGAGAGACAAAGTCCACAAAGCGAGTAAGAGAGCATCAGAAACACGTGAGCAGACTTTGCACAGGCAAGAACAGAACCAAACAGCGAGGGTTCTGCACTTCAGTGCTGTTCATTTTTTCTCGAAAGCATGCCCACCTATTTATGGTATACAGTGGAACCTCTCTTAAAGGACACCTCTGAAATAAGGACACCTGGTTAATCAGGACACTTGACTGAGTCCGGACTTTATATAAATACATATTATTCTCCCCCTGAAATAAGGACACCTTAATGGAGACTTAATAATTGAAGGAGCATCCCTCTATTGGCTATAAGGCTAGCAAGATATTCAGTAGATCCATCCCTGACCCTACAGCTTAGTTTATCAAGATAGTAGAATTCGTTTTTTTACCTGCAGCTTGGTCGGGGGCAATAAACAACATCTTGCATGCTGTCCAGTGTCCTTTGCAGAAGCAACTTGTCATAGCGTTCAAAAACCTCTGTAGTTACAAGCTCCTTCACGACATGTGGAGGAATGAGTTCCTTGCAGTCTCCACTCGGACAGTCTATCTTTGTGACATCACCATTTCCTATTCTAGTTGAGACGTGGGTCTTCAGGCAATCACGGCAGTGGATATGTCCGCACACACCACCTCTCAGACACTTTGACCCTTGCAGTGACATGAAGCAGATTTCACAGTCAAAGAAGCTGTCTGCAAACAGCTGTTCTTTCTGCTGACGGTCATACTCAACTAGAAAGGGCAGTATCAGCATTGGGTGACCCATGTCCTAAGATAGAGGAAGAAAATCACACTGAATACATGTCAGAATAGACCCCTTTGTAAGCATCCGGTTTCAATGGTATTATATATCACATTGGAAGTCATGTGCTCAGCAGGGAAGTCAGTACTAATCTGTTAGTGTGTTGGCGAGAGCAACATGAGCACGTTGTACACAATTCTATGAAGGGCCAGAAAGAGAGCAGTAAGTCAGAAGCATTTCTCGACAAATACTTGCTGATTTTACAATCACTGTGATCACTATGTTCACTGACTTCAAGCAATGTCCCATGATTGCAGTGATTATGTGAAAATTAGTGAGAAGTTCAGCAAGAAATGCCTCTGGTTTACTTGACCCTTCCAAGCAATTGCTATAGAACACGCTCATGTCACTGCGTTAACAGACCAGTATTGACATTCATGCTCAGTGCTTGACATTTAACATGCAACAAAGTTTTACAACTTGGTAATATAAGAATGTCGAGTGTGTATAAATACAGACTTTATTGGTGCAACTTGCTAACTAGCACAAGAGCATAATTCCCCAAACTGTACAATCAGCTTTTTAACTTAGATAGCATTACCAAGTAAAAATGTTCACTAGTATGGTAACAAGTACTGGTCTTCAGTCATCACTACAAAACTGGTGGAAATGTTGAACATTGTAGGGCATTATAAAATAAACCAGCAGTGGTAACTGAGATGTTTTATTGCTGGCCCTAAATTGATATTGCACAAAGTTAGAGCTACCCAGTAATTCTCAGAAGTGATGCGATACATTAGATCATGCCTTCTATTAGCCAGTACTACTGTCTATAGCCTCATTCCCAGGCCACATAAATCAAGGCTCCCCATACTGTGATAAGTCGTCATCTCTTACAATTTACCTGAACTGCACGTTTATCCCAGTGAGGTAGTGGGTAGGTTGGGTCTTCAAACTCAAGAGAAAGGTCAGAGGTCGCTCTAGCACCAAAGAGGTGACTGAGGGTATCATTTGCAAGCAACTGCTGCCAGTTGTAGAGCACAACACCCCCCTCTCCGTCCTCCCAAATGACATCCATCTGGTGGCATAGGGAGCTCAGCTAATAGGGGGGTGAAAATGGGCCAGAGAGAACGGGCATTTCAGAGGCACATTTCAAGTGCATGACTTAATTTGAAGTGCTGTTTTGCTATTACAGTGGAACCCCCTCTACAGCAGACACCATTTGGGACCAACATTTTGTCCCTTATATAGCAAGGTGTCCCTAACTCAGGGACTTCCGGTGGGCATGGTGCTGCGTAATCGGATTGTTGAGCACAATGTGGCTGCGTTTTCAGAGCTTTCCCTTACTGTACGCTGGCGGGAAAGGCCAAGCAGAGGCTAGTACTACCAGTAACTGCGCTAATCTAATGTCAAATTGTTAACTCCAACAGCGATGGCGGACAATCTTGCCGAAAAGGTAGATGAGTGTCCACTAAATCGGGGTCGTTAAGTATTGTTTGCATTTGTTAGGAGCACAAAAACTGTCCTTTATACGGAGTAGCGGAGTGTGCACTATTCAGGGGTTGCTTAAGTATTGAAGTGAATGGAGGGACAGTCGGGACTTTTGGAAATACATCGTGGGTGTCCGCTGTTGAGGCGTGTCTGTTAAGTGGGGTTCCACTGTAATGTCTAGTCTCATGGGCCATGGACCATGAGACTAGACACTCTACAGACTCTCACCAGGGTGGGAAATAGCGTAATCTCTATTTCTCTCATAGGTAAGAGTGGCCTTTGTAGCTGACAGAACTAACCTGAGTAAAATTGAGCCATTTGCAGGAGAGCGAGAAGACGGGTTTGTCCCAAGAGGGGTAGGAGGGCGGGAACTGGAAGTGGAGGATGAGGGGAGGAAGGTAGAGCACTTGGACCAACCCAGGAAGAGTGGGAGGTCTGGGATGTTTGGGTGAAGTGGGAGCAGACATAGATGACACCTTTGAGACAGACAATTGTGACCTCTGAATAGCTTCACCTGAAGTATCAGATTTGAGGCTGTCTACAGTATGAGAATATGCCTTGTTTCCAGTCGACACCTTTGCAGCTTCAGATTCAAATGAACGCACTTTTACCTCTGATTTTCGTTTCCGTACAAGTCTGAGCGTGAATGGGCCATCAAGCTGCAGAAACACACTCAGGGTGCCAGAGATGGTCCCGGTGGATGGATCCTCTCTCCACTCAAACTCTCCATCCTTACTCATCATCGCCTGGAGAAACTCCACCTCGTCCAGTTGGTCCTGCCGGTCAGCCATCATGCAAAGAGCGATGATGGTTCTTGCATCTGCATGTGTAACAAGGCAGAAGTCTGTGTGTAAAGGAAAAGTACATACGCAGGTAATTCTATCAGAGATATATACATGTACTTGGATCATGTAGGATATTCGAATCTTTCACATAAAGAATGATCACGTACTTGCATTCACGATGAACAGGCTGACGGTTGCAACCGACTTGTGAAAGTTGTGCTCTATTTAGAACTCGCAGCGTATTTCCCAAATCAATCTGGGAACGAGACAGTCACAGCGGGGCGGAGCCTCGTCTTGGCTCCGCGGCCGCCCGGATGGTCAAGCACTGCCCACAGAGGCCGTACATGGTTGACCTTTGCTAATTAAAATGGCTAAGGTCGTTACTAATCTCAACAGCTATATACTTTTACTGAGGGGGGGCCCAGTTTTCAAATCAAGATTCAAGGCTGGGGCCAGTCATAGAAAAAGCTTAAACTTTCTGCTTTGCAATATCCAAGATCCTTGGGTCAATTTACTAGCCTCGTTCCCAGGCTCCCTCTTCCCCCTGAGGGGCCAGGAGAGCCTGGGAACAAGGTTACCAATATGATGTATTATCATACATCTAACTCACGCTAATGTATGTGAGTCAATGGGGAAACCTTGCAGCTGCACGCAGTTTATAAAAAGCTGTATTTATTACTACAAGTCACATGAGAACCCTATCAGTACTACAAGTCACGCGAGAATCCGTATCAGGTACTACATAGTACCAAGCTATACCGGAAAAAAATATCACTCGTTTGTTGCCGTTGGCATTGTTACTTGTGCTACGCACTCGTAACAATACAGACGGCAACAAACTCGTGATATTTTCCAGTATAGCTTTGTACTATGGTGATACTTATATAATATCATGGCAATAACCTCGTTCTTCACAGGCAGTGGGAACAAGAGATAGGAGGAACTGTACCCCCTATCATAATATTGTATCCACTATATGATCTTAACTGCTCACTCGATTTCTCAGGGAACTTACATGTAGCAATTTTAACAAGTCTCTCTGCTATTAAGCACTGACTGTCTTGAAAAATTTCTGGCGAGAACATTCGACAGAGTCTTTAACAGGCTGCAGCAACTGTTGTAATTCAATTCACAAACAGTATATGGGTGCACTGAAACAGATCTAGTAGGCATTCTAAATTCATATGGCATATACAAAAAATATCCACATACTACCAACCGTTTACTTAAAGTTTACCTATAGTTATGCCCATTTTTGGACATTTTAACTCCAACGGTGTGCTTCAGAAATAACTATGTGCCCAAAAATCACTATGTGGTAGTTACATGTAGTTAGATAGTACCGAGGACTGTCAAATTAATACATGGTTGACCCTCCATCCGAGCCTCCTCCCCAGACATCTCGCCTCTGCTGTGTCATGGCGACACTCTGACCCTGTGCTGAAGCTAGCTGGGCTGCAGTGGGAGCGACACCTGGAGGAGGAGGCTATGTAGTGGGGGCAGGAGAGGGAGGGAAGGTAGAGGGAAAAGAGGAGAAGGTAGAGGGGAAAGAGGAGAAGATGGAGGAGAGGGAGAAGGGAAAAAGGAGAGAAAGAGGGAAGAGGAGAGAAATGAGATAAGGATGAGAGGAAAGAAGAGGGAAAGAGGAGGGAAAGAGGATGAGGAAGGAGAAGGAACAGAGAGAAAAGAAGGAAGAAAGGGAGGAAGGAAGGCAAGAAGGAGGAGTGAAGGGAGAATGGAGAAGAACAGAGAGAAAAGAAGGAGAGGAAGGGAGGAAGGAAGGCAAGAAGGAGGAGTGAAGGGAGAATGGAGAAGAACAGAGAGAAAAGAAGGAGAGGAAGGGAGGAAGGAAGGCAAGAAGGAGGAGTGAAGGGAGAGAGCAGAGGATGGGAGCGGAGAGAGGGAAGAGTGGGTAGTAAAACCACTTAATTGTTAGCTTCTATATGAATACTGTATAGATAATTTCATTCATAGTGTGTACCACTGTTAATATGGGCTGTGTGTCTTGTGAAGTTCACTGGCTGTGTACACATTTTCCACCTCCCACACATAACAGTGTATATTGTACCAGATACTAAATGTGTGGAAAAACAAAGTGTTTTCTAGCCAATTCCTAGACCCTCCATGATTGTAATAAGTCCTGTTGCCATGGCAATGTAAAGAACTATATACTCACCGGTACAGTGACTTGTTTGTTTGGGTCAAACCTGGCTCCCTGGTCAAACACTCCGTGTACCATCGGCTGGCCAGGCAGAGGCTGGCCTACTTGGGAAGTGGCCGGATAGTATCCTAATATTGGAAAAATGTGTGTGAGCAAGTGAACAGTACATAAAGCTGGTGAAGGTCTGGGAATGAGGGTAGGGGAAGGATAGTCCTGTTCCCAGACCGCCCACTGGAAGAATGGGTCTGGTCAACTGCCTATTCCAGGTGCACCGGAATGCTGATACATTGTTCTCTTCTAATTTAACACTTGATGTCATTGAAGATTACATTCCACACTGCGTGCCAACAATCTGCTAGCGAAATGATTGTTGATTTGGCAACTATAGCTGCCACGTGTAGACTAGGCTATTCCATCTTTTGAAAGGAGCATGAGTACGCTGTCTTGGAATTTGCTGTTTACTGAAGTGCTTTCGAATTCACAATTCAGTTGATGTGACGTCACAGCAATTTCAAAATAAAAGGATATAGGCAGACTATTTTCCCACTTGGCAGAGGGCACGAGAGCGGAAGGATTCCTTGGGCTTCATAAATCTAATTGCAGAAACACTAACTAAATTTATGGTGAGAAAGGATGACCCAAGGCTTCACCCACTACAGTTTAACAGGAAATGAACAGTGACATCTGGGGATATTCTTTTTAGTAGCAAGAAACATTGTGTTGACTGTCAAGTAGCCTCGTTCCCAGGCTCTCCCCTCGCCCCGACGAAAGTTTTTATTTTTCGTCGGGGCGAGGGGAGAGCCTGGGAATGGTAATATGGGGAAAAAGAACAGCTGACATGTCCGTCCTCCACCAGCACCATAGCCATCATATTCGAAGCTGTCAGGTTACTAAATCACAACAGCTAAGGAGGTGTGGGGGCATGCCCAACAGAAAACGCTTTGAATTTGAGATTGTTTCTGAGACCATTTTGGGCCAAAACGATGTTCCTGACCAGCGTCTATGGCCCTGCACCTAAAAATCTGCCCTCTCTAATTCCCTACCAATACTTCTGGCTATAGATCTTATGCAATTCATCATGTAAGTTCACATAAAATGGACAATGGACAGAGGATCTGGATCCTATGCCACCATTTTGAGTGGCAAGAAAGAGTTTTCTCTAAATAGATATGAAGTAGTGCAGTTTTGAGACTATAAAATCAAGGAACCGTGAAGGTAAGTTTACTATGGGTTTGTTGAAAACTTTCTAGATGGAAATTAACTCTTGCACTCAAGCTCAACAAACCATCTGTACACCTGCTTGAAGCATCTGGTATTACATCCTCAGAGGAGGTCCGACACCGTTACGTGCGCTAGCATTAATGAACTGTTGAGAGCTAGATGAACGGCGGTGATCGATCTCAACCTAATAGACAGCTTCAGCATGGTTGAAAATACCCCCCAACCCGAGTGAACCCAGCACGCTGGAAGCTTCTGATGTCCAGAAATCGCTGTCGAAGCACTGGAATGCAGGAGGTTAGCAATTAACTTGACAATCAGGATCACGTGTTGATGTATATGACATTACTAGTGTCGGACCTCCTCTGTTACATCCTACTGGAGTACAAGTACTAATCATAGAAGTAATTGCCGAGGGCAGCGAAGCAGAGCGAGGCTTAGTAATCGTGCTGTAGTGTAAAGGCGTGACGTACATATAGGAAGCTCAAGGCGCGTTGCAGTCTGAGTCTCGGCCCTGCAATGTCAAATGTATGTCACACTTTTGGCCCCCAGGGGGGCCCCACAAGCTACAAGCACACGTGATCTCCATCGCTGCTGAGTAAGCGGTCGAACTAGCTCCAGTTCAATATAGTACTGCAAAGCAGCGAGTGAGTTCGGCGTGAATCTCGGCCTCCGTAGCTCATGATCTCGATCGTGGATAGCACTACTGAGCAAGCGAGCGAGCTCGGTGTGAGTTTCCAGCTCGACTTTCATCTAAACAAGCGAGTGAATTCGGTGTACACACCCAGCTCAATCTACATCACTCAGCAGTTTCTACACTCCTCTTATGGGCGGTGTATTGCCGTTTGTCTGCCCTAACCAAGCTCCCTCACTCAGCAGTTCTGGACTGACTGAAGAAAACTACTGTTCAAGGACTGTCTAGCCTCATCCAATGAATAGCATAGGTACAAGGTTCTGGTAGAGCAGCAGAACAGGGATTGGAAACTCAATCAACACCTTTGTATTTGTGCTATTCTATAAAGTACCTATGGTTAACCATCCAGGGTAGGACAAGCTCATGTGCACTCAGATACCTGATGATGTAATGCCTAGTGAAATCGTCTGATTCCATGCGCTTTTATTGAGTACTTTTTGTGCAGTTTTAGAGAGTAGTTTGCCGCGCTAAAGCTAAACATGTACTTTGGTTTCCTGCTGCAATCAGCAGCATGCAGTTTTCTCAGTATGGAAGGTGAGCTCACCCATATCCAGGGATTTCTCCGACTTTCTGACAATGTAGGGATGTTCTACCCTTAGAACAAAAGTGTTCCAAGCATTGAACCCCGGCAAACTTGGATGTTACGAGCGTTTACTTGTTAAATCTCTGTAAATCCCCGTGAACTTTCCGCATACCTAAGAATGGAATGTAATTTTTCACGTGCCTCTTAGAGCTTGTCCTACCCCCCTGATCCAGGTTAGGCTTTTAGCACCTGGGAAGTGTCAAATAGGTGTCAAATTACGCTACTATTTATGCTTTGAGGCTTTCTGCAAGTATGTACCCCTAGTTACTAATCTATTAGTGTGTTTGCACAGTGGTTATAGGAAGGGTCAGAGAGGGAGTGAAAGGTCAGAGACATTTGTCACCGACATACAGTGGAACC
This sequence comes from Agelas oroides, assembly GCA_949130485.1. Lineage (NCBI taxonomy): Eukaryota > Metazoa > Porifera > Demospongiae > Agelasida > Agelasidae > Agelas > Agelas oroides. The sequence goes on along the minus strand of OX422191.1, from coordinate 8,128,277 downwards.
TCGCTTATCTGAACCTCAACTATCCGGCTGCTCGGATTATCCGGCCTCGATCTCCGCGCATTCTATTTAATGCCCACGGTGTGCACGGAGCAAAGTAGCTATACTAGATCATTTGAAGGCAGGAGTAACCACGCGAAGATGCCGGAATTTCAACTGTCCAAAGCCTGAAGAAGTCGAAATACGACGATTGTTTGCACCACAATGGATAATATATGACAGGAAAAGAAACAGCAGTGCTAATAATGATACATTGTAGACACTATTTGGATGATGGTTCACATATCCGGCTATTTCGCTTATCTGGCCATGGTCTGGTCCCATTGTAGCTGGATAAGCGAGGGTCCACTGTACTCACTACACAACTGTGAAATGTCTCTTGACCTTTAAAATGACATCACACCGTGGGAACTGGATGCTCAGGAAGGAGATTACACACACGTCAAGAGATCAGACCCCAGGGAGTTGTCACTTTGGTATATCAAAGCATTTGCAACCAAGATCACATCTTGATTGGCGAATTGGTGAGAATCAACATTTGTTTGCCCCCTGGTTGTCCCCCTTCCAAAGCTCTCGAATACCGTAATCTCGCGAAAATATGTCCACCCTTGAAAATAAGCCCACGAAGTTGTTGCAAAGGGTGCTTTTCTCTTGAAAGTACGCCCAACTATTTGGGCTCAAAGGCCACAGTACATGCGGTTATGTTAAGGTTACGATGAACATGCTGTGCGCGCGCTTTTTTATAATTATATTCATGATGCGTACCCGCAAGTCCGAATACATTCCTACCGTTACTAACTTTGCGTCAATTTTAGCGAACTACTTCTATTTTCTGCGGAAGATAACAGCTCTACGGCCTTCCATACTAAATTTTCGAGGTCGACTCGTCAAGTTTTGACAAAAATTTCTGGACAAACCGCCCAAAAATGGCTTTGTCAGTCGTGGTTTACGAAGAATGCTACTCAAAATTTTATGTAGCGCCCACATTTCGAGCGCTGCTTGAAAATTGCCATCGACTCGACCTAGATACTTGTGCTAGGAGACTAGTAACCGAAAACGGTGAGTTTGAGGGCTGTCAGTAAGCAGATATTTGACGCAAAAGAGCTTATGTGAAGGTTTTGTTCTGGATGGTGTGGATTATAAGCTGCTAGAGCTGTTATGACCAAAAGAGCATTGGGTATAGCCTGGGCTTCGGTATCTCCATAGGCTTTTGAAGCGCTAAAATACCTGCAAGCACTCTAGAGTTATAACTCTGACATTCAAGCGCATTTATTGAATTCTGAGATAAGACAGGTTGTTCATCGTAACCTTAAGCAAGAAAGCACCAGAGGAGGGACTAACAAATGAAGGCAGACACCATTTGCTGTTATTGCATAAGCAAGCACACTACACAAAAGAGCACTGCAGAATCACTGCATGCGTACATAAATAGGGCAGGACTAACTGGGTGTGCATGTTTCGAATAAAATATTACAACTCTAGAAACACGCCCACTCCCCTCTTTGAGAAGCCACTTAAGTTCATCGCCCATGGGCGTATTTTTCTGGAGAGTATGATACTCGATTTCTAGTGGTTCAATCTTGTACCCACTTTTCCTCCCCTGTATGTGGCCTGGGTACGAGGCTAGTTCAACCGGCAGCTGGGGTCATGACTATGACAGACAGCACTGGTGTATGTCTTGCAGCTAGTAGCTCAAGTCAGGAGTCATGGGTTCAATTCTTGGCTATTCACTTTCCTCTTTTTTACCTCTCTATCCAAGACAACTTGCTAATCTGTTTTCTTGCTTATCCGGTACACCCCTTGCTGCTAGAGTAGGCAGGACATGACGTCACATCGTAGCGATAAATCTGTGTGCTCTGATGCCATTCCTAGAGCAAGAAACGTGAATGCAAGCTACAAGAGTGACTCTATGGACTAAGTCATGACGGGCACATAAGATTCTCGACTAAGCTGAAACCATCTGGCCAGTCAACGTATGACTCACTTCACAGGCTGAAGTTGTAAGTTGCCAGTTCAATTCTAGATGAGTCACGAGAGGCCATTAGACATCTTCAGGTGTGCTGAAAACCTTGCACGCCCATTGCGCCAATCATGACTTTGTCCATATCTTGTCGTGTGTACCCACGATTCTTGACCATGGAATGTCAGTTAATTGTCACTACCACTGCCTTACAGCCATCTATCTCCGTCCATGGAAAGGGTGTGGCCATAAGCATGCCTGAGTATGGATATTGGATGTGGTTTTATCAATCAACCGTCCAGTCTAGCGGGCCAGACTACACGTTTTTCCAAACTGTCTGGTCCACGAGACTATGTAACCCACCTTGCTGTGGCGAATAGCCAGGTTGCTGCTGTGGAAGGTAGCCAGATTGTGGTGGCGGGTAGCCAGTCCTCTGTTGTGGCGGGTAGCCAGGCTGCTGGGGCAGGTAGCCGGACTGCTGTGGTAGGTAGCCAGGCTGCTGTGCCGGGTAGCCAGTATGCTGTGCCGGGTAGCCATGTTGCTGTTGTGGAGGGTAGCCATGTTGCTGTTGTGGAGGGTAGCCAGGATTCTGTGGCGGGTAGGCGGGATTCTGTGGCGGGTAGCCAGGCTGCTGTGGCAAGTAGCCGGCTTGTGGTGGCGGGTAGCCGGGCTGTTGTGGAGGGTAGCCAGACTGCTGTTGTGGAGGGTAGCCAGACTGCTGCTGAGGAGGATAGCCTGTTTGTTGAAGTGGCTGGTAGCCCGACATCTTGAATAATTATTAAATTATTAAAATATGACGTCATCAAACAACTAATAAGGTATTTCGGGCCGTTGTTGTTCTCGCAACACCACTTGAAGGTGAGTGATGGTGTGGCTAGGCGTGTGTACCTTTTATGGTAAGTTGATCAAACAGCAATCTTATAAACACGGATTGATGAATTTGATGTTGGATTTAGCTATGTGTGTACTTCTTTTATGTACCAGGTCTGACTTTGTTGCTAACTGACAAAAAAATTAATGTGATCAATGGCTGCTGTTGGCAAGCTGTCTTCATTAGGCCTATTTTATCTGATTTCTATGCTGGCATCAAGAACTCATGGACCATTTATACACCATAGTAATAGACAAATGTATGCCCTAATGAAAGCAGTTGCTTTTGAATTTCCTGGAATCACTCGAATATACACCATTGGAAAGAGTGCACAAGGGAGAGATTTGATGGTGATTGAAATATCTGATAATCCCGGGAGACACGAACCCGGGGAACCAGAATTCAAATATGTTGCAAACATGCATGGGAATGAAGTTACTGGACGGGAGACCCTTCTTCACCTCATCGTTTTCCTCTGTATGAGCTACGGTCACGATCCAGAAGTGACTCAACTGATCAACACAACGCGCATTCATATCTTACCCTCCATGAATCCAGATGGGTACCAAAAAGCTTATGAGGGGCTTGCCGGACGGACAAATGCAAACGGCAGGGATCTAAATCGTGACTTCCCTGATCACTTTCAAAGGAATGGAAATAGTTTCAGTGAGATGGAGACCAGGGCTGTAAGAAAGTGGTTGCATGAGTACCCTTTTGTGCTCTCGGCTAACTTTCATAATGGTGGACTGGCGGCTATGTACCCCTATGACAGCAGTCCTAGTGGCAAACGTGTTTACACACCTACCCCAGACAACGACGTCTTTCAAAAGCTAGCGCTGACATACTCCAATGCCCACCCCACCATGCACCTTGGAATACAATGCCATAATCTTTTTACTCATAGCACTTTAATAATTCCCCACGGTATCTCAAACGGTGCTGCTTTGTACAATGTGGATGGAACCATGCAAGATTACAATTATTTGCACAGTAACTGCTTCGAGATCTTGATTGAACAAGGCTGTGTAAAGTTTCCTCACGCTAGCGAACTTGAGGAAATATGGAATGATAACAAGACTCCTCTCCTTGCCTTTATCCATCAAGTTCACAGAGGGATAAAAGGCTTTGTGAAAGATGTCAACGGTAACCCAATAACTGGAGCAACTATCCACGTTGTCGGTCGCAACCATTCTGTAACTTCAGCTACTGATGGTGATTATTGGCGGTTGTTATTACCAGGGGTATATACCATTGTGGTAACAGCAAAGGGATACAGAAGGGCTCAAGCAGATGTGATTGTGGCAAATGGGAGTGCAACCAAGCTGAATTTTACTTTGTATCAGCTAAAAGAACATAATGAGGCATCACACCCCATCCCACCGGCTGTCACTAATGAGACCCTTCATACTGTCCCAACAAATACACCAACAAGTCACCTATCAGAAGCCAGTGAGACACCCACTACTGTGGGAATAACTACCACACAAGAGACAGAAAGAGTCCAGGAAATTGAATCCATCGAATTGATAACAGAAACAACCGACATGGCTACTAGCAGTTTAAATTTTCATATTGCGTTTCCTCTCCATCCCGCTTCCACTCCCTCTCAGCAAGGGATCCCAGCAGCTGCTGCAGTGGGCATGGTCTGGATGCTGGTGACTGTCTTTGTCCTGGTTGCCACTATCCTCACACTCATCGTCGTCATAACCTGCCTAAAGTGGCGCTACAAGAAACCGATTCACTTGGGGTTTGTTCCTGTCTCCATGGAAGTAGATGTAAATGATAATATTAAAGAACGCTCTCAAAACAATAGTTGTGAACAATCATCCGACAAAGATTCACAGGAAGATGTAACTCAGCTAGGGACCTGGAGTAACCGTGATCATTTCTAGCCTGTTCATCCAATCAGCTTTTAGCGTTTAAAATTGCATCATTCACCTCCCCCGTCCATCCCTAGCCATAATACAAGTATTCCTGCTGTTTGAGTTATGCGACTATGTGAGTTACTTGCTACAGCTACCACTACTTCATTACTGTATAGTTTTCTCTTCTCATTTTTTCTGTGCTCCCAGTGGCAAAACTTCAACCATATTTTGGGGGTTACCTCATGCGTTGCATGGTATATATGACCCATCTTATGGATGCAGCTCAGTGCAGTTGAGAGAAGCGTCACCTCTTAGTGTCTGTTGCAGAAGACTTATAAATCAGTGTTTTTGAAAGAGGTGGAGAGGGTAGTCTGTCAATCTGTTATGTTTAAGGTAATTCTATAGTAGACAAGTCTCACTCAACCCCTGCTATTCACACTGTTTGTAGCATGGACTAACCTCATGGGTAGCCACCATGACCCGTGCTGGAGACAAAAACTGAGACGCAGCTATATACATTCTATTGCTGCTGTCAATCATGCGTAAAATTGTCGTAATTAGTATTTCAGACAAATCATAAATCCTCCCTTTCGTTCTGTGGCAAATTATGAACAATTACATAATTATACTGTGTATTCGAGCAAAGTAACTGCACCCCAAGATGCTCACGGAAGGTTAGTGCTGCAGGTTTACCTTGGCTCGAACACTTTAGAGTTCAGTGCTGTGTATTTAACTGATATCCATTATGTTGTAGTGTGATCTACCAGAAGTCCTAGCCTCGTTCCCAGGCCTCCCCCGTTTTTTGTTCTTCGGTTTGCATTCAGTATAATACACGGAAGCGGAAAGCGAACCGAAGAACAAAGAATAAATAAACGGGGGAGGCCTAGGAATGAGGCTACAGAAGTCCAATTAGAGTATGTATTGCCTTTTTGATCATGGCCCGACGTGTGCATGGCAGATGTTTGTAACTTTCCCTGTAATCTACACCAATGACTTCTGAAATGCATGACTCATTTTAACTTGCCTATCCCAGAAACACGTTGACAGCTAGTCATCAAAGCATGAATTTTCCACTGAACCTTCTGATTTTATCATTTTAGCCAAGCATTCATATTCGTTAAAATTCATGTAGTCACATATGGGCTAAATAGTTCTGAATCCCTAGAAATGAGGTACTATAATGTATTCACTACCGATGCAACTAACCTCAAACGCACACTTCCTTACCAATACTACAATCTTGCTACTATGGTATGTAGAGTGAAATGTGAACCTCTTCATGTATTATTGCTGACTCAAAATGTAAACAACAGCCATTCCTACTGATACATAGTTCTATACCAATTTCACTTGGACTATGACCAGAATGAGAGCTACACTACGTAGCTTGTTCACATACGATTAGATGGGGGTGAAAAAGATGCCAGTAATGACCCATTCATAAGTTTACATTATTGTACCTATTGGGAGGGAGGGGGGGGGAGGGGGGGGGACATTCCTTTTCCTTGAAAGCCAGTTGCCCTCCCTTGAAAGTCTATCCCATCACTACAAGCTAATATAGAATGTAGGTAGTAAATGCATGACTATTACACATGTACAGTCATATTTATCTAGTCCATGTCAATTCATTCTTTTTTTTTTTTTTTTTTTTCATACACAATAAATAAATAACCTGCTAAAGTGGTCAAAAAGGACCTCAGATGCCCCCTTATGAAACCTAAAAATCTAAATTTTCCTGGGGGAGCATGCCTCCAGACCCCCCCCCCCCCCCCCCTAGATTTTGGTGTTTCTACAAAGCACCATCTTTCTTCCTTGCCCCCCCGACCTCAGCCTTGCTTGCTTATGCCCTCCCTTGAAAAATTTTCTATGTAATCTAAACATCAGGTACCTACTGTCATGTGATGTGAAATGGTAGTCTTCATGCAGTTTTACGTACCTGTACTACAGCCAGAATGAGGCTGTGCTTGTTCACAAAAAAATTTATGATCTTACAGGGGGCTGAAGAAAGTTTGAGAACCCAGAACTGCTATGACATTACTGCGCCTAGTCTTGGTGCACATCAGGTACTGGTAGTTGACTGGGCATATTTTATAACTCTATAGGCAATAATATCTTACAGTTGTGGACTCCCAATACACACAACAAACCATGTAGCCTCGTTCCCAGGCCTTCCCACCGTCCAGTTTTTGATCGCTTTTCGCATACTGCAAGCTATCAAAAACTGGACGGTGGGAAGGCTTGGGAATGAGGCTACAAACCATGCACATCTCCCTAACAATTAGGCCTAGATGTTATGCCAAGTCGCTCACTGCGCAGGACATGTTTCAGCCAATACCAGGCCGGCCTCATCAGCTGCGCTGGGGTGACCATATGACTCCCAGCCTGTAGACTAGTTACAGCTGTTTTTTACACACTTGTACGTGAGATGACGGCATACTTGTACAGTCAAGAGACATTACGTACACACTCTGTATAGACCACATGCACACAGGGCATACATACTTTGTCCACTTGTACACCTAGTATAAAACTTAGCACTGGCCAGGAGAGTTGCAATGGGAGTGTTAGCTAATAATGCAACCGTCTTTATGTGCCTATCAATGTTCTGCTGTCCCACTACCCCCAGTATGGGCTATAGTGGTGCAAGTTGAGGATTTGACTAATTAAAATATCAATTGCCCCAGTATTGGGGGCATCCCCTATAATCAAACCCCCTTGAAGAAGGTGGGGGGTTACTGGGGATTTGACACATACAGTGTAGCTACACAGTAACATTGCTATATTCGAGACTTCTTCAAAGGCAACCAAATTCCCGACTATAGGGGCAGCCTCTTTCGGTCAACAATGCCCCTCCTGTGCCTGTATGGGGGATAGTAGGGCATAACATGGATAAGTGCATTACAACTGTGTTGTCTGCTATTATATCCTCAATCAAATGACTGATGTAAGCTGGCAGGTGGCATGAATATCTGGGTATTAAATATCTTGGAATTACAAAAATGATAATGACAATTTGTGACTGTTATAGGAATCTTTTCAATGCCCAAGCACAAAGCGTTGAAGTCACACAACTATGTTTGGTTGTGAACAACAAGGTGTTACTTCCTACAGAGCATGGCAATAGAGAGCACATGATGACATTGGTAAGACTGACATCATCATGTGCTCTTGTACAGCACAGAGCTATGGTCATATAATTAGACAAAGGGTGAGTCCCATTACATATAACCACAGCCTCAACAGTGCAAACTTCATATAAGGAACTCAAAACCACACGTTAATTATGAGCATGTGACATTCTTGTGTTGTCTTGCTGTCATTACAAAGGCAGGATGAATGTCGTGTTGCAGCAGACTGATATATGCATCACTACTAGTACAGTTCAAAAATAATGAGAAGTTTCGAATTTGGTTAAATGGGAACTTGTTTGGCATAATGCAGCATTTACATCAACATTACATGTACAAAACAGTACTGTATACAGTCGGAATTTGTTATGTCAGAACAAGGTGTAGCCTCCATCAGAACCTCCTCCCCAGAAATCTCTCTTCTGCTGCGACATGTTGACACTCTGACCTTGAGCCGCAGCAACCTGAGCCGCTGTGGGGGCACAACCTGGGGGAGGGGGCTGTACAGAGGGGAGGGGGAGAGGAGATGAGGGGGAGAGGTGGTAAGGGAGGGACGAGGAGAAAGGGAGAATAAAGATGAGGATTTGAAGTAGTTGGCACATAACACTTGGTATTGTTAAGACTGATGAGGAATGGCAATAATATATTGCGTTAAAGAAAAGAGAGGGCTTTTATCTTACTCAAAGGGGATAAGACATTGTGTAAGTGTGTCTATGGCAGTTGTACACAGTTCAAATAATATGATAAAGAAGAGGGGGGGGGGGGGGGGGGGGGGGGCTTCTCAAACAGAGAGTGTTTTGAAAGGGATATTAGTGAATGCCGGTGGTAATGGCTAATGAACTGAAGACTCACTCACCGGGAGGGTGACTGGCTTGTTTAGGTCGAATCTAGCCCCTTGGTCGAATGTTCCATGAATAACTTGTTGCTGCTGCTGCTGCTGTTGCATGACTGGTCGGGGAGGAGCGGGTTGAGCAGCATAGGGTGGAGGAGGCTGATAGCCTGAGGAGGCAAAGAAGATTGATGAAGGATTGTAGTCTATGGGATATGGACACCACTTAACCAAACCCCCAAACAATGATATTGATAGTGTGTGCCTGTATTGTGGTGAAGCTACAGATATAACGTTCTGTGCAAAAAGCAACATCTAGGGGGTCAAGTTTCTTTCCTTTATGTAGGAGGACAGAACAGCAACACAGTTAAATAACAGCAGGAATTCATGGGCACCGCTTCATCATAAGCTCCTGGCATGGGAGACACTTGTCTGCATACCTTGCTGCTGAGGCTGGCCAGGGTAGGGTTGTCGTGGAGGGTAGCCAGGCTGCTGTGGTGGGTAGCCGGGCTGCTGTGGTGGGTAGCCGGGCTGCTGTTGGGTTGGGTAAGCAGGTTGCTGTTGGGTTGGGTAGCCGGGCTGCTGTTGGGTTGGGTAAGATGATTTGGGGTAGGCACTGCCTGAAGCACTAGGTGGATCTGGAAGGACAAAATTAATGCGATGTGCATGAATATACATGTACACCAGGCCACACCTCCCTGCCAACTCTTCTGTACAGTGAACATATAAATATGAAATGAATTGCTGAGTGCATCGGGACAGGCACAGAACCAAGGATCTAGGTAGGCACAGAACCAAGGATCTAGGTAGGCACAGAACCAAGGATCTAGGTAGGCACAGAACCAAGGATCTAGGTAGGCACAGAACCAAGGATCTAGGTAGGCACAGAACCAAGGATCTAGGTAGGCACAGAACCAAGGATCTAGGTAGGCACAGAACCAAGGATCTAGGTAGGCACAGAACCAAGGATCTAGTCTTGCAATGCATGAACAGTATGAACAGTAAAAGGTTAGAGAAGCAACTGAGACAGAGCTCTGCGAAAATGGTACAGCATGGGTTATTCCACGAGCTTGCTTTGAGGTATGGAGCATGCATTTAGCTTCAACTTTATATTATGCCGAGAGCTAGTTAAGACATTTATCATACAAGAAAGGAATGCTACTTGTAGAACCATTGCTAGCACAACGAGTTCAATGCACTACAGTGGACCCATCTATAGCGGACACCATTGGGAACCAACATTTTGTCCTTTTAGCAAAGTGTCCCTAACTCAGGGGCTTCCAGTATATTTCCGGTAGGCGTGGTAATGTGTAATCAGGCTGTTGAGCACAACATGGCTACGTTTTCAGAGGTTTCCATTGCTGTACACTGGCGGGGAAGGCTAAGTACTATGAGCAACAGTGCTAATTTAATGTCAAGTTGTCGACTCAGCAGCGATAGTAGACAATCTTCCTGAAAAGGTCGACGAGAGTCCACTAAATCGAACTCGTTAAGTATTGTTTGCGTACAATTGGGAATGCGAAAAATGTCTGTTATATGCAGTAGCGGGGTGTCCGCTATTCAGAGGTCGCTTAAGTATTGAAGTGAACGGAAGGACAGTCGTGACTTTCAGAATTGTCCGTTACATCGTTGGTGTCCGTTAAGCGGGGTTCCACTGTAGTACATAAGCCCTGTCACGCCATGGATGGTCCCCCCTAAAAAAACAGTTCCCCAAGACCGTCTGCGGCAGAATAATTGGTTCCCCTGGACCAAATATTGCAGCCATACCTGGTCCCCCTACTGCGGACGGTCCCACCCTTGGAATGGTGTTCAGTGAGAGTGTGAAGGCTGGTAAGTGGGCCAGGAAAGATGAAGCTGTCCAGCCAGCCTTAGGCTGGATCTTCATGGCACTTATTGCATTCGTGTATGTTCAAAGCTATGGACTCTTCAGCTACTCACGCAGTATCCTAATCTCGCGGGCCAGACTCTCACGCGGGAAGGAGAGAGTCTGGTCAAATTCCCATCATCATCTCATTCCTAACACGCCAAGAATTTCTTGGCGTGTTAATTGACTTAGTGGCAAATGGGGCCCGGCAGCTGCCTTTTTTGGCATGTTACTTGGAGAGCGTGGCGTTTTAATGGAAGTCCTGCCTTTTAAAAACACGTCCCAATTATGTTTACTTCATTAGGTACCCTGCTGCAGAGTATGCAATACCAAAGCCTGATGGGAATTTGACCAGACTCTCTCCTCCCCATGTGAGAGTCTGGCCTGTGAGACTAGCAGTATCCCTCAGCAGGTAGTAGAGTCCGTACTATCTCTGAGCTACCGAAGGATGGCAGAGTAGCACTGCATGTTATAATCTCATTGAAAGCCAACAAACTATTATCACAAGCACAGCATTCAATTGAGAAAGTGTGTGGCACCTATCGGCTATTATCATGCGATGGTTTTATGACAGTTTGAACTACTTGAGTAAGCTATCCCACTCCATAGTAGCCTCGTACCTAGGCCGTTCGTATGAGAAATGAACAGCCTGGGTACAAGGCTAACTCCATAGTTGACTCTGTAGTTCACATTTGTGACTTAGAATAGTGAAGTGGAGGGGGGTAACAATTATGGGGATGGGGGGACTGCCGTAGATGGTCAATCTACAGTGCCATGGATGGTCCAGGGAGATGCCTTGTGGGGGGAGGGGGGAACACTTATAGTGTGAGAGTTGCCGTCATACCGTAAAAGCTTAGCCTCGTTCCCAGGCTCTCCCCGCGCGCGAACGAAAAATCGAAAGGAATGGGGAGAGCCTGGTAAAATTTATCACGTGAGAAACGTCATAGGTAGAGAGAACTTAATTACATGTGGGCGAACGAATGAACTTGCCCACGCTGTATGGACAGAATACAGTTGCGATAGCTTTATGGCCGACAGAATGGGACTAGACGGCACTATGCTACATTACCTGGCAGTACGGAAAGCTATGGTGAGCTTACACAGACCCGTACATTCGAAAATCACGCTAACCTACTCGCTTACCTGGCAAACTGACCGCTGTACACCCCGGAGAATGGCTTTCAAGGCGCTATTAAACGCCAAGGCGGCCCTTTCCTAGGCTTTGCTCAAGTTTTCTCTGCGCTTATTGTTCGAAAAAACTGCCAGAATGGGCTCCTTCTAAAACACAGCTACGTGTACTGTCGATTAACGGTCAACTACGTGCGTGGGTACATCGACGATCCGCCTACGCTCAATTAAGTCCTCTCTACCCTTCTCTCTACCCCTACGTCACTCACGTGATGAATTATTCCAGGCCCTCTACCACTTTTCCGTACTGCAAGCGACGGAAAGCTGGGCAGGGCCTGGGAACGAGGCTAGTAAAAGCTTTAATTAAGGCACCGTTAAAAAATAATTACGATCCGCAAAGGCGCCTTGTTTGGAGCGCAAAAAACTTACTTCAGACCCTTGGGGGTGCCTTGTTTGAGGTGCCTTCGAATTAGAGCGCAACTGGCACTTTTTCCAACGAACTCGTGAAGTTTGTATGGCTATATACACTGACAACGGTCGAACTGGAGTATATTATACCAGGCTATCATGAATACAAGCGCGTTTGGAGTCCAGAGATCAATGAAAGGCTCAACAACAGTCGAAGAACTAGTTGTCTCGAAAGTCGCACGAGTCGGGTGCAAAATCCCTCAAAATAGAAAGCTCCCTTCAAAAAATATTTATGACGCCAAAGGGTGCCCGAGTTAGAGTGGGGAAAAATTAGTTTCCTGTCGTAAGGGTGCTTTCATTAGAGAGCTTTTACGGTAGCAGCCACTGCTTTTGAAGAAAGTGAATGCCCTCTATGTACATGTGATAACACTACAGAAACTGTCTCTTCAACAACTGACAGGTAGAAATATATACCTCCCATAGGCAGCAATGCTCCAGAGGAGGTGCGACACTATCACGTGCGCTATGCATTAATGAACATTCCAAGGACTAAAAACCATCGATACAACAATCGGAAATGCTGTGCGGCAAAGATCAAGATGGGTTTAGGGGGGTTTTCGTGATGCTGAAAGTGTCTCGCCAGTCAGAAGTAACATTGCATGCCTTTGTGACCTCCAAACAGCATTCATGTGGCTGTTGAGAGCTAGATGAACGGAGGTGATCGATCTCGACCTAATAGACAGCTTCAGTATGGTTGAAAATACCCCCCAACCCGAGTGAACCCAGCACGCTAGAAGCTTCTGATGCCCAGAAATCGTCCTTGAAGCAATGGAATGCAGGAGGTTAGCAATTAACTTGACAATCAGGATCACGTGTTGATGTATATGACATCACTAGTGTCGGACCTCCTCTGGCAATGATCCATAGCAGGAGAGTGTGTGCTATGATCACGTGGCTCAGTTGACCCAAGGCTCCTTTGTGTGGTTATGCAAGGGAAAGTCCCAAGGACAAGTGGTCTACATAAACAAATTACGACTTGTCGCGTAGACAGACTCGAGAGTCTGGCTACGCGAGACTGAAGTTGCTCACTGGTCTTCTTCTTCTTTCCAAACAAAGGCATCTCCTTCTCTTGAGGCTGCACAGTCTGTTTCACTCGAGGTAATCTCTGAGCTACTGCTTATATCAGATATTCAGTAGTCACATGACAACAGGAACTGGCACTTTGACCGGATCTTACATCATTATTGCGCAATGATTTGTCTCGTGATGTATATATATATATACATGACCATATTAGGTATTAAGTGGGTGGGGCTCGAGGCCGCTTGGGTTTGGTGAAAAGAGAGACTTCGTGAACTCAATCGCCTGCTGCTATATATCGTGATGGTCAATCGAGTTGCATGCCCTAGAATTAGACCTAAGTTATTTTTGCAAACTGTGAAGAAGTTTTTGTATCTGGTAGTGACTGGTATCCTTTTAGTTGTCTTTTGTCGTGCCACCACCATCTGGAATTATGGTGAGGCTGGCTTGAGCAGAGATGGTAAGTTTGACAATTATCAGCTCAAATGACACAATCGATCCAAAAACTATAGGCCATGTCCTGCCATGTCAGTATATATAAAATCATAGAATTTTTACAAGGTCTCGTAAGCCATCCACCTTTGCAAATGTCTGGCTGGTAATTGACTGTTATGAACCTGAACTTAACTTTATTGTTCACCAAAGACTGGATGTTACACCACTGAATGTTCAACCCCTACCCCTCAGTTGACAGAACACTATAGTCTCACAAGCTAGACCCTTTCCATTCCACAGCACCGCCAATACTGAAAGTGATCTGCTGTGGAACGGAAAGGTTTGGCTTGCATGTTCTTTTGTTACAATGTGTGGAAATGCATGCATGAAATATTGCTTAAGGTTTCTATTGTATGTTGTTTCAGGTTTTGTTACTCCGTCACAGTTAGTGATTCGATCTCCAATACCCAGTAATGTCAGACTGCACAGTTCTGAAACTAGTACACATGTGTCAGTCAGGAGAAGTGAGCGTAATATGATGAGATCTTCCAATGATGGCTTGCAGACTAATGATGCCAAGGATGCTAATGCTAATGGCATTGAAAGCATGTTAAGGTCACATAACCCAAGTAAGTATACCTCTAAAATGGGGGAAATATTTTGTTGGTGCGAGAGTGAATACTCTTACATACAGCACTCTGTTATACAAAGGAGAAGGGGATCTGAGGAGAGATTGATCCTGCAATAAGCTCCAGCTACAATCTTATCAGTAGCACTGATTAAGGATTGGGTTCACAGCATGTAGCTAATAATCCAGCTAAATGTCTGTTGATAATAACCATAGTGATAGGATTTGGTCTGCACCTAAGTGTCCTTGTGCTTCCTATGGGAGTTGGCGTGATCATTAACAGATGAAAGTAACTTGCAGTGTTGCAAGTGACAGAAAGTTGTGCAGCCTGAAATGAAGCTAGGTATGCTAAGGTCACATAATCCAACAGCCTCGTTCACTGGCCATATGCTGCCATAATAAATTTCCAGACAGTGTAACAAAATTAGGCATCACGAATGTATAGAAGTATGTCAATAGTATGCGGAGGCCATAGAATTTCAGTCAGTGTATTATACTCGAAGAAGAAAAAACGGGGGAGGCCTGGGAACAAGGCTGGTATGTAATTCAAATGTTGGTAAAAGTAACTTAGGCCAAGAAGGACACTGCATGTGGTTAGATGTCATGTTGAACGCATAGTGGTGGAAAAACCACAGTTAAGCCTTCTTTTCTATGTACTTCCCCAATACTTCTTTCCCCAGATTCCCCTGGCATTGATGAAATTATCCGTAGGCATAAAAGCATTTGTTTGAACATTGATTCTGGAAATGACCAGATATCAGAATACTACAGCAACATGATCAAGAATCACCTTGAGGCATGGTACAAATTTGTTCCGACTGTCGATACCATGGGGCCTAAGAACTGTTGGTGTACAAACAATTACAGAGTGCCATCATCCAGAGTGCAGAGGTTGCTATCACACTGGGTAAATTTGGATTCTGTGAGTACAGACTACTCAATATTGCAAGCTCAATCTATTGTTAGATCTGTTCAGAATGAAGAACATCACAAAACATCATTTTCCTCATTTGGAGTTCGGAAGTGTTTTGGTCATTTTTGCTTACCTGAAGTGTATTTGATTGGTTTTCCTACATGTGGTACAACTGCTCTGTATTCATATCTAACAATGAATGCATCTGCTGCTATTCCATGGGTAAAGGAAGGTCAATTTTGGCGTGGATTTGCACACGTCAAGGAAGGACAGGAAAACAATGTTTACCTCCAGCTTGATGTACTGCATTACATACATCTCTACAAAAAAATTGCTCAAAAAACTAATAGCAAAACTCGATTGATTGATGCCAGTGCTACAACATCTTATGATTTTGCTGAATTCGGTCTGGACCCAACCAAGGATACTTGTTTCATTCCTGCCTTACTGTCCAGAGTATTACCCAATGTCAAAATCATAGTTATCATGCGCGAACCAGTGAGCCGTTTGTGGTCTCAGTATTGGTCCTATTGCTCGCAACGATGGTCCCGATCTGAAAATGATCAAATCCAGGTCCCTAATGAATTTGCCAAAGCACCAGCTGAAGCATTTCATAATCATTCCCTCTCGGTTGTGAAGAAGTTTCTTGAGTGTAGTAGACAGAATTCTGAATTTGACTGCCTTAAATTCACTCGAGGAGAAGCATGTACACAGCCAAGGTTGAGCATTAGCCTTTACTATTTGCATATTGCAAAGTGGCTTAGTGTTTTTCCAAGAGAACAGTTTTACTTTTTGCGGATTGAGGACATGAAGCGTGAATTGTACTCTGAAATGAAGGGAATTTGGACGTTTTTAAACACCAACGTGCTTTCTGAAGAGGATTTTATGTCAGCTTTAGAACATAACAAACTGGACCAAAATGCCAACATGTGGATTAAGTCTGAACAATACAAGGACTCTTTCCAAATGTGGCCAGAGACGAAACAACTGTTGAGGTCATTTTTCCAACCTTACAATGAGCGTCTTGCAAGGTTATTAGATGATAACAAGTATTTATGGCATGATGTTTAATTATCACTTTCATTACATGAAGATAGATTTCTTCATCAAGATACAGCTCATGCAAGAACAATCAATGCACCACATCTCACTGCATGTATTGTATAACAACAGCATGGCTTTTTAACTGATGGAGAGAATTTTCTGGTGGACCCTTAACAAAGATCTGCCTGCACATATATACTGAGAAGCAGCCAGTTGTGAGACTGAAACATGCACCTGCATGCACAGTAGATCAATATGTTGAGGAGAATGAAAATTACGTTTTGCAGAAAGGGACATCTGGGTTTTTTTTATCAATTACTTTACGTCAAAATTTTATTAGATTATCCCAGTATATCTGACCTAATCCCTAATACCAAGGTGAGGACAGCCTGCATGTGAATCTAAGGTAAATTTTACTGACACAGTTTGTGTGGACAGACTCATCAGAGCTCAGTGGTGCCTTTAGAGTGTCACGCGACTGGTGGATGTCCCCATACAAAGTAACGGTAACTGTTGACTAGCACACAGTCAACTGCATGCGCTGGGCAGCTAAATATCATGAATAATGTTAGCGATACCTCCGCATCCGGTGTAATGTTGAGCCACTACAGGTTTACTGAAGCTGCCACAGCTCTGCTAAAGCCGGCACGTAGCAATCGCGAGTTTCTGAATCAAACAGGAGCACTACAGCGGCAGGTTCGTTTGCAGCAATCCATGGCGGGATACTGACTACAGTATTGATACAACTATTAGCTAACTTACAGTAATCCGCATAGGGCTGTCTATAATCACTGGATTGGACTACTGGACTGACCTCTTTTGCACTAAAAATCATTTTTATGCCCTCTATAACAAGATTTGTCTGCCTTGCATCCTACATTGTATAAGCTTTCCAACATGACCGCTTGCATGCCAGCCTTGCCTACAGCTCTTGCTGTCTTCTGTTTTTCGACCGTATGTAGATATGTGACAATCAATTTCTGCATGCAGCAACTGCATGTAATGCAGACTGAAGTGAGTCCAGCGTTCATAATGTAGACATTAGAGTCTTTACTTGGTAGTAGCTTCACTGGGTTGATAAATACAGGTCACCTCCTGTTTGAGAAGATTGATCATCCACACTGCTTGTAGGTGCCATAGTCAAGTTTGCTTCACAGTACATTTAATGAGGGCAGTCTACAATCACTGGACTGGACTAGTGGACTGGACTAGTGGACTGGACTAGTGGACTGGACTGGTGGACTGGTATTTTTTGTGCTGAAAATCACTTTTATGCTCTCTAATGAGACCTCAGTCCACTGCAGGCTTAGCCATGATGCATATTAGTTTTTATAAACACTGTAGATTTGAAGTGATTAACTCTCAGACAATGATATTACAACATTAGTGAGGACTTGCTTCGAATTTGCACTTAGCGTGCAGCATGGTGTGAGGCAAGTTTCAGTTTCATACCCAGGTCCCAGTTTTTCTGATTGCCTGGGAACTATATGTAACTTTCACCTTCCATGATATGACACCATCTGGGTACAAGTCTTTAGTGAAGGTTCTAGTCACGGCATATGATACTTGCAGTCGGATACTAATGACTCATACACTTGTTAGGCTTGGAGTATACTACAGCTAGCTCTATAATGAGAACTCACCTATAGGGTTGCACTTGGAAACACAGCCACTTTCCTTCACAGACTCTAGCGAGAATATCTAGCATATGCACACTCAGTCCTATGAAGTCTAGCTACTTGGCAAGCCTCAAGGCACCCACCATCGTCAATACAGGTGCTGTTTGGAATTAGTCTAACTGGCTACTTGATTATATTTGCAGAGTGATAGCTAACACTTACAGATTAGGCACTATAGAGCATAAAAATGATTTTTAGTACAGTCCACCAGTCCAGTCCACCAGTCCAGTCCAGTGATTGTAGACTACCATTTAATGAGTGATGAATATGTAAGCAGCTATTGGACACACTGTATCACTGCAAGTGCAATCTAGAACCAGAGCTGAACTGTGTCCTATTATATGCTATATAACCTTCATGCAAGTTGGGCACGGATTGCCTCCTCTTTTAACATTTCAGGGGAGATAACCTATAGCAGTATTTACATCACCTTTTACTATGCTCATTCTAAATGAGACAGTGCACCCAGTAGAGCTAAAACAGGATGTAGGTAAATGAATCTCATTTAGAGGGCATAAAAATGATTTTTAGTGCAAAAAAGGTCAGTCCAGTAGTCCATTCCAGTAGTCCATTCCAGCAGTCCAGTCCAGTGATTATAGACAGCCTCCGCATAGTTACCTGTATGTCTCGTCAAAATGCAGTTGTTTGTGTCTCGATTTTGCAGCTTTGATTGTTAACCAGTGCGATTCCTAGCTAACAGCGCAGGTAAAATTGTTGGGGTGTCAAAGCGTTGTCAAAGTTTTAGTTTGCACGGTCATAATAAAGATGTCATTGCACTCAGCTGCATGGTAAGCTTAGTGTTTCATTGATGAGGTTCAACTAGACTGTATAGTTATCATGCAATATATCCTTGTTCCTTTCCCACGGTCCAGTTTGTGACTGTTTACAGAACAGTATTAAAACAACTGTAGCTAAGCATTAAGTATGCCTGTAGTGAATGATAGTAAGTTATCATGTGTAGTAAATGTGAAGTCACTGTTTATTGAGGAGCCGACAAGAGCTACAAGACGATTAACAGTAGTAAAACTGCCCATTGTGAGCCCTTGCTTCTGATCCACTGGCAACCATTTAGTTAAGTAGCTAGCAAAAGATTTTTATGAGTGATCACACAAGTCAAAATTTGTGACTACAATGGACATGCAGTCTGAGATCACGCTCGCTACAATAGTCACAACTCAGTTTTGTGTCTCCTGAGTCAGGAGCCATACACATGAATAGGATTCCCCTTATCATTGTCACACTTCCTGTTTCCTGACCACATCTGTATACAAGCATGCTTTAGACCACTAACAATAATTACTCTTGGAGGGACTCGAATATCAAAACGGCCGTTTTTTAGTATGTAGTAAGGAACTACTGACTGTCCTTGCTGTATGATGCATATTAAGTTAATTAACTAACACTATAGACAAAACTGTGTCTCTCCAAACGTTTTGACAGCATGCTTTTGTACTCAAAAACGAATATCACACACACTTAATATAACATTTATGTAGTATGTATTGGTGTTGAGATGTGCTAGCTAACTGCCATGCACAAAGCATTTCATTTGTTGAGCTGTGTCCATGTCCTTAACACCACGAAATGCAAATTTCGCTAGTCTGAGTCCCGTAGATCTGATGTGCATTATAGGCCACAAACATGCAACTGTTAAACATCACAATTCACTCATGCACGCATAAGTAAGAAGCTGTTTGTGATAGCTCGGTGTACTAGTCATGAGCAGCAATGCATCCAGTGAGCTGTTCAATGGAAAGTTCCGTACCTCTCATCTAGCCTTATTCCCAGGGCTCTTCGCTTCTGTGTATAATGAAAATGTAAGGTAAAAATGTGGAGGCCTGTACTTCTCATCGTAAAAAAAGTTGCAGAAAGTGTATTAAATATCTCTGTAAAAACTTGATTGTTAATGTAACAAAGCTTTGCTTAGTCAGCTGTAGAAAGTATACAACTGCCAACTTGACTAGTCAATAGTAGTCATGTGCCACAGTGATAAGATCATTACTACAGCCAACACAATAGCCATTGCGAGGTTAAATCCCACCTGCAACCGTATCAGGCCTATCAAAAGATTACAAGACAATGGGGTGTCTCTATTCACTGGACTGGACTACTGGACTGACCTTGTTGCCACTAAAAAACATGCCCCGTTATTACCCTCACTTGCCTGTAGTGTTGCATACTGCCTAGAAACACAGCCTTACACTATGCAAATGTAGGTTTCCTGGCAGATAAAAGTCTAGTAAAGGTTCTATAATTTCCATAGGAAGACAATTGTAGCCTGGTATACTGCCAACTTGTATTCATACCACAGTTGTCACTCCAGCGTGATCACTGTTGCGAAACAAACTTGCCTCAAGTGAGCATGATCAATCTGCCAGTATAATCAAGTGACCAGTTCATGGCATATGGAGTGTGGTTTAGTATACTCAATTCTGGATGGCAACAGGTGGGGTTGCGTGCAGTGCAGCTATGTGCAAATGCAGGCAAAGAACCATTCCATCAATCCCTAAAATTAGTGACAAGTGAGAGATACACAAGTACAAGTTTCCATCAAGGCAAAAGGTCAACTGTACTGCTACCTCTCGATTACACGGTTGCTCTCCGGAAGTGATTGGCACCGTCCATTTAGAAATCATCTGCAGTCAAAAGGGCATTGGGCAGCAAGAGGCCATGTTTTAACAGGCTAGTATAACGTAGCTTGCAACTCTACTGGTAGGTGAGTCTAATCATTTTTAGTTGTGAAAAACTCAGTCCAGTAGTCCAACCAATAGTCCAGTCCAGTGAATAGAGACACTGGGATATCCTAAATAGGTACACTGTAGTTTTATTTGTGATGACAGACAATACATTCATGATCACACAATACTCTGTTACTACAAGTCCGTTTTTTATACTGTGTTTTTTTTTTTACTTTTGGAAGGCCATGCAAAAACAAGTTTGTCTGAACTGTACAAGAGAACATCCAATTTTTCAAAGCAGTCTCCCCGTACCCCCCAACAAGGATGCACCATGTACATGCACAAAGCACACTGGAAACTTATCATCAATTTTCAGTGCTATGTCTTCGCCTAGTCACACAGAACTGTTCACATCACAACACAATGTCATGAAGACTATTCTTCTTTATAGGTGTCATGCTACAATCCAACTGGTCACTGTAGTATTTTATTTTTGTCTATTTCCTCCAGCAGCATCCCCACAATGGCTTCCCACCAGGGGGTACTCACCTTGGCCCTGGCTGTGGTTCTACTGGCTCTCACCTCACTGACCTATGGAGTAACCCTCCATGTGAGACCAACATCAAGTAACACATCCTGCCCCACACACCCCTGCCACACCCTCTCTGAGTACGCGCAAGATCTTAGTCAATATTTCAATGAATCAAACCTTACACTGCTATTTTTGCCGGGTAATCACACTCTTGACTTAAACATGACCATAACAAGTATCCATCAATTGAAGATCTTCGGTAACTACAGTGCAGTGGTACCAACTACGATCGTATGCAGCTCCAATGTTGCAATCGGGTTTGCCTTCAGGTACATCTCCAATATGATAATAGATGGTTTAGCGTTTAGTTCCTGTGCCAGATCTCATGTGGCTCAGGTTGGTGATGACCATTTCACACTCTACTATGGATTGTATCTTCAATCAGTTCAGACAGCTGAGATTGTTGACTGCACCTTCCAGGATAGTGTTGGTAGTGCACTTGGGGTAGTGGACAGTCATGTGGTCCTGAGAGGTAACAACAGCTTCTTAAACTGTAAGGCATGCTCATATAGGGACTCCAGGTATGGAGGTGGTATTTTTGTGCATAGCAGTAATCTCAGTTTGACTGGCAGCATCAGTTTGATTGGTAACACAGCTTACAATGGTGGTGGGATCTATGCAATGGTCAATAGCAATGTGAATATCAGTGGAAACACCACTTTCATTGGTAACACAGCTTACAATGGTGGTGGGATCTATGCAAAGTTGAGTAGCAGGGTGGATATCAGTGGGAACACTACTTTTATTAATAACTCAGCTAGTTATGGTGGTGGAATTTACGCAGAATTCAATAGCAGTGTAGATATCAGTGAAAATGTCACCTTCATCACAAACTCAGCCAGATTTGGTGGAGGTATCAGTGCATGGTCCAACAGCAGGGTGGACATCAGTGGGGACACCACTTTCGTTGGTAACTCAGCTCATGGTAAACACAATGCATTTACTTCAGCTTTTAGTGGTGGAGGTGTCTATGCAACTTCTAATAGCAGTGTATACATCAGTGGGAACACCATTTTCATTGGTAACTCAGCTGATACTGGTGGAGGTGTCTATGCAAAATTTAACAGTAATGTGAGCATCAGTGGCAACACCATCTTTAGTACAAGTACAGCTATTCATGGTGGAGGAGGAATCAGTGCAGTGACAGGTAGCAATATCAACATCACTGGAAATACACTTTTTAGAAGTAATTCAGCTGGAGTTGGTGGCTGTATTTTTGTACAAATGAACACAAGACGTAACCTGGATGATTTCCTCCGCCATCTGCATTACAGTCCACATGCTACTTTTCTGAACTTGGACGGAAACGGAACCTTCACAAACTGTTCAGCAAATAGCAGTGGTGGTGCAATCTATGCAAGGGGGACTCATGTGAATTTTGGTGGTACCAATGTCTTCAGAGCCAATAGAGCACAGTTTGGTGGAGGGCTGTATGCAGACAAATCCTCTCTCAACCTTCCTGGAGACAACACCTTTACTGCCAACAGGGCAGGATCTAGGGGTGGGGGGATTTATGTACAAAACACAAATATGAGCTTCGATGGTACTGTTTTGCTCAGTGATAATGGGGCAAAACTAGATGGAGGAGGAATGTATGCAACTAGTAGCAACTTGAACTTCAGTGGAAACATTGCAATTAGAAGTAACACTGCCCAAAAAGGTGCAGGAGTCTATTCAGACAACAGCACTTTTAGCATTCACAAATACAATTACGTTCAGAAAAATGTTGCTTTATACTATGGTGGAGGAGTATTTGTAACAAGGACACTTCTAATTGTTGCTGGAATCAACACATTCATGGCCAATTCAGCAGGAGAAGGAGGGGGGATATATGCCACAGCTAATAGCATACTTAACTTGAATGGAGTGAACACCTTTATTGCCAACAGAGCCCATGCCAATGGAGGTGGAATCTGGTTGAATAACAGTAAACTAGCATTGAGTGGATCCAACCACTTTGTGAAGTGTTTTGCAAGCTATGAGGGAGGAGCAGTCTATACATATGCTGCTGCAGCTAGTCTACCTGGTAACAACACGTTTGAATTTAACTTAGCAACAACTGGTGGTGGGATTCATGCACGCTGGAGTAATGTGAGTGTCACAAACAGCACTAATTTTAAATTTAACATTGCGGTGTTTGGTGGTGGGATTTTCATAGCAAATAGCACTTTTGAATTCAATGACTCCAGTGCTTTCAAAGGTAATCAGGCTAACTACACTGGTGGTGGTATATATGCTGCAAGAAGTGTTTTGAACTTTCTTGGAACATGCTCCATAACTGCTAATTATGCAGCAAGAGATGGAGGAGGAATCTACACCAGGGATGAGTGTGTAGTCAATCTTCTTGGATTGAGCAACTACCACAACAATTCAGCAGGAGACACTGGTGGAGGTATTTCTGCATTCCGAAGTAACTTCAATCTCGCTGGAAACAATAACTTTGACAGCAACAAGGCAGTGAAAGGTGGAGGATTCTATGCATCCAACTGCAGTGTGAACCTCTCTGGAGAAAACACTTTCATTGCTAATGTGGCTCAATTAGATGGAGGAGGAATATATGCAGATAGCAGCAACTTGAACTTGAGTGGTAATGTTGCAATTAGAAATAACACTGCACAACTAGGTGGTGGAGTCTATTCAGACAATAATATCTTGAACATTGATGGGCATAATGTTTTAGAACAAAATGTTGCTACATATTATGGCGGAGGGATCTACACACGAAGAACACTTTGTGTTCATGCTGGAAATAACACATACATTGCTAATTCAGCAGGAGAGGGAGGTGGGATATATGGCACAGCTAATAGCACACTTATTATGACTGGGTCGAACTTGTTTATGGCCAACAGAGCACATGTCAGTGGAGGAGGAATCTGGGTGGATTACAGCAACCTAGCATTGCATGGATTCAACTACTTTGTGGACTGTGTTGCAAGCTATGAGGGAGGAGCAATCTTTATGTATGCTGCTACAGCTAGTCTACCTGGTAACAATACCTTTGAATCCAACTCAGCGACAACTGGTGGGGGAATCCATTCACGCTGGAGTGAAGTAAATGTCACATACAGTTGCAACTTGAAACAAAACATCGCTGTGTTTGGTGGTGCGATTTATACTGACAACAGTACCTTTGAATTCAATGATTCGAGCACATTTAGTGGTAATCAGGCTAAGCATACTGGTGGTGGTATATATGCAGCAAGAAGTGTTATGAACTTTAATGGAACCAGCGCCATAACTGCTAATAGAGCAGCAAGAGATGGAGGAGGAATCTATACCAGGGATGATTCTGTAGTTAATCTTCTTGGATATAGCAACTACCAGAACAATTTAGCAGGTGACACTGGTGGAGGTATCTCTGCATTCCGAAGCAATTTCAATCTTGTAGGAAATAACAACTTTGATCATAACAAGGCAATGGAAGGTGGAGGATTCTATGCATTCAACTGTACTGTGAATTTTCTTGGAGAAAACATTTTCACTAGTAACTCAGCCACCAATCATGGGGGAGGTTTTACAGTATTGCATAGCACAATACACCTGAATGGGTCAACAACCTTTAGAACGAATTCAGCAGTTAGGGGAGGGGGGATGTATATTAGTGGTAGTACAACAGGCACTGATGGAAGTAACTGTTTCATGAACAATACAGCTAGGTCAGAAGGAGGAGGAATATACACTAGAGACAGCACAGTGCAGTTCAATGGCAAGGATGTGTTTATGGCCAACACAGCAAGAAGTAGAGGTGCTGCAATCCACACATCTTTTAGCACTTTCATCTTCCAAGGAAGTAGTTCATTTATGAACAATTTAGCAGAATATGGTGGTGGAGTCTACTCTGAGAGCAGTAACCTCACATTTCTACTCCATGTATCAAGTCATCAAACAAGAATTTTACCACTTTCTATCAACTACAACATTTGCAGTGATGTTTTTAATCTGTCAACTGTTCCTGAAATTAGTTTCCTCAACAACATGGCACTCAGAGGTGGAGCACACTATTTTGATCTTTACTCAAATTTTAGCCTTCATCAAACAGCACAAATACACTACCAAGACAACTATGCAATTGAATTTGGTGGTGCAATATATGTTGTGGATGCACCTGGACATGGCCAATTCCTTTATGACACTCAGTATTATGCACCCTTCCGAACTGAGTGTTTCTTCCACATACTTGGAGACGAGCAATCTCCTGATCTCAACAAAACCCCACTAACCTTTGTGAACAACTCTGCTGGAATGAGAGGAAGTGTCCTCTATGGTGGTCTGCTAGACAAGTGTACCTTCACATCAAATATTCACAAAAGTGCACTGGAGTTCTTCAACATGTCAATTGTAAACAGAAAGAATGGCATGGGTTACTCTATTTCATCTGACCCTACACAGCTTTGCTTCTGTAACATGAGTAAGCTAAGCTGTACAGAAGTAATACAGTCAAGAAGCATCTATCCAGGTCAATCAGTTGAAGTTTCTGTAGTTTCTATTGATCAGTCAGGTTTAGCAATTCCTACAATAATTCACACCAAAATACATTCGGGTCAAAATTTTAATGTGCCAGAAACCATTTCATATGAGACAGGAGGAAACTGTACTAGCAGAAACTATTCTGTAACACCAAAGAACTCATTCAACCAACTAGAGTTCTACCCCAGCAACAGGTCAGGAGATACAATACATCTTATTCTGAATATCAAGCTTGAAAAGTGTCCCATTGGATTTGAGCAGTCAAACTTCACCGGTGAATGTATCTGTGGCCACAGACTCTGGCAGTACACAAACTCTTGCAGTATAGACAAGCAGGCTATATTGCGAAATGCTAGTAGAACATTCTGGGTGGGTGTATGGTACAACAATGGAACCCCAGAAGGGTTTATTCATCACCCTTACTGTCCACTTGACTACTGTACCAAGGAGAGCAGGTACATTGACCTGGACAATCCTGACGAACAATGCAATTACAATCGTTCTAGTTTGCTATGTGGGCAGTGTAGAAAGGGACTTAGTCTTGTCCTGGGAAGCTCCCAATGCAAAAGGTGCAGTCACAAATACTTGGCTCTGCTCATTCCATTTGCACTAGCTGGTGTACTTCTAGTCATCTTGCTCTTCCTCCTCCATCTCACAGTAACAGAAGGCACTCTCCATGGACTGATCTTCTATGCCAACATTGTTGCGGCAAACCATCACATCTTCTTCCCACATACATCAAACAACCCCGCCAGCATCTTCATAGCCTGGCTAAACCTAGACCTTGGCATTCAGACCTGCTTCTATAATGGGATGGATGCATATGCCAAAGCATGGCTGGAGTTGATATTCCCAGTTTATATTTGGGCAATAGTGGGAGTTCTGCTTTTCATCAGTGACCATTCTGTAACTGTGACAAAGCTCCTTGGCTCTAGTCCAGTTCCTGTCCTGGCAACCCTCTTCCTCCTGTCTTATGCAAAGGTGCTACGCACTATCATTGGTGCACTCTCCCTCACCATCCTCTATTACCCATATGCAAAAGTAATTGTTTGGATCCACGATGCAAATGTACCGTTAGCAAAGTACATCCCTCTTGTACTGGTAGCACTGCTCTTCTTGCTTTTCCTCTTCCTTCCATACACCCTGCTGCTTCTCCTTGGCCAGTGGCTACAGCCAAAGTCTCACTTTCGCCTCTTATCCTGGGTCAGGAACCCAAAACTGAAAGCCATCTTAGATGCCTATCATGCACCTTACAAGCTAAAGCATCGATATTGGACTGGGCTGTTGCTGTTGCTTCGCTGTGCTTTGTTTCTTGTTTTTGCCTTCAACATCAGTGGAGATGATAGTGTTAACCTTCTTGTCATATGTTCAACTGCCTTTGGAATTTTAGGATGGTTTGAATTGTGTGGGAAGGTCTACAAAAGCTGGTATCTGAATGCTCTTGAGCTGTCATTCATTCTCAACCTTGGTATGCTTGCTGCTGCTACCTACCACGTGAACCAATCTGGTGGAAACCAGGCTGCTGTTGCTTACACCTCAGTTGGTATAGCATTCCTCACCTTTGTCGGGATTGTCGTCTACCACATTTACATACGAATCAAATCAAAAGTGCAGTATATACAACGTGGAAAACAGTTATTGTATAGTAATTACTACGGGAATTGTGAGCATAATGGTAATAAAGACAGTCTAGAGCATAAGTGTGAAGTTACTCCAACTATTATTACTCATACTGAAGTAGATCTTCGTGAACTGCGATCTCCACTCGATTTGCTTGGCACCATGTAAGCAGCTACTTGAATGCTACTAACACTAGGCTTGCTACATGAAATTAATTTTGCTCCATGCACACTTTTGTGTACTAAATCTTGCTATATACATTTTTTGTATACTGAAGTTATACTCATTTGTTGCTTATTCATGCTCAACTATTTGAGTTAGCTGGTGCTTATGTGTATGTGATTTTGTAACTATCACTCATTTAATTCGATTACTTTGTTGATTTGATTATACTCTAGGCTTACAATACTTTGATCTATGGCACTCAGACATCTGTTATATACTGTAGCCAGAAGTAAATTGTGTGCCTACAGAAAGTGACCAACATTAACCCTCTACTATAGTAATTTAGTATATAAACAATGTCATTTGCAGAACCTCAGGATGCTACCATTTACAGGTAGAGGTTAACATTACAGTCATGTGTCCACATAATCATATACTTGCATAAACACTCCCTACGCACTTATCTAAATCTGTTTTGTGTGTGCATATGTGGTTGCAAGCATTTGATAGCTAGGCCCCCCAAACTGCTTTCTTCCATTTGTGAGTGTATGCATTAGATAGGTCTTTCCAACTTATCCATTTGTGGGTGCAAGATCCATGCACCTTAATTATTTCTTCCATTTGCATTATGTATGCATGTATGTGTGATGGTAACTGCTCCAGTTTTTGGAAGACCAGCTAAGAACTAATTAGTCCTGAAAATGTTTGTGAATTTCATGGTCTCGTACAGGATGCATGCAATAGTACATGTTCTTCCAACTTCAATTAGGAATTAGAACCTACCACTACAAGAATGTACGCATGTCCAGCCTTCAACATTCAACACATGAAAGAGAAGAGTTGCCTTGTCAGATCATGCATGGTTGCACTTTCGTACTGGTTTCCTTGCTCAACTATCCATAATGTGGCCACTATAGATCCAATAGCTAATATTTAGCCTTAATTGTTTGAACAGTTCACATACAAACATATATACTGCCACCCATGGTAAGTTTAGCTAAGTCACTCAAACTGAATGCCCCAATTTGGTTTTGTGCAACACTTTGATAAACATCTGGGGTGGCTACAATAGAAACCCTTACTGATGTGCTGCTAGAAAATGATAAAATGCCCTACTGAAATAATTGTTTGTATGAAGGTGTTTTCAAGTTTCAGGATCAATTATTATTCTAATTTATTATAAGCCACTCCAGTAAGTTAATTACATAATTATTATTGTAGGTTCCTTGTAGTACATGGAGTGGAGGAAATAGTTAGGGCAGCAGATTCATGACCAGTGCCTCAACATAGTTAGGGAGGGAGGGCAGCAGATTCATGACCAGGTTAAGGAGGGAGGGCAGCAGATTCATGACCAGGTTAAGGAGGGAGGGCAGCAGATTCATGACCAGGTTAAGGAGGGAGGGCAGCAGATTCATGACCAATGCCTCAACATGTACAGCACATGCAGATCTGCTGCCACCAACTTGTCGAGATATCACAAGAGTTTTCTTTGAATTGTTGCAGTTATAATATACTTCCACCCAGTCATTTGAGATGGAATTGTGCACTCAGTATGTGGCGTTGCAACTCTTAGAGATTGACCAGAACTGCCATGAGTATGACTGAGGCATTTAGTACCACATTATATAGAAGATTGTGCAGGGCTGGTGGTTGTCCAGTTGTCGTAGCTCAGTAGCAAAGCACTGGCAGCACAAGCCAAGTGTCTTGGGTTTGATTCCCTGCAACTGCCAGCCTTTTCATTTCCCTGTATTTCGCCTCTTAACATCTACATCTAGTATGTGTCATGTAATACACCGCGGTAGTAGCCCCTGTAATAGGGGAAGTGGACTGCACACGAAAGACTGAAGAATTTGGGTTTTATATTGTCCATATACTCTGCAGTAAAATAGTTAGAGATGCATGTGTGTTGAGAGGATATTATTTTTATGTATGTTACTTTGCAATCTTTGATTTGCATCATGTATAAATTTGCCATTGCAATTTTGCCTTGACACTTTATACATAGAAATAATTGTAGAAAACCGCATGAGATTGTAATGGTATCATGGTGCGTGGGTGTATCAAAGAAGCCACCACACGCCAAATCCATTAAGTGGTGCCTTTTATGTCAAGGTGCTTCCATGACAATTGTGGTCTTTCTGTCAAAACACTGGTGTACGAGTTTGTACCTTTGTGCCGTGTGTTTCCTTAATTGGGTTTCACATGTACATTAAACTGCACTCAGGGCGTATATACACCCTAGAAGTTCTTAAAGGAACCCAAATGTGACATGCATGGCTATATCTGTGTGTGTGTGTGTGTGTAGCTAATCATGTGACATTGTGTACTAGCTGAAACTATATTACACAAGACTTAAAAAACATTAAAAATGTAAAAAGATGTAGGGATGGCATGCCAAAAAGTATGCAAACAAGGTAGGGATAATGCATGAAAGCAAAGGTCAACATATTGGCAAAGCCCCATCCCTACATCTTTTTCAGAGTTGAGAGCTGAATCTGCACCCATCCATGCAGTTATGCTGTGCATGAGTACTTAAGTTTACACACTGTCTATGACTAGTCTGCAGCCCACTCAAGCTCAGTGTCTAGGTTGTATCAGAAAGGGTGCCACTGTCACTACAAGTAGTATGTGGACAGTAAAGCTACTTGGTAGCTATCTGATAGCTACGTACGAGGCAAACATACCTATAGGCTATACAGACACAGATGCTGGATCATACTCCTCGTTCCCAGGCCATGTAGGAGGAGCTAGGAAGTGGCCTGAGAACGATTGGAGTAAACTTGCGGTATGTTTCAGGAAGACCCCCATGCACTGTCTAACTGCAGTGTGAAAAAGATGTAGGGATGGGGCTTTGCCAATATGTTGACCTTTGCTTTCATGCATTATCCCTACCTTGTTTGCATACTTTTTGGCATGCCATCCCTACATCTTTTTACGTTTTTTAAGTCTTGTTCCTGTACTTTTTTGATGTTAATCTCAGTTACAGTTAGACCTAAGCCTAAGAAGAATATTTCAAGTGTAACCACAACACCAGAACTTGAAATGGCGTTGACAATAGTTCCAGGCATGTAATCAGAGAGTCGGTAGACTCTCTATGTAGGGATGGCGCCGACGCGCAATATATGCAATACTTAAGCAAAAGCCGTATAACTTCACCACGAACACGCTAAAAGCTTATTTAAGCGCCCAGACGTCCTCTTTGAGTGCCTTTGTGATCAGCAAGACTCATATAAGTGGCCAAAAGCCACGCGGAAGACAGCTAAACGCAAAAGTGTGCGGTAGCAAAAGTGCCATTTTTCGTATTCTTCTTTCTTCTTTCTTCTTTCTTTGTTCAGACCACTTGTCAAACAACGATAACTCGAAAACGGCTCAAGTACTCACCGTGATTTTAGCACGAAACGGATGCTCATCACAGCGCTCAGCTTCCCAACCACTCAGCGTCTTCATAGCTTCAAGTTCAACCTGGTCAACAAAAGCCATTTGAGGCTGCTGTCCGTTGCTTAGGACGCCATTTTATAATTTTGTACGCATGCGCATACGAAGTCTCGTTCCCAGACCAAAGACCACGGTCATTGGTCTGGAAGCGAGACTAGCACACAGGCGAAATGGCCAGCGGGCATTACGCATGGCTAGCACGGACTTTTCCCCCCGCGGCATTGGGCAAGGCTTATGAACACCACGTAGGTAAGGCGCTACCTACTTGTAGCTACACTATAAATAGCCGCTAGGATGGTCAGTTGTCAGTATGATAGTTTTCTGTGCTGCAGCTGGTCAGTCGTCATGACAACTGAATCATGAAATTGGTTTCACAAAGTTTGGCAGGGGAGAGCGGTTGGCCCTTCATCAGGTTCTAGCTAGCTATATTACACATTTATTATTACATGCCTGGAACTACTACTAAACTGTCAACGCCGTTTCAAGTTCTGGTGTTGTGGTTACACTTGAAATATTCTTCTTAGGCTTAGGTCTAACTGTAACTGAGATTAACATCAAAAAAGTACAGAAACAAGACTTAAAAAACATTAAAAATGTAAAAAGATGTAGGGATGGCATGCCAAAAAGTATGCAAACAAGGTAGGGATAATGCATGAAAGCAAAGGTCAACATATTGGCAAAGCCCCATCCCTACATCTTTTTCACACTGCAGTTAGACAGCGTGCTTGAGAGCTGAATCTGTACCCATCCATGCAGTTAGCACGAGTACCTGAGTTTACACACTGATTACTATGACTAGTCTGCAGCCCACTCAAGCTCAGTGTCAAGGTTGTATCAGAAAGGGTGCCACTGTCACTACAAGTAGTATGATGGCAGTAAAGCTACTTAGTAGCTATCTGATAGGTACCTACGACAGCTACGAGACATAATGCTGGATCATACTAGCCTCGTTCCCAGTCCATGTGGGAGGAGCTAGGAAGTGGCCTGAGAACAAGGCTATAGCCATGAAAAGTTGGGGTGTACTTGTGGTACGTTTTAGGAAGACCCCCATGCACTGTCTATTAAACTGCAGTGTGAAAAAGATGTAGGGATGGGGCTTTGCCAATATGTTGACCGTTGCTTTCATGCATTATCCCTACCTTGTTTGCATACTTTTTGGCATGCCATCCCTACATCTTTTTACATTTTTAATGTTTTTTAAGTCTTGTAATAATGTGTAATATAGCCAACTAGAATCTGATGAAGGGCCAACCGCTCTCCCTACCAAACTTCCATTTTCATGATTCAGTTGTCAATCACATGACGACTGACCAGCTGCAGCACAGAAAACTATCATACTGACAACTTACCATGCATGCTAGCTTTACAGTTCACTAAAGCTGTGAGTAGGCTATTTTTAGTGTAGCTACAAGTAGGTAGCGCCTTACCTACGTGGTGTTCATAAGCCTTGCCCAATGCCGCGAGGGGAAAGACAGTGCCAGCTAGGCATACTCTGATACTGCCCGCTGGCGATTTCGCGCGTACTAGTCTCGCTTCCAGACCAATGACCGTGGTCTTTGGTGTGGGAACGAGACTTCGTGTGCGCATGCGTACAAATTAGAAAATGGCGTCCTAAGCAACGGACAGCAGCCTCAGTGTGTTGTGAATCGCTTTTCTTGACCAGGGTAAATTTGAAGCTATGAAGACGCTGAGTGGTTGGGAAGCTGCGCGCTGTGATGAACATCAGTTTCGTGCTAAAATCAAGGTGAGCACTTTAGCTGTTTTCAAGTTATTGTCGTTTTGACAAGTGGTCTGAACAAAGAAAGAAGAAAGAAGAAAGAAGAAAGAAGAATACGAAAAATGGCACTTTCATGACTGCACACTTTTGCGTTTAGCTATCTTCCGCGTGGCTTTTGGCCACTTATATGAGTCTTGCTGATCACAAAGCCACTCAAAGAGGAAGCCTGGGCGCTTAAATAAGCTTTTAGCATGTTTGTGGTGAAGTTATACGGCTTTTGCTTAAGTATTGCATATATTGCGCGTCGGCGCCATCCCTACATAGAGAGTCTACCGACTCTCTGATAAATCAGCCAGTTGTTGTGCAGGTTGCAGAAAACTCTCCAATGCACAATGCCAGTGAAAAAAGATGCTGCTGTCAGTGAAAAAAGATGTATAATATTATATGTAAACATATTTGGTATGATTTTTATCCTGAATATTTGCCAGCTGCTGCTATGTATATAATACCGGGTATACTAGTAGCTACTGCCGATAGCTATAAATTTCACGTCTTGTGAAGATTTTTGGTTGCCCAGCTCTAGTCTCTCACGACAGACCAAGTTCCGCGACAGCGCAGCTCCGTATGGGGTGCCGTTTGTGTCAAAACTAACAATTCAGTCGATGTACATATTACAAGTCGATGTGCAGTTTCATGGCCACGATCACGTCAAGTAGCGTTAGTTTTGAGGCGACGAATTTCAAATGAGGCGACGAATTGCAGCTGAGGAGACGAATTTTAACTGAAGCGACGAATTTCAACTGAGGAGACGAATTTTAACTGAAGCGACGAATTTCAACTGAGGAGACGAATTTTAGCCTCGCCTCGTTCCCAGGCCACGTGGGAGAGACCCTATTTCGATTACGTCATGATCACGTGAAACTACCAGGCGTATACATATTCGCGTTCCGGGAGCCTGGGAACGAGGCTAAACAGAACGTCACCAGCGATCGAGATGGCTACCTGCCGTGCTCTCGTTGATGAAATTGAGAGTGAACTAGCGTCAGCACTGGTACAAACACTGGTGTCAAGTGGGTTGATTAGCAATAGGGAAGAGAGGTCAGTCCATAGCTCTATCATGGACATATGACGAAGGGAGATTGACAACGGTATAGTCAAGTTGACCAGAATGATTTCCACATAATTTTCTCATAGGTACTGAGTGCATATGCTGAACTCCACAGGCATCCTAGTTTACTATCTTGACTGTTTTGTTACTCTAGATCACCTGGACGTCCAATGCTGGAGGTTTCTTTTGAGGAGATTGAATATCTTCGTGGTTTACGATTTACATGGACCAAAATAGCGGAAATATTGGGGATCAGCAGATCTACCTTATATCGTTGTTTGGAACGGGAAGGTGTTGACCTTACCTGCACTTACTCAGATATTTCTAATACTGAACTTGACCGGATAGTTGAATCTATCAAGCTAGCACACCCAAATGATGGAGAGAGACTGATGATTGGTCACCTTCATCGTCTCGGCTACAAAGTTCCTAGATCTAGGGTGAGAGCATCTATCCACCGTGTAGACCCAATCAACACTGTAATTAGGAGAAGTGTTACAATTCGTAGGCGTGTGTACTGTGTGGAGGGTCCCAATTCATTGTGGCATATAGATGGCAATCATAAGTTGATTAAATGGCGGCTAGTTATACATGGAGGTGTTGACGGTTTTCCAAGAACTATAGTCTACCTTCATTGTTCTACTAATAATGGAGCGTCCAGTGTGATGACTTCATATCTTGATGCTGTCAGTATGTATGGCTTACCCGATCAGGTTAGGTCAGACCAAGGTGGAGAGAACATCGAGGTGTGGTGCTACATGTTGGAGCAGCATCAGTCAGAATCTGCAGTGTTAGTGGGATCCTCAACACATAATGAAAGAATGTGGAGGGATGTGTATAGGTGTGTTGGTGTACTATATGCTGACCTTTTCAGGGAAATGGAAGCTGATGGGAGACTAAGTTGTCTAAATGAAGTTGATCTCTTCTGTTTACATTCTGTATTCTTACCGAGAATCAATGATTCTCTAAAATCATTTGTAGAATGCTGGAACAATCATCCGCTACCAACATCAGAAAACCTGACACCCAACCAGTTGTTCATTGAAGGGGCATTGA
Source organism: Agelas oroides (assembly GCA_949130485.1). Taxonomy (NCBI): domain Eukaryota; kingdom Metazoa; phylum Porifera; class Demospongiae; order Agelasida; family Agelasidae; genus Agelas; species Agelas oroides. Next base: position 8,093,607 of record OX422191.1, on the reverse strand, counting down.
GGCAGAATATGACTCCAACATTGCACACTGCAACCCATGCCACTAGTACTATATCCCGTCTACCCCACCATCATGATGCAGTTGCTGTCCCCAGATCTACATTCACTCCTTGTGACAATCTACAAGATGAACTTGATCAGCAAGATATGCTACGGGTGACAGACGACTTTGGTTATTCAGTTTATCGACAAGTGTGTCGTCTAGTTGGCCATCATCTACAGCAGTGTAATGAATGCAGTTAGCTTGAATTTCATTTTCTTACCTTTAAGATTCAAGATCTACTCTTATGTACCTGTGTTATGCCCACCCTTCCAGGTTTGTGGTGGGTGGGAACTCTGAAGGGGGTTTGACCCCCTTTAGGAGGGGCAATTTTTACAGCACATGCACACATTTGTGTACTCCTAAGTTAATGAAAGACTGCTGTAGAAGGGAATTTCATAATTAAATCCCCTATTACACCTCACTTCCTACCAACCCAGGAGGGTGGGGAATAACTGATAGCTATTACTAATTACTTATTACTTACACATGCAGGGTAAAAGGTATTGATATGTATATACGGAGAACAGACCATCCGGTATATATGTAATGTACACAAGAAGGGTGAATGTTTATATGTACAGAAATGATTGTCAAGTAATGTAATGTACACATGAATGGAAGAGACAGAGCAACTAGACATGACCAAATCCAGCAGCATTAAGAATGCCATATGACATGTAGTAAACAAACTGATCTTCTGATAGTAACGGCCTCCCCACAGGGAGGTACAATGTGTTAGCACAAGTGTTCGATCTAGGAAATTGGTTCATGTCGTGAAACGCGATAGTTGGCTTCATCATCCCAAATCCTGCAGGTGGTGGAGATGGGGCACCAGTAGCAAATTCAAGAACTGTCCCAAAATTCAGACTGAATTCTTCCATCTCACCACTGTCATTCAGAAGATGTAACTTTCCATCCCTGGATGCTAGAGGAAAAGAGCATTCATAACAATGATAAATATTTAACATTGTCACTAGGCCTTTCCCACTTGGGAGTCTTGCTTGTATATTTAAAAAACAGTGATGAGAGTTGCAACTGCTCCTTGTCAAATTGCTATGAATAATGTAAGCTACATCTAATTATGTAATTAGTAACCCTTACATTCGATCATTTCAAGGAAGTGAACCCAGAACATCACCACCTGCTCCTCGTCCTCCCTCCTGTTGGAGCCCTCCAGGGAAAATCGTGTTTGAAAGAGGTTGATCATAACATCTGATGTAATTGGTGCAGGTTTTGAAGTAAACAATTTGCGCATACTGTGTGGATTGGCTTTGATTAAATCATAGATTCCAAGAGCGTTTAGGCCATCTATCATCTGGTCAAGCTGTGCTTTCACCCTTACAACAGTAAAGTGCTTTGCAAAAAATTGCACAACACAATCACGATCAGAGAGCGTGCTTGGTTGCTGAGTAACACCAAGTTCAAATCTAAAGTCAAATGCATCATCATCAAGTACTGTCTTCATTTGTTCCACTGTTTGTGCTCCTTCAAGCTGCAACAATAAGAAATCAGGTCTTCATAAAAGATTTAAGTTTGGGAGGGAAAGACAATGACCTGTGTGTCACAGTACGCTTTTCCTTAAGGGCATGTCCAGGAATTTTTTTTTTATTCTCTAAGGTTGGTTTGAAGCCATTTTAAAATTGATTTATGAAAAAATTTCCAGGGTCACACGTGTTTGAAGTGACAGTGTTAAACTTTATGGACTAACCTCTTCCAGTTTTCTCCTAATGTTATCGTCTGGCACCTCTCCTATGGTTGCGGTCACCTTGGTCATACCATGAACAATGTAGTCAACAACTGACGGGGCAAAAAAAGTTGGAGAAGGGCCACCGTGAATGAGAGATACTGAGATCATTTCCCCAATGTACTGGTATGTGCGCTTCTCTAGTGCTGTGACATTAGGTGTTGGAACACGGCAGTCTTCCCTTCCATGAAAAAGACAGTTGTTGTTAGCAATTTCCCCCATCAAGTGGTGAAGGAATTCCCGCAATGGCCCTCCATCATCCACTGCAGCCTCTCCCACAAAAGTGATACGAATATATTTTTGAAAGTTGATTCCCGACCTAAAGCGACGAAGTGCATCTTCCCAAAGGTGCTTACGTCGCACCACAATCCGTTGGTACTCTGACCTGTCAACAGGCAACATCTTAACCTTCTGTCTATGAAGTATTGTTTCTACAGGGATCCCATCACTAAGAGAGTAAAAAAACAAAACAACATAAGATGCCTACACATCAAAAACCCAGCAGTTGCTAAGCAACCCATAGGGCAGGAACTAGTAGGCAGGTCTTGACAAATTAGTTATCAGCAATCCTCAGAAGCAGCTGTGCTCTATAAGGTATCTGCAATCAAGACTGCTTCTCTCTCTAGCTTAAACCTCACCATTCATCAGCAGGTGTCAGTGGAGAAATGGGTGGAGATGTGGGGCTCCCAGGCTCAGTCTCAGGCTCATCATCGCTCACCAAGTTCACATATTCACTGCAAAGACACTGACATGAACTAGTGATGGTTCAAAACACTACTGCATCTGGAAACTTACATGTAAGCACTGCTTCCCATCCATGAACACCCAGGCTTGTCCACAGTCGGCAGACCTATAATAAAGGAAATGGACAGTATAGTGCTATTATGTTGTCTTGCCACCCTCACCCAATCCTACCTTTGACATCCTTACAAGAGTTTGGTTTCTTTGCCACAACACTAGAGGAGTGTCTAGCCAATCCACCTATCAGTTAAAAGGCACACACCAGAACATCACACACTAGCACAAAGAGGGAGCATTGTACACTTTACCTTGTCGTGGATGCTTTTGCTCAAGCTGAATAACAGGCAGATCGTCAGGATCACCATCATGCTCACTTCCACCACTCCGCTCATCTTCAAGCTCATCATCCTCCGGAAGAGGCACTGCAAGCTGCAAATGGACGTATTTGTTAATTAGGGAAAATATCTTTCAACCACAGTATTTCATACCTCTAATGGTTCATCAGCAATGATATAAATTGGGGTCTTAGCATTTCGGCCAGCCACAGCACTAGCAGTCCACCGGTAGGAGTGTGACAGTTCTGGAATCATTAAACCGAGTTATTCAATCTTTCTATCCGTACGGGTAAGATTCCAGACCAGTGGAAAGAATCTATGGTTGTTCCGATCCCAAAGTGTAATAAACTGTCTGATCCCGGGAACTATAGGCCGATCTCCCTCACTTGTATCCTCTGTAAACTCTTGGAGAAGCACATGTACAACATCATGTACGGTCATTTAGTCAACAACAATCAACTCTCTGACTCACAATGGGGTTTTCGCTCTGGTCGATCAACCGTGTGTGCACTTTTGTCAGTAACTAATGATTGGTTTGCTGAACTTGAATGTGGCAGAGAAATTTGCGCAGTCTTCTTCGACTATCGCAAGGCTTTCGATAGCGTCCCCCACCTGCCTCTGTTGGAAAAGTTGGAAAATCTCCATTTTAACAGCTCCATCCTAGAATGGGTTACTGATTATCTTACCGGACGCTCTCAAAATGTGGTGGTCAATGGCGAATCTTCTCGGCCTGCCCCTGTCATCTCTGGAGTACCACAAGGTTCTGTTCTTGGGCCCTTACTCTTTCTAATCTACATCAATGATCTCTCTGAGATCAACCTCTGCCAAGGGGCTAAAATAACTCTATATGCTGATGATGTCCTACTATATCGAACCATCAGTTCTCCTGAAGACTTTGTTACACTACAGGAAGACATCAACAAAGTAGGGAATTGGTCTAGTACTAACTTTCTCACCCTTAACAGAGCAAAATGCAAATTTATGACCATCTCACGCAGAAGAGCTGTGTCTACTCCTCCAACATCTCTCATGCTAGATGGCTACCCCCTGGATAAAGTTGAAACATTCAAATACCTTGGTGTTCTTTTGTCACATGACCTCTCCTGGGGTGAACATGTCCAGTCTACGTGTACCAAGGCTAAAAAGATTCTAGGGCTCCTCTACAGGCAATTCTATAACCATGCACCCGGTAATGCAATGCTTCAGCTGTATCTTTCTCTGGTTAGGCCCCATCTTGATTATGCTGCATCTATCTGGTCTCCTTACATGAACAAGGACAAAACACTACTGGAGAACGTTCAGAAATTTGCTCTCCGTATGGCCACCAGAAGTTGGGATATCAGTTATCAAGATCTGCTAGAGCTTGTTGACCTTCCCACCCTAGAACACCGAAGATTGGAAGCTAGACTCTGTCTTTTATACAGAATCATATACAACCTGTGCTATTTTGATAGTAGTGTTTTTGCTCCGAGTACATTTTGTAGCCATCGTAGATTTCATCCCTTGTTTTTAGAACATTCTCACCCGTTTGCACATACCAACTCATATTTTTATTCATTTGTTCCACATACTATTACATTATGGAATAGTTTAAACCCTACAACTGTCACTGCTCCTTCACTTGCCACCTTTAGAAATAGTTTAAACAGTTTGAACTACTCATTGTCTTTGCAGTTTGTACCTATCTGTTGTAGTTATCATTTTTGGGGGTCATGTCTTGTATTAGCAGCTTGCTATTTACGTGTATCCCTTGTCTATGTGACATAAAGTTTTATAAAATAAAAAAAAAAATAAAAAAATTCTGCTGTCACCTCCAGATGGTTGCAAGATCTTGAACGGGAACCCACTGTCGCCATCCATTGGGACATGAAAAACTGATCGGATCTCATCAAAAATTTCATCCTCTCCCATGCTTGAATTAAGCTGAATTTTTTCCCAGCAGCTTGTTAACTGCAAGGAAGTGTCTCATTGGCTTTTTTCGGGGTATTTTGATGACATCGCCTCGTTTAGCAAACCATTTTGGAAGGCAAACAATGTCCCTTTCGTACGTATAACTCAACTTCCCTTTACCCCTGCGGGTAGTGGCTGCAGCAGACATCGCTTTTTTTGCATGTCGGTGCAGAAAAGCTGAGGGAAAAGCTGTTGATCTTTTCCTTAAAAACGAAAACAAGACAAAGCAATAACACAAATGACGACAGCTGCTTATACACCGTGCACAAACTGTCCAAGGCTGCATGTTACTTAAAACTAACTTACTTGCTCGATTTCAGCTTCTTTTGTGGCGCCAGCTGGACACGATCGTCACGATCATCTGATGAAGAATCTGAGGAACTCTGACGTACGCGACGCCTGTCGGTAGGCGTAGAGCGTTGCTTGTCACGACTGGGCTTGTTCTTCAACTGGGATAGGACTTTTGACACTGCTCCGCTTAGAACGCGTTCTACCGCCTTGTAAGAGTCATCCCCACCTTGCGCCATTCTGCACGCTACAGAGTCTGACAACACGTGGCACGCAACATACAAACTAGCCTCGTTCCCAGGCTAGGCGGGGAGTTTGGGCCGGGATCGGTGAGCAGGAGCGGGAGAGTCTGGGAACGAGGCTAAGTATTCTGTATAGCCTCGTACCCAGGCCGTTTAGGAACGAGACTAATTACAGCTACGTTCCAAAGCATGGGAACGAGGCTGTCAGTTGAAAATTCGTCGCCTCAGTTGAAATTCGTCTCCTCAGTTGAAATTCGTCGCTTCAGCTGAAATTCGTCTCCTCAGTTGAAATTCGTCGCTTCAGCTGCAATTCGTCTCCTCAGCTGCAATTCGTCTCCTCAGCTGCAATTCGTCGCCTCATTTGAAATTCGTCGCCTCAAAACTAACGCTACTTGACGGGATCGTCGCCATGAAACTGCACATCGACTTGTAATATGTACATCGACTGAATTGTTAGTTTTGACACAAACGGCACCCCATAGCTCCGGGCATGCAGGAACTTCCCCCAGAATCCCTGGACTTTCCGGCCGGGACTTGCCGCGGGACTTTACTGGGACTTGCCAGGACTTCCTGGGACATGCCGGGACTTCATGGAACTTAATTGCCACTACTTCCAGGGACTTTCCAACAAGAGCTGTCACAAAAGTTACGTTGCCCTCGGGCATAGCTACACAAGTTAAACGTTCGTGGCAGTGTAAACGTGAGTAATAGCTTCACCGATGGACTATCAACAGCAATCGTTGTGGTCTGGGGGAGGGAGCTCACCCGCAAAGAGAGCCAAACTGGACTCAAACACCAGCGAAACTTGGGGTAAGCCAGTTAGTTATAGAATATTAATGACTAAAAGGTGGAACCGTTGGTAGCTAGCTGGTAATGTAATGTAATAAAATATCATTTTATCCATTATAAGATGAAATTTTAGATAACAAATAGCTTGTGTTTCACACGCGAGTTGTCACAATTTATCTGCATTACTTTGTTTTCATTTGTTAGCTTGAATAGAGGAGCCAGAATCAAGTATGACGAACCAAGTGACATTCTTTATGAACAGTTTTAACTCAAGTTTCTATGACCTTCATTTTTCTGAAAGTATGCATAGCAAGTGGAAGGTTATGTGCCAAAATGTGGGATTTTGATTTTTAACTGTAAACAAGGTATGTTATTAGTAAACATGTAAAGTAGTTTACACTGTAAACAAGGTAGCTTATAGGAAACATCATTTTACAACTTATGGGGTATATGGAACAGAATCTACACAGCCAAAATTTTTCTGATCCGATACAGTTCCGTTGCCAAAAAGTTCTGTTACGGGCGTAGCACCAGTGCAATTGATTATTTACCATTGGTAGGGTATTAAGGACCACTCGCATGGATACCTGTTGAAGGTATGTTCATATATACTCCACTTCACCCTTGTTTCTGTGGCAACGGGTGGGTATTATTTTCCATATACTGACAGGAAGTTGTACACAGCAAAATCGTACGTTTTGAAGTGGAACCAATCTGATCCAGATCTGTACCCAGAAACGCAACAGAACTTTTTGGCAACGGGTCTGATACCGAACTGTAAATCGGATCTGTATCAGTTCTGCAGCTCTGTATCAGTTCAGCAAAAACAGCCCTAAGTCATGCTGTTTGTACAGGTCTGATACAGATATGTGCGTACTGATCTGATACTGTCCTGATGCTACTGGTTCAGTTCCGAAAATGCTAATACTCATTGTGAAAAGTCAGTTGAAACTATCAGTTATTCTTCTATGGAGAAAATGTATTGCAACATAATATATGATTTTTTGACAGCTATAAGCTTGAGTGGTCCAGATATTTTTTGCACAAAACGCCATCAAGTCAGGAAATCCATCAGTACCATTGGTTTCATAGTGAAGCTTCAAAAGTCACTTGGACTTCACCCTTTCAAGTCCAAGACGAATTGGTCGAAAAGTAGCTCTGCCATGAACTAATAGTGGAGTCTTTCTAAGACAATGTGGCAAACAGAAGGACAATATGGTCCTCCTCCCACTTTTATACCTCTGTTTCTTTCCTCCCCCTCCCTGCCTCTCTTCCTTCCCTCCTTCTCCTTGTTTACAGTAAATGAGCTGGAGAATGCTCTGAGACCTGTGCTTCAAACACTATGGGACCAGAATCCAGAGTCCTTGCCCTTTAGACAGCCAGTGGATCCTGTTTCCCTTGGAATACCGGTACACAGACCTGCAAACTGAGTCTGTAGCCAATCAAGAGGACATAGTTACACGATTATACCAGCTCAGAAATGAGATAATTAACATACCAGTATTCTCCACATGCATGCACACATAACACATATGCACAGGACTACTTTAACTTTATCAAAGAACCCATGGACTTGTCTACCATTAGCAACAAGCTGGAAAGTGGCAAATACAAAACACCATGGGAGGTAAGTGGTGGTGGACTTTAACTATTACATATTTGGCACCTAGCAACATTTAGTTATTATATTACTGACTATAGTGTATAAATTTACTTTAACAGTTTCACTGACCCAGGTATTGCAGTGTTCTAGCTATAATGTATACTGTATTGTGTGCTTTCGTGCATACTGCTATACCCTTGAGGTGCGTGATGCTGCTGATCATCACTTCTACCCTTATCATGGATTGCATACCTGACCCTTTTCAACTGTGCTATTGTACACTGCAGTTCTGCAAGGATGTGTGGCTAATGTTTGACAATGCCTGGCTATACAACAAGAAAACATCCCGGGTGTACAAGTACTGTACCAAGCTGAGGAAAGTGTTTGACAGTGTCATCAATGAAGCAATGGAGAGCCTTGGATACTGCTGTGGGATGAAGGTAGTTCTTTCCCTCCCTGTACAACAGTGTTTTGTACGTACATGTATACACAAAGGACATACTGAAAGTAGTCTCACACAGCCAGACCCTTACATGAGAACTCTGACTTTGCAAGACTATATCCTGGAAGATCGGGAGTCTTGCTGAAAGGGAAAGTTATGTTATCTGTTACATTACTTGTCTGCCCTCTCTTCAGTATGCCTTCCATCCCCAAGTCCTCTACTGCTACGGCAAGCCACTCTGCACCATACCCAGGGACACTGCCTACTACAGCTACCAAAACAGGTTAGAACTATCGCCATATCCCAACAGAACGGATGCGTGATTAAAAATAAGAGTGGCAACTTCATCCTTCTCCTCTTTCCTTCTTCCCACTCTTCCCCTTCCTATCCCTTCTCTTCCTGTCCTTCCCTCCACTTTTCTCTCTCCCCCCTTCCCCCCTTCCTCTCTCATGGTCTCATCCATCTTGTTATCCATCAGTCAATTCATCTATTGTCAGCAGTGTTTCATTGAGATGCCTGGGGACACGATCACACTAGGTGATGACCCCTTGACTGCCACCGTGGTGTGCAAGTCTGCCTTCAAGGAGATGAAGAATGATTCCATCAACTATGAGTCGTAAGCGTGTGTGTATGTGTGCAGAGGCGGTGGAAGGTACTTGAGATTGGGGGGGCACAGATCATGGTACATGCGTAGGCATGCACACGCTAGGGGGGTCTAGGGGCATGCTCCCCAAGAAAAATTTTTAAAATTAGGTGATCTGAGATCGCTTCTGAGGCCATATTTATACCCAAATGCCACTAGTCTGACTAGAGTACATGGCGGGAGTAACACCGCCGTTCGCCACGATATATGTCAGTCGTCATGAGGCGTTTCAGTCACTATAGTCGACCTTGTACGTGTCGGGCCTGATGAGGTGGGCATCTCGTAGATGAATTGACGACCTGGACAAGAACAGTTTCTACTTTGTACTTCACTTTGAAACTAGTTTCAGTGATCACTCACTGCAAAAGCGGTCACAAAGGTCACCACGCCTAACAGCTTGAAGGGAGGGGACACTATGCGGAAAAATCTCTTCAAGGGGGGGCAGGTGCCCCTGGTGCCCCCCCCCGGTTCCGCCACCTATGGTGTGTGTGTGTGTGTGTGTGCACATGTGTGTGTGTCACTGTGTGCACGTGTTTGTGCATGTGTCAACTTTCACTCCTACATAACCTTCACTCTCTTCTTCCTACATTCCCTTCCTCTTCCTTCTTCATCCACTCTCCTTCCCGTCCACACACACAGGATGGTGGAGTGTATCCACTGTGGTCGGGAGATGCACACAGTATGTGTCCTCCACCATGAAAACATCCAGCCTGATGGCTTCCAGTGCAAAAATTGCCTCAAAGCAAAGCATATCATGCTAAAAGACAACAAGTTCTCCGCAAAATGTAAGTTACATGTGCAGCCTGAACCTCTTAGGACAAAAATGAGTGAGAACATGTGGGTATGTAAATGAGTGAGACATGTTGAATATCATAAACTATACTGAAAGAAAGTACATGTGGACACATTTACCGTTTCATTGCAATTGTCTACGAATGAACTTGCTCGTACCCAGGCCTTGGTTGCTGCATTGATCGCTTAAGTACAAAGTTCTCCACAGTGTTGATCGCTTTCGTACTTCAAGCAATGAATGCTGCCGAAGCCTGAGAATGAGCCTAATTTACATTCCCAAGAAGATTTTCATGAACCTTGTACCTACCTGGTATGGACTACATAACTCTATCACACCTTCTTCTCATGCAATAAAGCATGAAAACAAAGGTGCAAGGCGTGTGAGCGTGAGTTCTATGTGAAATATATGTGTCTCATGCGCAATGTGTGAGAGTTAAGAGCACTGCATGTGCTATCTGATACTGTGTTCCATACCACTAGCTATGAAACACAGAATGGGCAAATGCATGTTTTGCGAACCGATTGCAAACTTGACCTGTTTGTAAACGGGCCACCGCGGTCATCCAGTTTTTATACTGGTTAGCCTGCTTTTGAGTATGCAAAGCAAAGTGGTCCTGTTTACAAACTAGGCTGAGTGGTTTAAACCAGTCCAAATGTTTTAAAAGCAGTTCAGGCGGCTCGAAAGCTTACTGAATGGTACAAGCAGCCCAAATGGTATGAAAGCTGGCTAAATAGTTTTACAAGCAGCCCAAACCACTTGAAAACTACATGTACAAGATGGCTGAACGGCTAGAAAGCTGGCCGACCAATTTAAGTAAGTTTCGCAACTTCTTTCCATTTATCGGCACACATGAAGGTGATTGTGTGACCATTGACTTTGTGGTGCTAAGCCGTCTAGCGCATGTGCGGTCCTGTTTATTGACTACATATGCCGGCTTATTGACCCATTTTCTGACTATGTGTACAGCACACCAGTTTTAAATCCGGCCGATCAGCTTATAATCCAGTTGAATGGTTCACAAACCCGTCAAGGGTTTGAAATCCGGCAGTAACCTGTGCATTTAATATGTCTTTCTCCCCCTTTGTTCTTTTCTTCCTCCCTTTCTTCCTTCTCCCCTCCCCCTTTCTCACTCTTTCTTCCTTCCTCGCTCTTCCTCCCTCATGCATGCTTCCTTCCTCACTCCATCCCTCTACTACAGGCCTTCCAACAACTAAACTAGCACTGTACCTTGAAGATCGCATCAACCGCTTTCTCCAGGCGGAAGAGGTGGATGCAGGCACTGTCACTATACGTGTTGTATTCTCCAGTGACAAAGTCCTTGACACACATGTGCTAATGAGAAATAGGTTTCAGAGGAGTTTTCCCAAGTCATTCCCTTACTGCACTAAGGCCATAGTTGCCTTTCAGGAGATTGACGGCGTTGATGTGTGCTTCTTTGGCATACATGTCCAGGAGTATGGGTCAGAATGCCAGGCACCTAACACAAGGTGAGTGGGTGGGTGGACCAGGATGGGGAAGGAGGAACAGGGGTGTCTGTGTCATACATGCAGATCTTTACTAAAAGTTTGACCACTCACACATGCACACACACACACACACACACACACACACACACACACACACACACACACACACACACACACACACACATACATACACACACACACACACACACACACATGCACACACAGGCGAGTGTACATCTCGTACCTGGATAGTATTCACTTTTTCCAGCCATGTCACCTGCGAACATTTGTCCACCATGAGATCCTCCTTGGATACCTAGAGTTCTGCAAGAATAATGGGTGAGTACAGAGAGCAAAATGTAGAGGGAGGAAAGGAATGGGGGAGAAAGAAGGCATGATGGATGGAAGAAAGAAGAAGAGAGGGAGAGATAGAAGCAAAGGAGGGAAGGAGAAAGGAGGGAGAAATGAAGGGCGGAGGGAATGGTAGACAGGAGGGGAAGAGAGAGTACATATGTTAATGTATCATACACACAGCTACCTGACAGCTCACATCTGGGTATGTCCACCAAGTGAGGGAGATGACTACCTCTTCTACTGCCACCCAGTGGACCATGAGATTCTAAATTCAAAGGAACTGATTGAATGGTTGCGTAACATGCTAGACAGTGGGAAGGCAAATGGTGTTGTGTACGACTATCAGGTAGGGGTTTGGTGAAATTTGTAGCCAGACTCAGAATACCTGATTTCAGTGTACAGGCAACTTTATCTCACTTGTTCTCCCTCCCCCTGATTCTCTTCCTCATGCTTTTCCCACAGGACATCTTCCAGCACTGCATTAAGAATGGAGTGACGAGTGTTACTGGGATACCATATTTTGATGGTGACTTCTGGCCCAATGTTACTGAGGAGAGCATCAAGGAGATTCACCAGGAGAACGAGGAAAGGGAGCCATCTAATTATAAGGTATGTGTGGGAAGTGGAAAAGGGGAGAATATCCAAGAGTTTAGAACTCTTGCAGATCTAAACATGTACAAATGTATGTGTGGAACAGTAGATGGATAAATGCTAGTGACCAGGGAGGGGTTGGAATGATCTTGAGGCCTTTTGTTGTAGTGCATGTCTGTCTAAGTGCTGGAGTTCCAAACATTCACAAAGCAAAGATGTAGCTACCACTTGTTGTTGAAGAATGTGTGTGGAAAATGCATCCTTTCGGTGGGGAACCCCTAGCTCCCCCATTTTGTCTACCTGGGTAGACATTGAAATTACTCACGCGATAAAATCTCGCTAGCTTCCCCCATCCATTTTGCATACGGTAAGCACTCAAAAACCAGATGATGGGAATTAGGGTTACTACAATAAGAGATATACCTCTGCTGTTATTGTGCTTATGTATAGTCTTAAATTCTCCTATCCCCATCTTCTTACTCTCCTGCTCCTCGCTCTCCTCTCCTTCCCTGTTCTACCCATCTTCTTACTCTCCTGCTCCTCGCCCTCCTCTCCTTCCATGTTCTACCCATCTTCTTACTCTCCTGCTCCTCGCCCTCCTCTCCTTCCCTGTTCTACCCTCCATATTATAGGACCATGGACCTAAGAAGGCAGGCAAGTTTAGTTCAAACAAGAAGCGTAGTAAGAAGAATTGCTTGCTAATTGGAGAAGATGACCTATCACAGAAACTGTTCCAAACCATGGAGAAACTCAGAGAGGTGTGTGAAGGGGAAAAGAGGAGGGGAGCAGGGGGCGTGGTCATTGAACTCATCATCTTGCTCATACAATATGTTTATGCACCTTCTCACCTCCCTTCCCCACAGTTATTCTTTGTAGTCCTCCTCCAGCCTCCACAGCCAGGCACCACCTCTCCTCTCCCTGAAACTACGGACCCTGACCACCTCGTCAGCTGTGACCTCATGGATGGTCGGGAAGCCTTCCTCACCATGGCGCAAGAGAGGCACTGGGAATTCTCCTCCCTCTGCAGGGCCAAGTACTCCACCATGGCCATGCTCTATGAACTCCACAACCAGATCAGTGATCGCTTCATGTACACTTGTAACCACTGCCACTTGCTCATAGAGACACACTACCACTGCCAAGAGTGCAATGTAAGTATAACCCCCCACACTTGCATGCATATGTATACCCTCAACATTTTAGTGGCTTCTCAGCTGGCTCCTGCGTGTAAAATTGTTAATAGAAAGGAAGCTCTCAGTTACCAACTTGAAATCAGAAAACATTTTGGCAACTTTTCAACTGAGTTGTTGTCAAGGCAAACTAACTCTTTCACCCATGCAGATGATGACTAAACATTCAGTTAAAATGTCGGCAAAAGGTTTTTAATTTTGTAACAGAGGACTACCTCCAGTTACCTTCACATTAAATGTCTAAGGTTGATATATACTAATTAAGTGCTCTGTGACTATTGTATTTACCCATACCCTCCTTAACTCCCCTTCTCCCCTCCCTCATGCCCTCCCTCTTCCTCCCCCACACCATTTCCTTCCTCGTCCTCCTTCCTAACCCATCCCTCATCTCCCCACTCTCCTTCTAGGACTTTGTCCTCTGTGTTACTTGCTATCATGACATGGGGCACATGCACACAATGAACAAGCTTGGTCTGGGTTTGGATGATGAAATCCAACAGGATCCAGCACTGAAAGATCCCAGAGAACAGTGTAAGGCCTTCATACAGAAGTGCATCCAGTTCCTTGTTCACGCTAGCCAGTGTCGTGATGTAATGTGCGCACAGCCAGGTTGCATCAAGATGAAGAGAGTCCTCAGGCATACCAGAGACTGTGAACTCCAAATGTCTGAGAATTGCATCACCTGCAAGCAGTTCCTACCGCTCTGCTACTCTCACGCTAAGAACTGCGATGATGATGAATGCCTTGTGCCAGTCTGCACCAGGATCAAGAAGAACCTGCGAGAACAACATGCCAAGGAAATTATGAGGCAGAACCATTTCATGCAGCAACGTATGGCTACAACCAAGATGCTAAGTAACAGCAACGACAACCACCAGACAGCAAACATTGCATCGCCTGCTACTGCTCAGCTTGCAGGCCAGTATCAGAAGCAACAATCCATGACTTTCATGCCTGAGATGGAGTCTCATGTAATGGCTGTACAGCAGCTTGGGGTTGTCCCTCCAGAGGTGGTCCAACACTCTCACTTGGGTCCCACATACCAACAGACCTTTGCCGGTGTATCGCAGATCCAACCCCAGCTGAACCCCATGGTGATGCAGCCAAGAACCCGAGAGCTCATGGCAGAGGGCTTTGTGTACCACCAGATGGTACCACAGGGCTGGCAGCAGATGTATCAACCACACCCAGTGAACCCTGTTGTACAGCAACACCACCCTTCTCAGCCACAAACCATGTTGCTTGCAAGACGGCTGGCTCCTCAACACCAGGGCATCGCTTATGCCTCCATGGCACATCAGCCAGACACTTTGGGTCGTTCACAACATTACTTATCTGCACCAATCCTCACCTCCTCCAGTCCCCAAACGCCAGGTTATCTCCAGGTAGTCAATCACCAGGCGTACCCCATGCCGACCTACTCCCCGCTAGTCCCGAATATGTCTCCTGCAATGCACCAAGGGAGGCAGTACACTGAGCATGGAATGCCTGTGGACCATGGTATGTAGTCAGACCCATCTGCACCAATGCACCCCTTCCTAAGTCCCCAAACAGCAGGTTAACAATTGAAACATGTTGTGAGCATCAACAGTGATACTCAGCTATAGTCATATCAGTCTTACACTAATTCCCTGATTACTTTTTGCATGCAGAATGGAATGCCATAATAATTAAGTGTAAATTACAACTCAGAACCAGCAGTTTACAGATGCACAGCTGTAGTATTGTTGTAAGATATCATATTATGGTCTTATAGTTGTGATTGTGCTTGCTTGTTCTGATTCCGGGACTCAAAACTGTGGTGCATAGTTTGCCCATAGTTTGTATATCTGTGTATGATACTAGTGTGTATATAGCTTGACTTTGACGGTACATATACAATGGCTATACTTAATGCCAGACAGTTACTAATGGTATGAAGTTTCAGGTTGAGTTTTTTTTTTTTTTCAATAAAAAATATTTTATTTATTTGTTTGTTTGTTTGTTTGTTTGTTTGTTTATCTGTTTGTTTATAAATATATAACTGGGCTGAGAATTACCCGTAGTGTCACTTTCATTCACAGATGAGATGAATACACTTCAGGTGACGATTCAAGATCTGGTCATTAAAAGCACACCAGACTCTCAAATTGGCACTGGTTCATTTGGCAATGTTTTGAAGGGCACACGAAGTGGTTATCCTTGCGCTGTGAAAGTGCTGCATGGGGTGAATTTGTTTCTTCCCCTCCAAAGCCATATCAACAGTGAAAGGCTTGAAAGGTTTGAGAGTGAATGTAAGTTTTTAGAGCAACTCCAACATCCAAATATTGTCCAATACTTTGAAAGGTACATCCATCCTGGAAGTGGAACAACAATGCTGGCAATGGAATTGATGGATGAAAACCTCTCCACTTTCCTTACACATCAAAGAGAAACTTGTGACAAAAGACTTAGTGAATGCATTCAGATAAAAATCTGCAAGGACGTGGCACACGCACTTTCCTATCTTCATTCTTTTCCAGTAGTTCATCGAGATTTATCTAGCAACAACATTCTGTTGTCAGATTCAACACAGATTGGGAACTGTCAGAGTATCTGTGCAAAGGTTAGTGATTTTGGAATTTCAAGGCTTATTGACAATGAACGATTTCACAAAACCCTGAGTACCATTGCACCTGGCACAAAAGGATACATGCCTCCTGAGTCATGGATAAATCACAATAAATACAATGAGAAATTCGATATCTTCTCATTTGGTGTTCTCGTGGTACAAATTATCACAATGTTGCCTCCTAATCCAAGTGACCGTGCCATCACAGTGAGGTCCGGTTCCATCCAAATTGTGCCAGAAGTGAAGCGACGTGAGGATCACTTAAGGCAAATAGAAGGTCATCCACTTCAAGATCTGACATTTTCTTGTCTTCAAGAGGACACCACTGCACGCCCCACTGCAAGTGAAATCCTGCAACAACTAACCAATTCATGCAGCTGTGTTTAAGTTTCCAGTTGATCCAGTTCTAATAATTATGATGATGTAGATAGTATAAAGTAGGAAATTGTATTTGTATACATTGCAATATTCATTTTCCTACTCTTCATGATTGTTTAACCTTTTAACCTAACCAGTCTCAAAATGACATTATGAGTCATGTGCTTTGCCTTTACTCTTGTACTGTGCTTCGTGATTACTTATTCAGTGTGGTTAACCAGCACTTATGTGGCAAGCGATGTTGCAATATAGTCTGGTTCACGTACAAGAGGGTCTGGGTACAAGACTAGTTGCAATCTGACTGCAAGAGTAGTCTCAGTTGGTCTGCATTACCAGGTTGTGAGTAAGAATAGAACTCTGGATAGATCTTGTTCTGGATAGAAATAATCTCTTCGGCTTTGTATGCTTGGAGAGAATGTACAACAGTACTAAGAGCAACTTTCATGGTGGCTATTTTCATGTATCAAATAACTGTATATAGGACCAAAACCAAAAAAAAAAGGATACACAATTAAAATACACACATTAATGTGTAGTGATGGAACCTAGCTAGTAGAATTCCATTGTTCTTGCTTCAAGTTACTTGCACTGTTGGCTGAAACACAAATTCGGGGACATAGGATCATCATCTGGCAGTAATTGACTGGTACTTAAATGTGGCGGAGTAGTCATGCATTTTGGTTGGTGTTAAAGAACTTTACAATGCTGAGGAGGTGGCTCTCCCCTCATGAGGTGGACCAGCAAATTGTACTTGTGATTTATTCTGCTGTTGAGGATAGGTGTGGCTCCCTGCTGGCTGTGGCTGTTGTGTGGTCATTGGTATTGCTGAAGGGAGGTAGAACAGTGGTCTTTCAGTTCCTGGAGACATTTGTTGCTGGACTGTGGGTTCCATTTGCTGAAGTTCTTCCTTGGCAAAAAGCTGTGGTAATGTACACATTTGTTGCCCTGGCTGTTGTGGTTTGAAGTAGTTTGGTGGTTGTTGAAGTGACTGTGCTTGCATTTCTCTTTGTGCAGTGTGCTGTTGCAGTGTTTTGTGCAGTACTGCATCCAATTCAGCAGATTGCGGCTTCACACCTAAAATTTAAGTGATCCAATTAAAAGTATCAGTTTACATTTTGAATAGGAATTGTGTTATATTGTTAATGTCCCAAGACATTTAGCAAAATAAGGCAACTTGTTGGATGTTGCTTAGCAACCAAATTTTTCGAACTTGAATAGCAGGAAGTAGAATGGGTTGAAATGGTAATGGGTGTGGCAGTGGGTTACTAGGGGATAACATACAACAAATAAGGTGCATTCTTCAGACAGAACAACATTCACTCTTTGGGTTTATGCTGCTCCATCTGCATGGGAAATGCATTTGCATCCTTGTTTCATGCAGGTTAGTCTTGGGACTGTGAAATACAAGATGACAATTATACAATATCATGTATGCATCAGTTCCATCTGGTGTCTGAAAGTATTTGTTAATAGACGTAGCAAGTAATGGTAACATTCAGCAGAGTAAGAACTTGTCACCAATTTTCATGTATACCATATTAATAACAAAAATTAGTAGCTTCCACACCAGCTGTAACAATACGTACAGTATTTCTGCCTCATTCTTTGTGCAATGTCTGGCCTTCCTGTGAACCCCACTGCCTCAGCAATAGCAGACCAGCTAGGTGGTGGGTTAATTTGATGTAGCCACTTGTTTAGCATAGTCATGAGGCACTTTTGGGATTCACCGTTGTGATCAACTGCAATAATGTCCAACTGTGCATCAGAGATACCCAGATATGTGCCTATGGGTCGCCAGTTGTTGGCTACAGTATTATATAGCTCAATCATCAACTCCCTCTCAGTTGGTTTCAATGTACCTACAGGAAGTAAGAGCTACAGCTAAGTATATTGTTCCACATTGCACTGTACTGTATTGTGGCTCAATTTCACAAATAAAATGTACATAGAGGGTCACCATGTGCAAGCTCAGTTCATTGGGTATACTGTTACTCTAATATGTGTACGCAATCTAGCTCCTAAAAAAATTGTTTGCTTAGCCATTCCTGGCTTTTTAAATTTCTTTGCATACCTGCAAGTGATGACGAAGAATGGTCTGAAAATAAAAATACTGATCCAATGCTTTCCTACATCTTCACTGAATTATGGGAAAAATTCCAACAACCATTCCTGGTTTAGTGGTTAAAGATATATATGAAAGAAAGTGACCTCTGGACTATAATTTAATACTATTAATAATTTACAGTTTGGGTTAAAATATTTGTTGTGTGTGATGATTAGACCAGTACATATTTGAACAGCAAAAATTTCCCGACCTATTCTAGAGCCTTTTAGCTAGTTGTGCAACCATTCTGTGACTATTATGTCAAAGTTTTAGTGCTCTTACTTGCTCTTATCTCTCGTCGTAGTTGTAGTTGAAACAAGTTTTCAGGTAGTTCTCCTTCTTGAGATGGACTAGTGAATGTTTGTGGTGTACTCTGCAGCTCAGAATAGGCCTGGCTTCCTGTCAACTGTGTTGTCTGTCGTGTGAGCGTTGTTGTTGGAGAATGGGGGTAGACTGACTGGAGTCTACTGTGACTGTCTGGTAGCACTTGTTGCTGTACTGTAGATTGTATTTGCGTGCATGTTTGATAGCTGGAATCATGCTGTGGCATGCCATACTCTTGTTGCCCTGGCTGTTTGGGAAGTATAATTTCCTTGACAATTTCTTCAGTAGCTCCTTCGAATATAAAGAGTGCTTTGGGTTCCCCAGCAGTACTGGATCTTCTAATCTTGAATACAAACCTTGGTGGGTAGAGTTTGGTACTTTCTCTGAGCTGAAGGTCTTCCTTACTCATAGTCTGGAAGTCTATTTGCCTTGCTGTTATCTGACCAGAGAAAGAAGCAATGATTCCACACACACAAACACTAGATCTCAAGTGCACTCCGCAAATCTGATGACAAGCACTTATTTTTTCTGTTAAAGGGCTAACACAGATAGCAATAGAAGGCTTACAATGCATTATGTCAACTGCTTAGAAAACAAGCAAATTTTGTTTTTCTATATCTGAGTGGAGCAATTTTACTAGTTCAGCTATCTGTACAACAGAAATCTTGACTCAGTAGCCTAGCACTAGGTAACTCAGGGACAAAAGCATCCACAACACACATAGGTACGGATGGACAAGTGCGCAAAGCATTGTGTTGGGGTAGTTATAGGCTTACTCCAGTATTATCATATGAATGAATCCTGGTTCCATTCACAATTGTGTGCTCATTAACTTTATGTTACATGCATAATGCTTGTCAGAGTATACTAACACTACCAAAGAAAGTGATATGATTTACTGCGTGGATGCAGGCTGTCATAACTACCTTGTTAGATGATTCCATGGCATGTTGGCATCCAGGTACTTCAATGTGGATTTTTAGTTCTTGTCCATCAGCAAACATAAACTCTGTCGGGTAGATTTCATCACTGTCCTTGTCCAGTTGCCGTTGCACAGTCTGCAGTGCAAAGAATAACAACAAAAAAAAGGAAATGTGACTTCAGCCACTATTGTAGTCTTCTTGCACTTATTACATTTTTCAACTTACCAAAACACAGGATTTCAGGAAATAGCAAACGAAAAAGATGATCTGCCAGTCTTGTGTTTTCAACCTTGTTTTTATTGTTCCACCAAGGTAGTATCTGGTGTGCTCATTAGGAAAAACTGAGGTGGCTATACATATAAAGCAGAAATGTCTCGTCAAAAGTGTACCATGTAGAGCATGGTCTAATAATGCTCTTCCATCTGTATGATGTATAACATGGTCAAATGACACTCTGCCATCTGCTGGCTTGAGTAGATATCTAATTTCACCGTGTTCATTTATCATATCAAGTTGATGATCTGCTTTCAGAAATCTAAGGTTTGTATAAGCTTCTTCAGTCGAAAAGTGAAGAAAATGTGGTAGGGTTATTTCCACATCTTTCTGAAATCCACTGAAGCCGTCTTGCTGAACACAGAGCCATACAACAGGAGAGACTCTCCTCACACTTCCATCTGAGAGTTTAAATGGTCCATACATTGCCACACCAAACTCAATGTAAACAATTCCTTCACTGGGTAGTATGGCTCCTTCTGGAATTCTTAGTCGAACGCCATGCCTGGAGTTGTTGCAATCACATCCAAGTGTGTCACAGCGTATGACTTCAACTGGATCAATGAATTGAACACCAAGCTGTTTGGCTTTTATTACGCCACTTGGTCTCAGTTCATCTGTACAAACATGACGCTGTAGAAGAAGATTTTTGTGTGTGTGTGTGTGTGTGTGTGTGTGTGTGTGTGTGTGTGTGTGTGTGTGTGTGTGTGTGTGTGTGTGTGTGTGTGTGTGTGTGTGTGTGTGTGTGTGTGTGTGTGTGTGTGTGTGTGTGTGTGTATTGAATTTGTGTGCATGCGTGTATAGGTATACATATACATGCATGGATGTTAGAAAGGGGAAGAGGAAGGAGTCTGTAAATGTGAGTGTCTACTACCCCATTCGGGTAGAGTTGTAGTACAATCATATTGTTCCTTTTCGCCACATTTTTATATTACCTTCAGGGATGTTGCTGGCACCGGATGAGTACTTTCTCCCCTTTATTGTACACACAAGCTTAGAAAACGCTTGTAGGAATTCCATTTTGGCATTGTCGGCAGTTTTCGGTTTGGAAAGGTATTCATTACTTGAGAGCTTAGGGTCACTAATGAATGAGCATATTAATCTGCACGAATTGAATGGGTGAAAGTACCTTTGCACTCAGTTTGCAGCACTAAATCTGAGCAAAAGTCAAATATGGTACATTGGATAGACACATAGCTACGTAAAAATGACTAAAGGTTTGCCACATATACAGAACATATACTATACCTGTTTTATAGATTTCCTCTGGCCCAACATTTGCTCAACTTCATCCCCTGGTAGTAGCTGTGCATGTTTGCAGCCTTGCTGCTCTTCTATTCCATATTCTATGCTCACCCGCTCTTCAAAATCTGGGACGTACATATTACCACTTGGAAGAATGGGACATGGAGATTGCTGCTGCACCGGTGCTGTGTTCAACAGCAATTTACCAAGATCATGAAATATTGTAAATTTACCCTTGTTTTGTTCTAGGCATGTGTCGATTCTTGTCAACATACTATCTACTGTTGCTGGTGATAGTTCTACAAAATCAGAATCAGAGTCATCCATCGCATCTCGTTGCATATCATCCCACAAACTGAGTTGTTCTTCCAAAGGGGTCTGGTCAATAAATTCGATTGAACTCCCAAAATCTGAATCAGTACTGTTCTGGGACAGGCATCTAGAATCATTGTTCCTATTATCTAATGTTTCATCTTGGTTTTTGTTTGGAATCATCAAAAAATCCGACACTTCCACACTTGGCTCTTGAATGAGCCCTTCCGAATCCTCACCTGTCCCTCTTCTCTGCTCAGGATGAAAAATTGTCATCTTGTTATCCTCTTCATCTGTTGTATGGTGTATTACAATCTGAACATGATCCTTAGAAAACCCAACACTATTTTCTGGATCAATATTGAAGCTCCCCTGGCTTGATGCTGGCCTGCATTGACTGTGGACAGGCTCAATGCTCAGGCAGCTAGTGAGGGACTTGTTTCTAGCAAATGCTGTCACATTTTGTTCAACTCCATGGAATGGCTGGTTAATAGACTGTTGTGTGTGTAGAATGCTAGAATGCTGTAAAGGTGGCACAGCATCTTGGTGGTTATGTGTGCCTGTGTTTGTGATGGTGTGGAGATGGGTGTGGGGTGCGACAGAACTCAACTGCTGTTCTGAATCTTGTCTCTGTGTACACTGAGAAAGCATAGAAAGGCTGAATGAATTCCATCAGGTGGTTAATTAAGATTAAGCATGCTGGTAAAATTTTTGTCACCATGAGGAGCGTTGCAATCAGGATAAGTTGTGTGACAATAGTGCCATACGTGGAGGGGTGTAGTGTGTGGCAGAAATAATATAGATCTACTCCCCCAAATCCTGTTGTCGTGGATGCTGAGCAGAGAACGTAAATTGGTTGATGAAGGTAGATATTGAATGTGAAAAAGCAAGCATCTCACACATGAAGTCAAGTAGGCATACATATGTAAGAATGCTCCTAATTTGTGAAATGTGTACACGAATGTCATGTTCACACTTGGCATGGTTACAACTCAAAACTGGCATATTTCAAGGTGGTTAAGGTAGCTGTGGCAGCTAAAACAATCAGAGCTAATAGCACTGACAAACGGAGGGATGTCTTCAGTTTCTGTTCTTTTGCAGTGTGTTTCTTCTGCATGTTAAAACTATCCTAAAAGTGAATGAGGTATTCCATTGATCTACACCATATCACAAGTGTCTGAAGATTGGGAGTCTGACAGATTGTACAGTAATCTCTCGAAAATAGGCCCACCCTCGAAAATATACCCACCCCCCTTTTTTTAATGAAGTTGTTACAAAGGGTGCTTTTCTCTCGAAAGTACGCCCACCTACTTGTGCTGTAGTACATTTATGTTAAGCAAGAAGCACGGAAGAAGCAGTACATTGCAAGAGGAGGGACTAGCAAATGAAGGCAGGCACCATTTGCTGTTATTGCATAAGGAAGCGCATGACAAAAAAGGCATTGCAGAATCACTGCATGTGCACACAAATAGAGCTAGAGCAACTGCGTGTGAGATGGGAGTATTTCAAGTGAAATATCACAACTCTCGAAAATACGCCCACCCCCCTCTTTGAGGAGCCACTTAAGTTCATCGCCGTATTTTCGAGAGACTACGGTAAATGAATTAGCTACTTGTGCCTGCTATAGTGCTTTCTGTGCACTTCGACTGAGTAAATGGCATTGGTGCCATAATTGTTGTGTCTGTGTGTGAGCATATAGGCGTGTGATAAAGAAATACAGGTAACTGTGCACATTACCACCTGTAGTTTTGGGCTTGTACTGGTAAATTGCATCATGCATAACCTACTGATATCATAGACACTTATCTAGCATAAGTACTTCCCTTCCAAGTTCTTAATAGGTAAGTCCCATTCTTTTAAAATGCTCTGTGGTGAGCATCTTTGAGTACATGTTATGTATCCCGTGTAGGCGTGTACATAGCGAGAGCACACGGTGAATTCTTGTATCCCGTGTAGGCGTGTACATAGCGAGAGCACATGGTGAATTCTTGTATCCCGTGTAGGCGTGTACATAGCGAGAGCACACAGTGAATTCTTGTATCCCGTGTAAGGCGTGTACATAGCGAGAGCACACAGTGAATTCTTGTATCCCGTGTAGGCGTGTACATAGCGAGAGCACACAGTGAATTCTTGTTTAGTGCTTTTGCTTTTAGAATAGTTCTGTCAGCTTACAGTTAAGATGGAACCACCAGTTATTTTAATTACAACTAATGATGCAAAGTATCTCTGAGTCATGAACACTGCCCCTTTTGTAGGAAGTAGCTAACAACAAACTTTGAAAACATGCATGCATGCACACAGACAAATACACACATGCACACATGCAACCACACACACACACCTGTAAGTTTGAAACATGATAATCTCCAATGAAAGTTTGTTTACTATATATAGTTGTGTACACATACTTGCCATATCAGTGGCGGATTTAGAAATTTAGAAAGGGTGGTTCAGCCACTGGTGCACGAAGCGCAGCCGAAAATTTTTGGGTTGCCACGCCCACTTCTGGTCACGTGAATGCATTCATGACACATGTAATTATTGTCTGACCTGAGTATTGAAGTTTGAGTACTGACTGGTAGTGAGTTGTTTAAAATAGCTGGAAGTCCGAACTGAATATCTCAAAGCAACTCTAGGCCTAGTCAAACGTCTGGAGATCAGTAAGGAACTGATACGTGAGTGTGTAACTGTGCCTGTTTGTTGTTGCTGCATGCCACTGCCGCATAATCATTTGATGGACTCATGCAGTTATGTACGCAAAAATACACTACTAGCCGCCAAAGGGGGGTACATTTGCACCCCTCTTACCCCCACCCCCCCCGCCCCCCTAAATCTGCCACTGCATATTCATTAGCATTCCTGAACTATTCTTCTAACACCCAGTATATGTATGTCTTTATGCACTCAATTTTTTTGTTTGTACTCCATGCACATTTCTTATAAGCATCACAGTACTGGGATTGATAAACTTATGTAAGTTGTGTAAACCAGATGGCATTCCTAAGCATGATGGATGTTTACATTCCTAAGCAAATGTCCATGTAATACTGTGGCAGTCAAAGAAGGCAAAAAGAAGGAGAAAGACCATTTTTGGTTATAGTATTGTGCTGACACTGTGAGAGGATTAAATATGTTTATATCAACTTAATATCTATGACATACACAATACATAGTGATAAATCACTGTTATTCCATGCATGCAGCCATCAGGTACATCAAAGCTTGGTTCCTTGATATTATGATGATAAAATCTTATCAGGAATGAATAACAGACACTGGTGTAGATCTAATTTTCAACTACCTGTAGCTGTGTGTTTCACGTAAAGCCGCACATGCAGGGATGTTATCTCTAGCTTGTTTGTGAAGTGAAAATATGAAA
The DNA here is from genome assembly GCA_949130485.1 of Agelas oroides. Classification (NCBI taxonomy): domain Eukaryota; kingdom Metazoa; phylum Porifera; class Demospongiae; order Agelasida; family Agelasidae; genus Agelas; species Agelas oroides. The sequence continues at coordinate 8,068,866 of OX422191.1, read as the reverse complement.
CTTACTTGGAACCTATGTCCAGTGGGAGATAGTTAAAAATGCTGTATTGTCTTCATTCATGATTGCTGATCTGTTTGTTTGTCCTTATAACCTCATGTCCGGCCTCCTACCCAGCTTTGTCACATACTGTCTGAACTAGATAGAGGCACCCAGCAGGGCATTTAGCCTACACCCTGACGTGAAACTGCACCCAGCCCCACAAAAGTGCCATAAATTGTTTCCAGAACACACCTGCTCCTGGTGAGGCTACAAAAGCATTAGTTGAATAGTATTTGCAGAACAAAATTTGACTTGCATCAGATATATGAACATCCCCACCACATCATAAACTAACCTTGAATTGTGAGCAGTGCATAAGGAGACATTCACTATTGTAAGAGCAGTTCCTTGAGTGGCAAGTCATCCATTGCCTGTATTTTTGACAGGAACGACAATCTGGAAGGGATATGTGGGGGAGGAAAAAGAGAGGATGAGAACTTTGTTAACCAATAAACTACTCATGCAATTGCATGCAATCAACTGAAATTCATTTCTCCGTACATTTACCCATCCATATCACAAGCAAGTAGTCTGGCATTTGTGATGCAGATGAAAACTTATTTCAGCATTCTTGACTACCGTTGCGTAATGCAAACGGTTAGGCTTGGAGGAAAAGGTGATTGTTTTAATATGTTTTTGGATTCTTAACCAATCTGTTCACAGAATTAACTGTCCATGCATATGATATGTTCACTCACCTGAAACTCAGACAGCAAATGGGTTGCTGAAATGACAATTTCCTTATTACATACATAATTATAAGCTCACTAGTACTCAGATTATCAACCACACGTGCCAAAACTATGTGTACCAAACTCTCTTCTCTTCTCCCCTCCACTAGAGTCTTGGAAATAGTGCAGACCTTGTTTCTCACAGTGGTTGTAATGTCGTGGAAACCAGGTGAAGTAGCGGCATATCTGGTCTCCACACTGCACATTGGGACAGTACTCACTGTGCTGAGATATTCTCTTCACTATCAGCCTGTCTCTCCATTCATCAGACTGGAGATAGAAATAAATGACCATATATGCAACAACAAAACAAGGCCATAGCAAGGTATCTTTAAAGTTATGTGGGCTCAGTCTCAGAAGCTGCATGTACATGCATGCGGTACCCAAGGTGTTCTGGAAGCATGTGGTTCCCACTACCCCAGAAAAAGATCACTTGATGGTATATGTGGCAATCAGAAGAAAGCTGAGTCCAGTAGGGCTTACTTAGAGACTGCAATAATACATGCTCTCCAGCAAAGCTTAGTGGTACTGTTAGCAAGAGACAATCTTGTGGATTGGTACTAGGAAGAGTTCAGGGCATGCTTTGTTCCCATTTATGTGCTGGACTTCTCTCTAATAGTTCTGGACTTTTATAAAACTATGTTGACTCGAGCCACATCAAACACCAAGAGCTGATGCAGCACAGATAAGGTTGGTGCGGGTATTGCAAAACAGAAGGTATTGAGAAACACACACAGTTTTGAAGCAATTTTCCGGTGATAAGTGTGATGGCAAGGTAACAGCATAGCATGCACTACACTAATGTGCATGCAGTTGCAGTAAAATGTAGAGGCATTCCAAGGCCAAAAGTAAGAAGCACTTAAAATAAGCTGACGTTAAATTTTGTTTTTTTTACTATTTACTTTAATAGTGCAAGTTGACCTAACCATTGGCAGCAAAACCCTGGCTCTGCATTTTACTTGCACTATTAATCGTGTGAAATAGTATTTCTCGCTCAGCTCTCTCCTCCTTTTAACTTCGAGGTGTTCCCCATTTATAGATCTACCTCCACGTGTGTACCTGCATGTAACATGTGTTCCAATTGAGCAGAAGCAAGCCTACAGCAGAATTGCTACGAACAAGATGGTAGTAGTGGATCAAGAAGGTCCCAAAGATAATCCATGGATTTAAAGTACAGTTCTGCAGGATTTAGTTTGCTGAGGGCAAGTCACCGTAAGTTAAGTGTTATGCAATACCACACCTACATTAGGGCACTCCAAGTTGTACCTCTGTTTCTGATCCTTCCAGACCGCTCAACTTTATGAGCGTCCCAGTATAATATGGACATACCGAAGCTGTGCACACTGGAATCCAAAGGCTTATGGTAGACTACTCTACTATCTATGCTATAGCCTCTTACCCAGGACTTCCCCCTCCCAAGTGACTTGGGTACCAAGCTATCCATGCTAGAACCTTCACCACGAGATGGATACAGGCTGCCTTCACTTTTAATGTTGTGAAGGAGAAAGTGTGTATATAGCAATAACAGTAACATCATCTTCATCTGTCTTTTAAGGCCATAAACATGATTTTTGGTGGGAAGAAAGGTCAGTCCTGTGCTCCATTCCAGCAGTCCATTCATTAGTGACTACTGACATCCCTTTGATTCGGTACCCACGCACCATGCTATAACTCGACATTATCAAGTTGTACTCACCATACATAGCCGAAGTTGCAGAGGTTCACGCGGCTCCCTATTCAAGTCCTCCTCAGCCATAGCAAGACGACACAGCATATGCCACAAATTATCAATAAGCAAGCATTTGTGTACGTTGGAAAAGGTAAACTACTTTCCTTATACGGCGCCAATTGTCTAAAACGAAAAGTCCCCGGTAGCGTCCCTAGCTTGACGTCATTATAAGTCACCAGTAGCTATGAATGAATGAATAAATGTAGATATCGCCCACCAGGAGCACGAGACAAGTACAAAACAGGTTCTATTGAGAACATGAAGTTAGGTAAGAAGGAAATGTTCAGTTCTCTGAGTTTCTCCATTAGCACCCCCCACAGTCCAGTTCTGCTCCAGGTTTAGGTCAGGCTTATGGCATGCGCAAGTTGGGTTAAGTGCTTGCTGTTGGCAGTGGTGCTGAAGGGCAGATTTATTAGCCTCGTTCCCACGTTTTGTTTGTTTGCGTTCAGTATAATACACGGAAGCGGATGAGCGGCGAAAAACGGGCATGACGGGGAAGACCTGGGAACACCTATCACGTGAATGACGTCTGGTGGACGCGAGGTGGACGCAGATCTGGGCTCACCCAGGCTCACCCGAAGTGGACATTGGAGTTTAAAGAGTGGCACCTGATAAATCTGCGATAGTCTCAAGCCTAAACCCCTGTGAATGTGGGTCCAGTGAACTTATAGTATATTCTCATACCACCTATACTGAAATCAATAACTGGACTAGCTACAGGATTGAACTGGTGGACTGGGCTGGTTATCTGATTATTTGTTGTACTAAGAATCACTTTTATGCTCCCTAATGAGACTCATGATCACCCACCTACAAAAGCAACCATCCTTTCCTACAGCATGACTTTGACCAAGGCATTGATAACATATATAACTGAACAAGATGCCTGACACGAGGCTCCAAACCATTTTTTGAAATCAACTTATGCTTCTGATGATTCTACTGGTGATTTCTGAAGCGTAGCATAGGCATGGGATTTGTCCCACCGCTCACTCAAAGTACCTAGCTTCAGCAATTCATGTTTTAGTTAATGCACATTGAAATGTGGAAAGACTATTAATTTATTCATCGTGCAGAATGATGTGTATACATTTTCCCAAGCCTGAAATACAATATTATTGTTGAGTATACAAACATATGCAGTATATATAGCTGAATGATGCTTACGTTATGCACAAGTTTTAGTATAGCATGCTAGTAGAATTCAAGTAGCAGTTCACTTGGTGTCAAGCAAATCAAGTGGAGATCGCAGTTTGTGAAGATCAACCACAGTATGAGTAACATTAGAATTTTGAGGAATCTCACATTGATGCTCAAGATTGTCAGGGTTGTGATTACATTCGTGTGGTTTGTAGCACTTTACAATTTTTATGCTGTAACTGACGACCACACCATATGTACTGTGGCACTTTTGTTTTGATTCGTATGTAAATGTGGTAGGTGACAATCCCCACAAAGGTAAGAAATGCTATGCCAACTGAGGTGTATGCAACAGCAGCCTGACTTCCACCAGAAAGGGTCACATGGTAGGTAGCAACAGCAAGTATACCAAGGTTGAGAATGAATGACAGCTCAAGAGCATTAAGGTACCAGCTATTGTTCGGAAAATATCTTTTTTATTCAGAAATGCATGGGCTTTTTCATCTTTTCTGGAGGATGACTTGCAATATTTAACACTGGACGACTAATTTTGCATACCAGATTATGCGGTGTACACAAGTATTTAAAGTATGGCAGGAGCTCGAGAAGACGACTCGGAGTTCAGCTTCACTGCTGCTGTTACAGGCTTCCACGTAATAGTGTGGTTACCACATCTTGGACAGCGTCTAAGCGCGGAAAGGGAACATGGAAACGCTGAAGATTATTTTGCGATCGCTGTCAGAGAGCACAGTGACACCAGAGCTGACGAGGATGCCGGGAAGACCAATAGGTATATGATACAACACGCATGCAGTGATGTGGCATGTGAAGGCAGTTTCGACCAGTTTCAGCTGTAGATGCCAAGGCGTCGCCACAAGATTTCCATGCATCGTAGAGCCGTTTCGGCCGCACCGTGAATGCGCAATGTGCTGTTGAATTATATTAGCACGTACGCGGAAAGGCATGCAGAATAATGCGTCAGCAAGAGGCTGGCATTTATATCGTCCACAGAAGTTCTTTCATCTCTGTCACTCTTGAAGGCCGAATCGAGGGGTCACTGTCCGACAGTGTTGTTTTAACTATAACTTTAACTACATACATTTTTGGCCTTTTTAAAATTTAGTTAACCAAAACTACAGCTAACTAAGATTTTGCTAAGCTGGGAACTATAACTAAAATATCCAAGAACATACAAGAAGAAACCTGTCGGCAGAAATCCAAACTGAAATCCAGAAATCCACTGTGAAATCCAGAAATCCACTCTGAAATCCGAAATCCACCTGAAATCCAGTAGATTTCTAAGTCTCTTCCGCCTCCGTGTATTATATTGAACGCAAACCGAAGAACAAATAACGGGGTAGGCCTGGGAACGAGGCTAACTCTAGGCCTAGTCAAACGTCTGGAGATCAGTAAGGAACTGATACGTGAGTGTGTAACTGTGCCTGGTTGTTGTTGCTGCATGCCACTGCTGCATAATCATTTGATGGACTCGTGCAGTTATGTACGCAAAATACATTACTAGCCGCCAAAGGGGGGGTGCAAATGCACTCCCCCTTATCCCCCCTAAATCCGCCACTGGTAATAGGCGGGTGCGTCAGTAAAAAGCCTTATCGTCCACAGGGGGCCCTTATTCTTTATCCACCTTCTTCGGCCAATATGGTTTATACATGGTAATGCTCACACTGATACCTCTTGGCTCGCGGTTATACTGCGGCACACTAAGTGCATAATAAGATACCACTAGTTTCACATGATGATTGTAGACAATGGGATTACAAAGGTGTTACCTTTTAACTAAGTCGTAACACGTGCTTTAAGATCAAGTTGCAGCTCTTTCCGTAGATTGAACCAGTGGTAGTGCAGCTATCGCGCGACAGCCAGGGTCGGTGTACTCTTCTTCTGTTCACTGTTCATCGGTAGTCTGAAAAAAAACGCATGCAGCGTTTTTCAAAAGATGACTCTCAAATAAATAGTCAACAGTCAATCAATTCACGTGTCAGATGCTCAGCGATTGCGCCGAACAGGACGGAATTTCGCGCACGTACATTACGTATACATAGCGTATAGCTGAGCCAAGAACTGCTGATTGGTAGCCCATGCTACTAGCTATAAGACGTTTGGTAACTATTACGTTACATAATATACCCGGTAGTCGATAGTAAGACTTCTGGCCCCCAATCAAATTTCACTGAATTTCTGATCCCTATACAAACAACTTGTGTAAAGGCATGGTTAGAATAGAGTCACCCCCCCCCACTTCATTGAAGCAACAGTTCATCCTCTGGAACTCAACTTATATTGGTTTATAGGACCCACATGAACCTTTCCTTTTTGCTCTTGTCTAGTTGTCTGAATATTGCCAAGAGATGTGACCGTTGTTTGTCAGTCTAGTTTCACAAGGCTGGTGAAGTTTATGCATAGCTTCACATTCCTTACTAGCTATGTGCTGGAACTTTTACTACTTCTTTTTACTAGCACATAATGCTGTCTGGCTGAATCATCATCACATTGTCAATTGTCTGGCATGATTTAAGTTAGCACCTTTTCTTAATTCCATATCTTTCTCATTAAGGACTTAATCATATACTTATTGATTTTATATGCAGTTCCCCTATAGGAAAGAGTGCAATTATTTCCAAATTGCACTCTTATTGAGCCAGTAGTTGCACTCTTATTCATCCAATCTGATGCGTGCAAGTTTCAAATGTGACGAATCACATTAGTAATAGTTAAATCTAGGTAACAGGTTATATATAATAGTTAAATCCCTCCCTGGGGGGTGGTCGTTTTACACATTGGTGTCGGGCGTAGCCCAACACCAATATGCAAGACCACACCCCAGGGAGGGATTTAACTATTATATAACCTGTTACCTAGGCAACATCACTGTAGAAGAGAGATATGAGCAACATTCTTATATGTTGCCTAGGTAACGGGTTACATTTGCTTATAATTATTTCGCACATAATCGGCCCTATAGCAACAATAATTCGAAAATGGTTACTGTTAATATACCGTAGACTCTGGTTAATAAGCGCATGCGCTTATAAGTGTAAGTGGTAAGCAAATATGCGCCTAATAGAGGATATGCGCTAAATAAGGGATGCAATGAAAGCCACGCCCTACAGGCGGACCGCACATGAGTGCGCAGTAGATCGTTAGACGCGTTCATCTGGCAAGTATCGACGTAAAATCAGAAGGTTCCATTCTCCTCGAAGGGACCGTGATTCGCAGCCATCGTGTATTTATGCGGGGCTCTACGCGTCGTACGGGAGAAATGTTACTGGTCCAGTCGTAACGGCTGCAAAGGATATGGCTTTTCCGACTTTGTGTTAGCCAGTAGCAGGAAAAATCTGTGTAACTCTTTCTTTGACTTCAGGATGACATCGAGTGTGCTGCGTGTTATTGACTGTTGATGTCATGGTTTCACTCGACATGATTCGATCTCCGCCGCCATCGTATACTCTATTTAATGCACATGCGCTTAATAAATGATGCCGTTTACCAGAAAGGAAGCATGCGCCTAATAAATAATGTGCGCCTAATAGCAAGGTGCGCCTAACAACCGGAGTTTACGGTAACACTGTTGTCACAGTTGTCGCTAATTGCAGTCGCTGTAAAGGTACCTAGATGCTAGAAACGCTGAAAACAGAGTTGCAGGAAGAGGGACATTTTGGATGGTTGGCATGTCGACTGTGCAAAGCTAGTCATTTTCTGATTCACGCAGGGGTCCAATGGAAGGTCAGTGCATCTATATCTCATATCTGAGTCAATTCATATTATGTCTTTAGATATTTTAATCACAACATTTAATTATTTATTTCAGTTACCAGTGCATGGGCAGTTGGCTGAGAGATGAGTGCATGTGTTGACTAACCACATGCATGTCTACATAATTAATATATAGTATAATTAAATTTGGAAGCACCTCAGAGACAATGCAATAGTCTACAATACTGACACCTCTTCCTGATACTCCACACTCCATTGTCTTCCTTCGTGTGACCATGTATTTACATTACAAAGACAACTAGCCATTTAAAAACAATAACTACTTTCTACTAACAGCAACTTTAACAGACCTAAGGTGATTATTCAATAAGCTTTTGCTGGTTTGACATTGTAAAGACATTTGAGTCTTGCAATTGCATATATAGTGTCTGGATACTTCCATGTAGCAAGTCTAGTTTGTATTCCTCACTTTTCTCCACCAATTGGCTGTCTGATCAAATTGAAGCAGTGTCTACAAATCTAAAACACTATATACTGCTTAAAACAATTAATTTTGATCCCGTATAATATTCAGCAATGTTTTGTACATTGTAACTGCTGATGCAATGAATTTGCAGCATGATGTCACAAACTGTCACCTACCGGGGTACTAATTGCTTGGCCAATAAAAACTGGGCATTATAGTGATGTAGTTTGTCTGTGGGTGAGAGCTATATTTCTGTTTAGTTTGTGTGTGCACTATTATTGACTCAGCTTTTCTCACATGCACCTGTTAATGTGGTTAACCCTTTAACCCAAAATTTGTTTCACTTGAGACTGCTTTTAGCATATACATGCCTTTAACACACCATATCTGTGTTTCTGTCCAAGCTTTGACTCCAAAACCAAGTCCACATCCAGCCGTAATAAACGGACTCGTGACCTTGATATCCTCACTCATTAACAAGCAAGGTGATGAGGCCTGGTATTGGCCGAAATGCGTCCTGTGCAGTGGGTGACTTTGCATGATATCTAGGGCTAAGGGAGATGTGGTCAGCACTCTCGCGGTTGTCAAAGACCCGCTCAGAGCCCAAGCAGCCTTCCTTGCCAGAAACGAACCCCCTACAAGGTGAGGGCAGTGTTTTCTAAGCCTGCACATGCATGTCCATGCAGCCAGGGTGAGAATTGGCCCACCATGGCCCTTTAACAGCCAAGCCTAGCAGTCACCATGTGCATGTTACCCTGTGGGTGACAAACTATTGCCCCCAGATTTAGGCCCTCACACGGACCTTTAACCAGATAATTGATCTGAGGTAGCTTCCTGTGTTTAACAAGCACTTTAGGGAGCTTTACATTTTTGGTTAAATAACATGCTAGTGTGTTTGTTCATGTTTTTGGCAGATGGCAACTTGCTATCATGAGTTATCGTTAATTAATCTATCATAATGAATTATGTGGTCAATTAAATACTTCATCTCCTACAGTGTTTGTTAAACACTCAAATATTTGGCAGATGGTAACTTGCTGCTATCTTGATCACAAGCTCATTGTCATGTCTATGTTAAAATTAATGACATTAGTGTATGTCTAACATGGTATAGTACAAATCCAACTTGACCTTTTTGGGATTAGCTAGTGACAGTGTAACTTGACTTGTATGCTCAATTTGTGTGGAACAGCACCTAACCCATAAAGTGACTATGCATACATTTTTTAACAACTGTTATTCGTAGACAGTTTACTTGGAATTTTACAGAACTTATTACTGAGCTGAGAGAGTGGTGGTATACCAAATAGGAAGGAGGAAGGAGAGAAAGAACTTCAAGCCTATTCCAGGCAAAGCAGCTTGGAGTTGCTCCTCCACGTCACTACAGAGGAAGCATCTGATCAAATTTCCCTCTAGTGTATATTTGACACACAAAAGATCTGTAAATAAGAACGATGTTACTTAATTGCTTTAATTTGCTGACTATATAGACTATATATATATATATATAGACAAGAAAAAAATGCAAAGTGAAAAACTAGTCTTTTGGTAGGCAAAATGAGTGGAAACTAGATCTAGCAGATGATACACTTTGGAATGTTCAGAAGGCATCTGTTGGAATAAGGTTTAAGATGTTCTTGACATACTCAATATTTCCGAGTTGGCTACAGTGAGATACAGTAATGTACAGTGTGAGATCACTTGTCCAGCATTGTGAACACTTGTCCAGTTGTTCCATGCAGCTAAAGGCATATCATTTAGCTATACCTCTACAGTTGAGGTAAATGATATGCCCCTAGCTACCTTGTGGAACAGGAATCAGTCAAGCAGTATTATAATAGTGGAACCACTCCTGTAACGTTTCAGAGCACCAAATCAACTTATATATACTGTTATTGCAAATCATAAAAATTGATGTATACACTATGCTTAGGATACTAATATTAACATTGCCAGTAGAGATTCAGAAACTTCTACCCAGCATTGTTTGTACACTCTTCTCACTAGTTAGTAGTACTAACCTTCACTTGCAGGAAGTACAAAGTGGTGCCAGTTGGAACAATTTTCAGTCCAATTAGATTACAGTGCTGGCCTAAGACTCACTGTTTCTCAACACACACGTATCAAGAGCACTTGTACACTTGTTTATAAAGGCGACATTCATGTGCATCATCCCATGTGCCTTGATTTGATATCACAGTTGTTGTGTTGAGTGGGGGAGTGCCAACACCATCATCAGTGTAGAATTTCTGTGCACATGGTGATTGTGGAACTGAAAAAACTGGGGGGCTGTCATGAAGTAGATGGGCCCCTGAAGTAGGTGTTCCCCCAGCCCATTTACTCCGTAGTAATTGGTCCCTGGGCAATATACTCCGGAGTAGCTGTTCTCCCAGGGATCACTTACATAATACTCTGGAGTACTGTCCCCCTTGAAGTAAATGCTCCCCCACTCAACCCTTAAACTAGATTTAAATCTTCAATAGCTATAGATGTTCCCTCAGGGTCACATAGAGTCAATATGTAGCTATTCACCATCTGTGTGACTAAGTTTAAAGTGATGGCTGTACAACTAAATGTGGGAAAGTCGAGGCATGAATGACGTAGCATCTGTGGCACAATTTGCACAGAAATGTATTTTAGAACACTTTTTTTCACTTGTTGTAAAATTGATTGGGACAAAAGCCAGGTAGGACATGTACACACAGGACAGTCGGATTGCAAGAAGGGGGATAATTTACTTCAGAGGGGGACCATTTACTCCGAAGTAGACCATCCCTGGGGACCACCTACTTCAGGGGCCCATTTAATTCATGACAGTGCTGTTCAATCACACAGGGGTGGAACAGCTATCATTGATGGCGGAACCGGGGGGGAGGAGCGAGCGTAGAATGCGTAGAATGCGATCTCAAGTGTCTATCGCAGCCTATAATAAATGGAGCAAATTGGTTAAATAGGTGGGGCAATTATGGCTATATGGGTGAGCTATTTGTAGCTATTAATGAGTAGGGCAGCCAAGGCTAAATGGGCTAGCTATTAGTATCATTTTATGGATGTGGTCTTCAGAGGTGTACCCTTTTTAATGATTGCATGACTACAGGTTTCTGCCCTTTAAACTCCCTGACTTGTAGTGTACTACAGCAGGTTGTCTAAAACCATGGACACCTAAGCTGGTGAACAATGTAGTACCAATTAAAGTAGTGCAGCTGGAAAGAGGTCCAACACAAAGCTATAAAGTGCACGAAATCAATTTTTATTCTGCTTTTGAGAACTTAGCTATGACAATTTAAGACTTCTATCAAATATAAATGAACACAAGCAGACTTATATGTCAAGTTTACAAACAGAATATGTACAGACGTAAGCTGATTAAGGCTCACATTTAGCATATACAGATTGCAAAATTTCAATGGTGTGGGATGCCGGGTGGATGTCAGATTCAAATCAAGTTTACTACAACTCCAAGGAGCCACACAGAGTCCATGGCACACACCCTACAAGTAGCTAGCTATGCATTCACTCTGGCTCACCCCCCAAATACATCTAAACAATCAATCATGTAGTAAATACACCATTGCAACATTTCACAACTTAATATGGCAGTCATTACACTGACTTGCTCAAAGAAAAGTGGGAAGGCCTGAGCCGCCAAGCCTCCCTGCTTCCAATGGCCTTGAATGATAACATTTCACAACTAAAACTAATGAAGGATATAGTTACATAGTTTACAAAGAACAACAAAAGCCATAAACCAGATGTGAATCACATTTTATCACTGATAGTGATCAACTTAAATTATGCAGATCAAATGAGGGCTGGCTACAGTTACATATGTGCATAAGAATAACAAAATATATAAACATGTAAATGCAAATCGTATCTTGTAGTTATAAACAGCCCAAAAGTGGTATCATTAAATAGTTACAGCATTAGTTTATGGTTCCATAACTGTACACAAGACTTGGCCTTTGTGGGTCTTCATTAACTCGCTGTTTGCTTTCTGTGGGCTTGGCAGCATGGCTTTCTCCGGTGTGTAGAAGTGGTTCGTATGCCCCAGGGTTCACCAGCTGGTCTGGCAGGGAGTCAATATCGGACTCAGCCTCCATGTCTGCTTCAACTTGACTTGTGCATCTGATAGCCAGCGCACATCTTTTCAAGCTGTTGTATTTTCATTTCAGGCATTGGGTGATGCTTACTTTCTTTGCCAGAACATATCAGTACCATGTGTGGAGCACCTAACAGCAGCAATATTGCCACAACAGAATATGTGGAAGTTTGTGCCCCAGAGTATATTGTTTCAATAAGAAATGCCAATGACAGCATTGCCAACAAACCTAACATCCAAATATCCATTGTTACTAAGATTTGACTTGTATGGCCTAATAGTAGCATAGAAACAAGAAGCAACTACACAAAACAAGCATCCTATTAGCAAGGAAATCCAGGCATGATGACACCGAACAACTAATGATAACAAAACAAGTATCCTTAGGATGAGGAATAATGCAGAAAACATCCTGAAGTCATGAGTACCATTTGTTCCATCCTTGTACTGTCCCTGAAATGATTCCACAAACATGTGCAGAGCATGCCACCTTCGAAATCCACAACATGAAACACACTTTCTGAACAATCTTGTAGGGTACAAAATGAGAAGAATTGTTGGAGAAATAATACAAACAGACAAACAGCTAAAGCTGAAAAAGAAGCAAACTCAAGTGTGTGGCATTCCACTGTTGAGTCATAGTACAAAGCACATTTTTCACCAATCCTAGTATTATAACGAATTCGAATGTGGAAGATGTGAAACAGTGTAAAGCATACAAATAAAATTTTGGAGAAAGAAAGAAGCAGAAATGTTGTAAAAGCGTTGATTATTGATGCTTTGGAGTCCCAACTCCTCCTTAAGTAAACAAAGTGAAATGGCTTCCATAACCAAACAATTGGTCGGAAGTTGTTGTCATGGAGTTTTATACATACATAGGTGAGTAAAATAAGAAAGATGGGATAAAATGCCACTAGATACTCAAGTGCAAGTGCATGAACAGTTCTGATGTTACTGCTTACACAAAATGGTGGAATAACAGCACGAAAAAAGTCTAAACTCCAAATACCACACAACACTAGTAACACTTTCAGTGCCATATATTAGATTGTTCTCAATGTACATATGCAATGTTATATTCAGTCGTACTGTATACACTACAATCTGACTCATGAATACAAGGGTACTCAGTGGGGAGGAGGTGGCTCTTATGTGGAAGATCACCACCAGAAAGTACATCACAGTTGTTGGGAAAAGTTCCAGGAAAAAGTACAAGGCCCATCCATAACCATGTCCCCAGCACTTACTGCATTCCAGAGTGTATGAGTATAGTGCAATGCCATAGCCATCTTTACACTTTCCACACAGTTCACCATCTCGATTTAGTGGTCCACACATGGACTTATTAAGTAAGGACGTATTTTGTGGAAGCTGAATGTAGAGGACATAGTCCAGAGAAACCGTTTCATAGCATGCAATGTATGGGCATGGCCTGTATTCTGCAGTCTCGGTTGTACTGTTGTAGGTCATACAGAAGCCCAGCTGGAGTAATGCTGAATGTGAACCACACATGACTTCATTGTAGGAGTTGTGGCAAGAGCATCCAGTGCTTCCCGTCAGGGACAAACCAGGGAGGACAGACATCTTGCTGGGCAGTAATCTGCTCAAGCTTCATGCAACTCAACAGAGGGACAAGTAAGAAAATCTCTCTGCTCTCATGCTGCTCTAATCTTGTAACTGTAGCTACTGAGCCTCACTGCTGATGACATTGGTTTTAACCTAGGTCATTTATTGAGCTAGTGATTGACAAGCAACTTACTCAATATGACATCATTCAGAAAAGCTGCAAGGTACTGGCATAAAAATAGAAAGAACAACATGCTGATGCACAGACCCATCAATTGGTGTTTTCTTGTCCGTGACATGGCAACTCCCTGTGGGTGGTAGCAACAGTGAATTGCTTGCACTTTATAAAAAAACACCAATTGATGCATTAGCAGATTGATGCATTAGCATTGTATCCATTGCAGTTAACATCATCAGCAGAGGAATTTCCCATAACTCTGAACTTATTAGAGGAATTTCAGAATCTAATTATGAACAGTCTCTTTAGCAGCTTCATGTGCTGGAGTTGATTAGCTACTCATTGACTATACTTAGCTATAACTCACACACTTTCTGGCCACAAGTCTTAGAGAGTTGTCACTATACTTAAAAAAGTGATCACATTGCAAAATAATTGAACATATAGTGAAGAAACCTCATAATCATGACAAGACGTTTAGAAGATAGTTTTGTGTACATACATTAATAATTTCTTGAAATATACTTTTTGTGGATGAATGGATATGCATGATTAGTAATTTTCAATCCTACTAGTGGCCATCAGGATATTGTAATTGGAGATACCAAACTCTTACTTAAATTACAATTCAACAGATTCCATTCTCTAGGTTCCCTGCTTGTACCACTCCCTGAAATGATTCCACAAACATGTAAAGAGCATGCCACCTGCAAAATCCACAACATGAGACACACTTCCTTGAACACTCTTGTGGGGTACAAAAGCGTGCAACAGTGTTATACATTTAATTACTGTGTGTGAATTATAGTTCGCATGCACTGAGTTGAGGAGGAATCAGTGTGCAACAGCTTTAGACCTGAGTGAGAAAATCCTATGTACTGTCGGACAAAGTAGACAAAGTATTATGCACACACTCCAGTTCTTTAATTTCCATGCTACTGTTAGTGCTGATTTATTCTTCCTGCTTTTCTCACTAGAAGGACTCTATAGGCCTACCTCCTCTAGCTAATACTTTAGCTACTTTGCACAACATGTACACTCCACTGTTTCCCGTTCCTACTTTTAGAGTGACCCCATAACGAGATTCACAGACGTTTCCACCTCGTTCCCAGGCTCACGTGCTCAGTTTGGGAATGAGGCTAGAACCGCTTGAGTCACCTTTGACCCGTGAGTTGTTTGCGGGTGCCATGGAGACTGTTTACATATCTGCTCTTCGAGATTGGGCGGCCCTGGTGTGACCGCGCTAAAGAGAGGAGCTATCCCGTATCGGGTGTCAAAAGACTTGTGTAGTCCATCTAACTGCGTACAAGCCTGCTGCCAGACTATAAGCTCAGTTGCTGTACGAAGTATGAAGGTACGACAAGCTATACTCTATTTGATGCACACCTCTACAAAGACCGAGTGTTTTAGCTGCTCATCCCATGTCCTGGTAGTCACAGCAGATAATATTTTATTCCCTGACGTACTACTGGCACTATTCTAAGTAATATAGCAAACTGAAAACTATCATGCATGTAGACTCGATCTTCGAAGTAATTGGGGATATTAGTAAATTGCCCAGTCAGTAGAAAAGGCCTTTAGCTTATAGGTTACGCGGCTATAGTAACTGTAACTAAACGTTTAGTGTTGGGCTTGCTATAGTGTATAGAGGGAGTGCATTTACGTCATCGCATCATAGCAACCGTTGCTACACCATCTTGATAGGCAAAATGGACAGTTTTTGATGAGACCTACGTATTAGCATGTCGAATTCCCCGCGCTAACAACGATCCTACAAGTAGCATCCCTTTCTTGTACATGTATGTTAATTGTCATTATTAACTCTCTGCATAATGTGCAGTTGAAGCTAAATGCATGCTCCGTACCTCAAAGAGATTTCGTAGAATAGGCCTAGCCGTGCAATTTCCCTATTCATTGCCTTTCAAGATGGTGGCACATATATGGAAGTATGCAGAAATGTGCAGAAATTGCCTGCCGATGACGTCACATGCACGCCCTCTATTTCTTCTTATACCTTTGCCGTATATAAGTAGCCCCATTCCAAGCCTGCCACATCCCCAGCTTTACTTGCTTGCAGTGCGAAAAACGATGAAAGCTGGAGGTTTGAGATGCTGAGAACGGGGCTAGTGTATACGAACAACAGTCTCATATACATGTATGTACTTTCACAAGTGACTACTAACATGTGTGCAACACCAGATTAGGACTTTTGTCTTGATGGTCTAGCAATACACTCACCAGAAGCTGTCTTACAGGTCTATTTACAGGAGCTGTCTGTATAAAATCAGTATCTTGCTGAGTTTTCTGTCATGCTTCCTACTGTACCTTTCAGTATGTACTGCATATCTAATGTTAATACTACTTACTATGGCTATGATAATCTATAGGCAGTGTTTGAGGTGTATCCTGTAGTCAATGGACCTGGCACAGTCACATTTGCCTGGCAGAAGTCCTTGGGCAATTACCTGGCCATCACTGGGTGAGTGTGTACGTACGTATGTGTAGCGACTACTGCATTGTATGTGTATGTGTGGTACTGTGATGGAGACATCATAAAGCTGATGACAGAGCTGGTAGCAAGAAACTGTAGCCTACCACAAGAGCGCATAAGAATGAGCGGCTCGAGTAAGAATGTGTAACTCCAATAGAGGCCCATAGTCCGGTCAAAATTATTGAACCATACTAAAAATAGACGTGCTTATTGCAACAATGGCTTATGTCTACACGTAACTCCACATACGTGTTACTGTTTTTTGTACTGGCAGTAACTTCCGACCGGTTTCAAATTTTACGGAGTTACACGCTCTTACTCAAACCGCCCGTTCTTATGGCTCTTGCCTACCATGATTGAAACCACATTTAGGAACAGTACAGAGCTGGTAGCTAGAAACTATAGCCTACCATAATTGAGCAATGAAGGGTTTATGGTTCACAACCACACACCATGCTTACCATACATAATTACGAGTTTGTGCAAATATACACCTATCACACGTGCGCACACACACACAGGGTGAACAAAGTTGTCAACATCTATGACAGACATGGAGAACACAAGAGTGAAGTGCTTATTGTCCTACCAGGGTATGTCAGAGAGAGGGAGAGAGAGAGAGAAGGAGAGCATGTAGTCCTATGTGTGGCAGTCCTTGATAAAAATCCATTATTTCATTGCATATTTTGATCACTCAATGAAGACCACATTGGTCGAAAGATTGTGTACTATAAAAAATTTGCCTTGAGAAATCTGTGGCATGTTCGGACTATGACTCCCAACCATGTTCTGCACATATTACCATGTTTAAAGCCTTGTAGCTGACCGAACTTCCATTGATGGTAGGACTCAAACATGCTTTATAGTTCCATCAATATCTTATCCCAAGAGCGTTACCGTAAGCATGAAGAGCGTGTAACTCTGTAATATTTGAGACCGGGCGGAATTTACCGCCAGTAGTAAAAATAGTAACATGTACTGCACATTCTGCGTAGACAGAAGCCATTGTTGTTACAGCACGTGACCGAGTGTTCTATTTTTAGCATAGTTCAATAATTGTGCCCAAACTACAGGCTTCTATTGGAGTTAGACGCTCTTCCTCCAGCCGTCCATTGTTATGCACTCTTGTTATGCATTTTGAAGTGCCTATGAGTTCTGGTCCTTCAGCACTTTAAGCATGGTAATGCAATCAAAATGAAACACACAATGGACATTTTCTATCCAGGACAGCCACGTTTAGCTAAGGGCTTACCAATGTCATAACCTGTCCTCTTCATACCTACATGTGCACTGTCCAATCAGATTGTGTACTTCCATGGATTGGGACAAAGATGGAGACGTACTGGCCATCACCCAAGATAAAAATGGTTAGTAGATATAGTAGTCTTGTTTTAGCAATAGATAGTACAAGAGTTTATCAAGCAGCCAAAGTTGATGTGCCCTTGACACATGTATGTGCATGAGTTGTTATAGATATTCATGTTGTGTACATTTACTATAAATCAGTGAATTTGTGATCGATTAGTGAAAAAGGTCTAGTGTATTTGCTGCCCATCACCTCTGTCCTTGTTGAGCAAGTAGTGAGCTCCTAGACCCTCCATGTGTCTCAATAATGAGAGAAGAACAACCTGTTACCATGGCAATGGCTGTTGAATATACATAACAACAAACTACAGTAGTTACCTTGCTATCTGCATAGCCTCATCTACATGTAAATGCCTCCTCTACATGTAAATGCCTCCTCTACATGTAAATGCCTCCTCTACATGTAAATGCCTCCTCTACATGTAAATGCCTCATCTACATGTATCTGTCTGTTTGTGTGTAGGCACTCTGTTCCTGTGGAATGCCCACAACTTTGATGTCACAAAACTGGACACTGGCATGAAGTAAGTATTAGCCTCCTACTTGGAGTATGGATCGTGTTTGTTGGGACCAACCGCAAAAATTTAACTACGGTATAAGCTTCCGCATGTGATTGCAGTTTCAATACCACAGCATGACAAGACCCTTTCTCTCTGTACGATCTTCTATTTATCAATTTCTGATTGATAATAAAACGTACATAATTTGTTTTTATCAAAATAGCTTCTACTACACCGCGAAATTATTTTAACAGTGAAATTTTCCCGATCTACGGTACTGTATCTTTCTCACAGGGAACCCTTGACGTTGTGTCTGTGGGCAAAGCGCACACACCTTTTGGCCCTTGCCACCACCAAAGGCAACCTGCTGCTCTACAACCACCGCACAAGGAGGTATACAGACCTTTGTGTTGATGCTAGTGGAAAAATCCAGTCACCTCATTATCCTTGGGTGGGTGCTGGGGTGCAATAAAGTCGAGCCATAAGCTTGGCCTTAGACCAATCCGTCATTAACCCAGCTAGATCAGAAAGCACACTCATGTCTCAAAAAGCCCATGCATGTGCTCCTGCCTGTTGCTTTACCATTAGTCATTACTTACCTTGTGAGCCATAATACTGGCATTGTTCATAGAAGTTACAGATGTACAGTTCTATAGTTACTTTGACAGTGGTGTATTACCCTATAGCCCCTTCATTTGTTAATGTGTGTGCATGAATGCAAGTTAATACCTATCATTCTCTCCCTGTAGAAAGATCCCAATTCTTGGAAAGCACACCAGGAAGATTACATGTGGAGCATGGAGTGCTGAGGTATTTAGGTGCATGCTTGGTTTTATATTTATGGGTTTCTTTTGCGGAAGAAAAATTTGCATGAACACTGTTCACCACACCCACGAACAGCATAAGAATGTGACTCAAGATTTTATTTGTACAATGTCTGAATGGACTATTAACTGGTCAGAGCTATGACAAGGAATGTTTGTCCTTGAGAGCCAATTTTTTACAAAAAAAAAAAAAATCGAAACACAAAATTTGCAAGTGCTTTCTCCCACAAGAAAAAAAGCACACACACAAAAGAACACTACACAGTACATGCTACTGAGAACACCTCCGAGATTCTTCTCCTAGAAGGTGTCTATGAGATTCAGAAACACAAAATTTGCAAGTGCTTTCTCCCACAAGAAAAAAAGCACGTGCAAAAAAGAACGCTACACAGTACATGCTACTGAGAACACCTCCGAGATTCTTCTCCTAGAAGGTGTCTATGAGATTCAGAAACCTCCAATGAACCAATCTGATTGGTCCAACGGTTACAGCCATGGTACAAAGTGCTGTTATTCACTGGTTCTTTTTCCATTGTTTTCTCTTCTGTTTTGGCATCCTGCCACTCCTAGAATCTCCTAGCTCTGGGGTCTGAAGACAGAACACTCACCATCAGCAATGCAGAAGGCGACACTCTCAGACAGGTATGAGTTAGTAGAAGTAACACTGGTAGCCGGATGTATACATAGTGATTATATAATCTCATTCCCAGGCCTGGTTTTACCTTCTGTTTGTGTTCACAACACGTGAGCAGAAGGTAAAAATGGGGGAGGCTTGGGAATGAGACTAGTGATTATACATGTACATGCATATGAGGTGTAACTCACTCAGTACATGTACATACGGTATAATATGCATACCTATCAAACGAACTGAGCTATGTACTGAAGACATAATAAGGTGAAGAAAGGGCAGTTGCCGTGAATCAAACCTAGCCAGGATATGTCTTTATTCTCAACTGAGGCAAGATGTCATAGAACTATTAACTGAGAAAAGATGACTCCTGCATCAATGGAAGTGCTACCAACTTACCGGTACATGTTCGAAAATCTTTCTACTTTTGACCTCCAGTGGTATAAGTGGTGCATGGCTATGGCGTTTCTACCTATCTTGAAGTTTCTTTTGTTCTTGATCATGACTATATAGTTTGTGAAATATCTGCATTATTGTAAGTTGGTAGCTATAACAGAAAACCTTTTCTGCTACAAATGGGATGCCTTACATGGACTCTGATATTTTCTGTCTCGCTTGAGGTACTTCACAAATTTACAAGAAAATTTTAGCACCTAGCTAGCTACTTGTACAGCCGCGTAGGGGGGCACCGGACAGGGGCAAAAGTGCTACTGCATGCGCGTTATGTCATTATGCGTTGCGTACGAAATATTATTGGTGGGTTTTAATTTGGCAGTTTCGATCAACCCCGACCGCCAAACCGCCAAATTTAATTCCCCGTTAAAGTTTCCGGCTATGTTATTTTCTCTCGGCACCCAGTTACCACTGCTCCTCTCTTTGCCCCAGACTACACTGAGAGCAGAACCCTATGACATCCAGTTCTCCCATGTCAAATCAGACAGCCAGTCGTCTGAAGAGACGACAGTGAGTGTTGTGATAGGAAACAAGACCCTCTTCCTGTATGACATGGACAATGCTGACAACCCCATTGAGCTAGCCTTCCAGCCTCGCTACGGAGACATCACCACCTACAAATGGTAATCTATCACAATGAGGTTTTCAATTTTCAACTGCAAGTCACATGTTTTGTGGTTGTGCTTCGATCATAGTTAGCCTCATACCCAGGCCACACTCAGATTTTATGTCCCGTCCTTTTTTGTACGGCTGCGCAATCAAATGTGGGAGTGGCCTGGGAATGAGGCTACTTTAAGTGTGCTTAGTGTGGTCCTCATTCAACGTATTAAATGACCATCATGTAGCTTAAATGCTTCTACTGTATGCTTCAACCCAACCTAATGTATGTAGTAGAAATGGATAGACAAATGATAATAGGGCTAATTTGCAGGAATGAGGGGAGGATGGAGGGACGAAGGGGAAGAAGAGTGATGAGGGGGAAGAGGAGGAAGTGGGGGGGAGGGATGTGTGCTTGAGTGGGGGAGGAAAGTAGGGTCCCTTCCAAGCTTCTTGTCACTTGTGGTACAAATGGTGTGAAGGTGGGTGTATGGGGACAAAGGAGAGGAGGAGGGAGAGGGTAGGTAGAGAGTTTGAAATGATTTTGCTGCTGTACACTAGGTATGGTGATGGTCACCTCATGATTGGGTTCTCCAACGGATTCTTTGTGGTCATCTCTACACACAAGGATGAGATTGGACAGGTACGCACTGTGGTATGACCATCCTGCAAGTGTGTTGAAATACTATATATAGCTTACATATTAATTTGCTGTAACTGTAGTCTCGTGTCAAGACCCTCAGTAAGAAGGGAAGAGGAGGTTTTGGCAGCTTTTTGTACTGAGGAGCTGACAATGAGACTAATGTGCTGTACGTGTTTTTCACCTACTATTGTGGGTGTGTTACAAACTATAGTTATAAAGTTCCTTTGAGTACTCTTATAATGTACTTATTTGCACAAGTTCATCTACGTACCAGCCTAGGCTTGGGTAAAACTAAGTTCTTGTGTGTACAAGTAGATTGTCCCTTATAAGTCCATTTGCTATTGTTTATAATCTGGATTGCTCCTTGTTTCTTGTGACTCTCTTGTTTTCACAGGAGTTATTCCAGTCTCGCAACCACAAAAACTTCCTCAGTGATGTGGCCATCTCCTTCACACTCAACCAGGCTGCATCATGTGGAGACAACTGGTAGGACATTCTACATGCATGTATATATCTATCGAGGGCACATTGACCGCAGCCTTCCGTGGCTCAGTAAGCCCTTGATCTATTCAGCATGAATTTTAGTAACTTATGGTGCCAAACCCCTCCCAACCAACTTTTAGTGCTTGGAACTACCGTATAGCGGGAAATTTTCGAGGGGTCCAATTTTCGCGGTTTTCGTGGTTGATTGGTAAACCACAAAAATTAAACCCGCAAAATAAAAACCTATATGTAAGTTTTTGCGCGCGATTAAGAGGGGGCGTGGCCATCGTGATTTACATGCTCGATCGATCAGCCGGTCTACTTCACACCAGTTCGTTGTTGTTGAACTTCTACAGGAATGTCTCTGTTACGCTATTTTAAGGTGTCTAGCGATACTACCAAGCTTCCTGATCCACGTGGCCCCTGCGATCTAACGGTGCCATGGTAAACACAGCCATAGTTATGAGTCAGCGTGCAAGGTACTTCTAATCCCCCTTGAGGAAGATCTTCAGAATAGCGTCTGCCGCCGGTAACTCTGCAGCTGATAGTCCCACCTCGTCTTAAAAACATCGAACATACCGACGATTACTCCCGATCTTACCACTGCTACAGCGAACGGATTGCGATAGTTCTCCACTTCTCTTATGCAAGATAGCTCTTGACGAAAAAAGACATTGAGATCCAGCCAGGATTCGAACCTGGGTCTTCTGAATTCTAGTCAGATGCTCTTACCAACTGAGCCACTGGAGCTCTGGCATTGGAGCAGAGGATAGATGGCATTTATCCATAGACACATTTCGAATCCGGAGTCAACCAGGTATTGTGGGCGGAGCAGTTCTGGAACGGCCATCCGCGAAAATTGGACCGCGAAATCTTTGAAAATTGCCCTTCCGCGAAAATTGGACCCCTCGAAAATTTCCCGCTATGCGGTAACATATTCCTGAAAGGTTATTCTTGCGTATGTTTTATCAACAGGCCTTACCTACATGTATATGTTGGTCTTTATTCCACGTTGATGGCTTGCTTACACGCAAAGATATGTATGCTGTGTCGTTTACGTTCGAAGCCAGTAATTGCTGACAATTGTTGTTATATGTACATATATGAACGGAAGATTCAGTAAAAGCGGAATGGGACATTTCGTATCGTACATAGAACGATCATAGAACAAAAGCATAATGTATGAACTAATTTGTCCCCTACTCGTGTGTATGACCCACCTAGCTGTTACAGTAATCTGTTGTTGTGATGGCCACCGTATGTCTGTTGTACCCTTCTGCCCTCCGATCAATCCAGCATCAAAATCCATGATCTTCAGGAGCTCAAGGAGGTGTACACCATCATCGATGTGGAGGAAGAAAAAGGTAGGTATCACTTTTTATGTCACATTCCAGCAGTAACCTAACATTGGAAGCTATTTGCACTAGCATTCAGCTTACATTGTCCACATTACACTAATAATGTTATGTAGCTATTATAATAATGTTGTGTGGTAGTGAGGTTCATTTACTGGTTCTCCCATTCTGCATGTGTTTAGGTACACTTCATTGCTTGGATTGGACAGATGATGGCCAGCTCCTCACTGTCAGCACAATGAGTGGTGAGCATGATTACATGATTGTCGTGACTGTTACTGTTAGCTGCGTCCTGCACTGTAGATGGCTTACTTTGGGTGACTTTGTAGTACTTGTGATTCATTGATTTTTTAACTACTCATACATGCGTATGATAACAAATTTCATGATTGTCATGACTGTTAACTGCGTCCTGCACTGTAGATGGCTTACATGTACCGTTCATCAGGGAGATGTGACTCATTGATTTTGTTTGCACATACATACATTTGTTGAACACTGGACATTGAACGTCAATACATAGTACATGTACATGTATATACATACAAATGTATGTACATACATATACATACAAATGTATGTACATACATATACATACATATTATGTGTTATCTGTTTTACTGTGGTGAGATTCACCAGGATTTGCTCGTGACAGCTTTGTCATAATTGTACTTCTTATTTCCACATATAACAAAATAGTGGTTCTGTTTTAGTAATGCGAGTGTATGTGAACATATACGTATGTATACACTGACTGTTATGCTTGTTTGTCTGTAGGTGGAGTGTTCACCTATCTAGCCAAACTTCCCATGCTTGGAGATGCCTGTGGCTCACGACTGGCCTACCTGACCTCCCTGCTAGAGGTGAGTAGTACTAAGATGCATGTGCACACATGAGATAGCAGTCCCTATCTCCCAGTCACCCCAGTGCAGCTGATGAGGCCTGGTATTGGCCGAAATGTGTCCTGCGCAGTGGGTGACTCTACATAATATCTAGGCCTATTTTTTAAGGAGATATGGTTCGTTGATTGTTCATACACATGTATGTACGTACATATGTGTATACATGCTAGAGGTGAGTAGTGAGACGTCTGTATGCATGTTCTTGATGATTTGATGCATGTAGTGTTACCTGATGTCAAAGTTTTAGTTATTTATAGTGAGGTATCTTGTTCTGCAGATCACAGTTGTCAATAATGTGGAGGAGGTGAGTATTATTCATCACATTACATAGTACCATAGAATGTGGTACTCACTATAAATATGTATGCCCCCTTTAATAGGGTGTAATTCCTCTTCTTTCAAGCTGTCATGACTATTGTTGATGTCATGTATGACCAGCGGCAGTGTATATATAGTCTAGCTAGTAAACTTTATGTCCCAAGTAAAAGCTCCCTTGAGCCCCAGTTCAGTGTGAAAGTAGTTTAAAAAATGGAGGGGTGGGGGGGGGGGGGTGGGGGGGGGGTGGGGAGGAGAGGGCCGAGGGGGCATACATGTAGTAGCAAGTATTCCACACCCTACATGTAGCTTTCTGCTGCTTGCAGTACAGCAAAGTGACAGAAACCTAGGTGGGGGCCTTGAAACAAGACCATGTAATTATTGTATGCAACTGCCACGACTCCCACCCCCCTTCCCTGGCCTAGGAACCAGCCCTGAAGCTGGATGTGGGAGTGGAGCCCTCCTTCATTGCCCTGGGACCCTTCCATATTGCAGTGGGCATGAACGATAGGGCATGGATCCATGAGATTGGGGAGCAAGGTAAGGAGATCCAGAAACTGACTTGATAACGCATGTACCAATTTCCTCTCTTTGAACATTAATACAGTGGAACCTCTACATGGCCACTACGTATGATACTATTTTTGTCTGGCTGTATTGATCTCTATGTAAACATCATCCTCATCGTCTTGCCATCAAACACCTAAACAAATAACCTCTGTACAATTTAGATTCTCGGGGTCCTACATACCACAGTACTACTAGTCGTATATACATACAGTGGAACCCCGCTTAACGGACACCCCTCAACAGTGGACACCCACGATATAGTGGACAATTCCGAAATCCCCGACTGTCCTTCCATTCACTTCAATATCCCCTGGATAGCAGACACCCCACTACTCTGTATACAAACAGTTTTCGTGCTCCCAACTGTACGCAAACAATGCTTAATGACTCTGATTTAATGTAAATTTGTTGACTCCAGCAGCGATGGCAGACAATCTTGCTGAAAAGGTTGAGCAGTGTCCGCTAAATCAGTGGTGCTACTCGTAGTACTAGCCTCTGCTTAGCCTTTCCTGCCAGCGTTCAGCAAAAGAAAGCTCTGAAAATGCAGCCCGATTGCGCATACTACGCCTACCGGAAATACACCAGAAGCCCTTGAGTTAGGGACACCTTGTTATAAGGGACAAATGTTGGTCTCCAATGGTGTCCGCTATAGAAAGGTTCCACTGTACTATCTGGTTTCTCTTACCTCCTATTTGGTGCTGATTGTCACTGCAGGTGAGGTGTTTGAGCGCTCCTACCTGGGTAATGTGGCCAGTATGCAGCTGAATGGGTTTTATGCTGCTGCTCTCTTTGAGGGGAAGATACAGCTTCATCAAGTATGTTGTGGGTTGGATGTGTGCACTACTGCAGGTACATGCATTTACATACATGTACATACCTATGGTATGCATCTTTGAAAAGTACACTGCACTTCAGAAAACATTTCTGCTACTGGGCCACAAAGTATCTCCAGAATGCTTAGGTCTAGATGAAGCTATTGCAAATCGAAACAAATTAAGCTACACAAACTTTTCGGTTTAATTTTGGAAAAGTATGCCTGTGTGTACATACAAGGCCTTCCAGATCTTTGCAAGAAGCTTTAAATTCCTCTACATGAGAAAAGCCACTTGCTTCCCATTTGTGCCTTAAACGTATAGAAATATGTTTATTGAAATCATTGCTACCATATGTAACTCTTACACATGTGCTCCAGTACCTGTATTTGAGTATGCATGCATAAACATTTGTGAAGTTAATTCGTAGTTTTTTCTTCTGCTCCATATCCAGATTGACCCCTCTCTCGATACTACCAAAGACACTGCTGTATGTGTACTCCTCATCACCATTTGACTATAGACATATGTATTTACTCTCACTGCAGTCCCTTGCGTGACAAGTAATACAGTACAACCCCACATTGCTAATCAGGACACTTGAACAAGTCCCAATACTATTGCTTTCCTCTAAAGTTAAAAACACTTTATCTTAATTTATTGCTACGCGCGCGCCGTACGCACAGAACAGTATCCCGCCACCTTAAAGACACTTTAGCTGTGTTCTCAGTCCACATTTATACATGTAGAGTATATGTTTGGAATGAGCCTGGAAACGAGGCTAAGGATATGGTCCAAAGTATGTTCGTATTAGACAAGTTAAATTGTAGTACTTAGCTCAGATATGCAGAAAGTTTGAAGGTAGTGCGTATATTGCTTATCTTCATGCATACACATTCAGTTGGAGGACAATGATCCTAGGCAACAGCAGAGGCATCGTGAGAGGGAGGACCGTATGTTTCCAGAGGAAGGCAGGGAAGACACCATCTCTTGCATGAGCCTCACACAGGACTTTCTTATCTATGGCACTGAGGTGTGTGTGTGTGTGTGTGTGTGTGTGTGTGTGTGTGTGTGTGTGTGTGTGTGTGTGTGTGTGTGTGTGTGTGTGTGTGTGTGTGTGTGTGTGTGTGTGTGTGTGTGTGTGTGTGTGGTGAGGGGTGCAGTTACACCATAGATAACAGCTGATGAGGACTCAGCTTTTTGTTACTTCAACATTGTCTTTCATTTATCATTCAGGGTGGTAGCCTGATATACTTCTACACTGAAGACTGGCAGATTGTCAATGAATTCAAGCATGTTATTGGTATGTGTCATATATACAACTGAGGACACTACATATAGCTACATACATATAATTACAAACTCATGATGTATGCTGTTCGCACACCATGGCACTAAGTTAGCTCTTATGCACTCAGATTGGATGTCCTCTGGATGTGAGAGTTATAATTACATGGAACTTTATCTTGGAATGTACTACAGTATATAATGGTAGTAATTACCTTTTTCCTTTATTATATGCTAGCTACGTACCTCGCTACTGCAAGCAACTACAAAGCTTTAGCCGGAGAGAAGAGAGATGCACAGAAATGAAACTCTGCTAGTTACAAACTGTTCCCTCTATCTTCAGGTATCACAAAGGTCTTCCCAGACAGCAGTGCCACAAGGCTGGTGCTGGTGGATGAGAAGAGTGATGCCTTCATCTACAACCCTGTGAGTGTCGGTATCAGTGTTTGCAGGCATGACTATGTACATACATGAACAATCAACGAACCACATCTCCCTTCAAAAAAATAGGCCTAGATGTCATGTGAAGTCACCCACTGCGCAGGACACGTTATAGCCAATACCAGGCCTCATCAGCTGCGCTGGGGTGACTGGGAGATGGGGACTGCTATCTCTTGCACAAAATGCACTCAGGCCTTATCCAAAAGATTGGTAGAAGCTCTTCAAAGGCATTGTCTCTTCGTGCAGCTGTTCTTCATTCGAAGATCATAGTGATCATAATCATCATGTGTTAGAAGCGCTGGATGTAAGAGTACTTAGATGTCCTTACTCACCATGCATGCAATATCTGAAGGATAGACCTGATCACTTTACAACAGCTTTTTCTGTGTCACCAGATCATTCTGGTGAGGGATATCTGGGGCCTAGGGGGTACTGGATTAGGAGTTGTGAAAGTGCTTCTAGATTTTCATGTTAAAGGTTTTATTATTTAACTTCTTCCTCCTTGCAGGTGAACGATGCCTTAGTAGAGGTGCCTGAGTTTCCTCCTGGAGCAAAGGGCATACTCTGGGAGAACTGGCCACTAGATAAGGTATGCAAGCTGGGTAGAGGAAGTGCCAACAGCAATTTTGATACATGTTCGGGAATCATGGTACTAGCTACTTCAGTGTATGATTGACTCCTGGACCAGTAGATCTTGGACTACATACATGTATGTCTTTTAGATGCATATTGATTTCCTATATTACAGGATGTATGTCCAATTCTTTCTAGAGTGCATTTTTAAATGTTACAGCAACTGGAATATCAAAATTTGAAAATGTTACCTACTTATTTGTTCTGCAGCATGTCTTTGTTGCATATGATGAGGAGAATGTGTATACCTATGTACACTACCGAGACACTGTACAAGGTAAGATATTGAACTGTGAGACTCAGGGCGTCTGTTGTCTGATGTATACATCTATAGCCTCTTTCCACCACCATATATTTACGTATACCTGTTCACTTTTTCTCTCAAGGTCCTGTTTGTGAGATGGCTGGTGTGACGAAGCTCCCATTTGGCCACCGCCCAC
Source organism: Agelas oroides (assembly GCA_949130485.1). Taxonomy (NCBI): domain Eukaryota; kingdom Metazoa; phylum Porifera; class Demospongiae; order Agelasida; family Agelasidae; genus Agelas; species Agelas oroides. The sequence goes on along the minus strand of OX422191.1, from coordinate 8,040,441 downwards.
TGATGCTGTACAATGGAGAGGTCTCCTGCCAGACGCTCACTGGGAAGATTTCCATCATGAGACTGAACACACACATCTTTGGTGATGACCAGGAGATTACTGAGGAGGAGGTGTGCACATGATTGAATGTTTGGAGAGTAGGATGGTACTTAGTAATTTGTATAGTTTGATCAACGTCTTATAATACATGTGAAATGCGAAATGAATAGTCACAAGCAAGCATGTACATGTATACACGTACTAGTAACATACATACATTTGAGCAGGCAATTAATGTATACTTAACTCACTGGTGTGAGGCTCACCTAACTAAAGGTTGCCCTAGAGTTGGGTATGTGTTATGTGAACATTTCAGCAGTTTCTCAGTTGGCTCCTGCATAAGGGAAGTTTTCTGATACCAACTTAAGATCTCTGACACCAACTTAGATTGAAATGTCAGCACATACTATGCGAGTTGGTATCAGAGAACCTTCCTTTTCTTGAACATGTCATCAAAATGTTTCTCCTACAGCTGAAAACATCAATGCAAAGATGCATCATTCTCAAGAGGTTCGTGAAGAATGATTATTACTGTACATGATGCTTCGTATGATGGTTTGTTAGCCACGTTATCTGAGTCTCGTGTCCCTAGCTTTCTGTAGTACCACAAGTGATGAAAGCTAGGGATACGACAAACTAGAAACAAGAACAACAACTTCACAATACAGGTTCAAGGATGCATGGTCTTTTGCCACTGCGATGGACAGTGTTGAGAGCTGGAACGAACTGGCAATGTCCGCACTGCACCATCTGGAAGTGGACCTTGGTGAGTGCTAGTGGGTACGGTGGGCAATGAACACAAACTGAAGAACAAAAAATGGGGAAGGCCTGGGAACGAGGCTACCTCGTTCCCAGGCCTTCCCACCGTCCAGTTTTTGATCGCTTGCAGTATGCAAACACATATCTAAAAGACCAGACGAAACTTGATTTGTGTATATGTGAAGCCCTAAGCTATACGCATAGTGTCATGGAAACCGCATCTGTGGGCGTGGCTACGATTTACCACTAATATCAAGTATTCTAATATTTATACTGCAAGCGATCAAAAACTGGACAGTGGGAAGGCCTAGGAACGAGGCTAGGTGTTGGGATGGATTTAGTAATTGAATGTTCAGTGGGTCTGGTGATATATTTTGCAGTAAGTATATGTATGTATGTCAGTTGGCATAGTGGGTCTGGCAATGTGATACACTCGTCTGAGAACCGACTAATATATTATCTTTCTTGTGCAGCAATTCGTGTGTACCAGCAGATCAAGAGTGTCGCCATGGTGTACTCACTTCAGCAACTGCAGGTAGGTCTTGTTTATTCTTTTGAGCCTTCAATGCTTCAAGGGTGTCACTCAATCAGCTTTTAGACTTCTGCTATGTATGTACATGTATGTACGTACATTGTATGTGCAAACTAATAATTATACTGGCTACTGGCTATATGATGGTGAGTTAGGAGCTAATGCTTCTACATGCACATGTATGTAACAGCTTCCAATCATGCATCCCCCCATCAGTCTGCAACCTGTGCTTCTCCTTCCTTCCCTCGCTCCCTCCTTCCCTCCCTCCCTTCCTCCCTCCCTCCTTCCCTCCCTCCTTCCTTTCCTCCCTCCTTCCTTTCCTCCCTCCTTCCCTTCCTCCCTCCTTCCCTCCCTCCCTCCCTCCCTCCCTCCCTCCCTCCCTCCCTCCCTCCCTCCCTCCCTCCCTCCCTCCCTCCCTCCCTCCCTCCCTCCCTCCCTCCCTCCCTCCCTCCCTCCCTCTCTCCCTCCCTCCCTCCCTCCCGCCTATCTTGCTCTCACAGCATGTGGAAGACCGCAACCTCCTAGTGGGACACATTGCAACGTTCATGGAGAACTACAACCAAGCACAAGAACTTTTCCTAGCCTCTTCCAACCCTGTTGCTGCCCTTGAGGTTGGTATAGATTGAGAGTGAAGAGTGTGTGGTGTATAGCAAGAGTGCGTGATGATGTTATCTGAATCCACTGTTGCATGTATGCAGACAAGGGTGGAGTGTGTGGGATAGTGTTAAGCTGAGTGGGTGTTCATTTGTCGTAGAGATTGACTTATCCTTACATCCAACTGTGTACTCTCACAGATGCGTCGTGATCTGTTGCATTGGGATCAGGCCCTAAATCTTGCCAGGACGCTAGCTCCCAACCAAATACCTTTCATCAGCAGGGAGTATGCACAGCAACTGGAGTTCACGTAAGTTCAGGAACTGTAAACTCTGGAAAAAAAAATTACCATACCCACAGGGTAGTGTTGGTCAGTACTGTATATGTATGTGATATAGGCAAGGTTACAAGGGACCTCTGAGTATATTAATTTTTAGATGTGTACATGTCGGAAGATGCTTAGTTCCTTTCCCTCACAGTGGAGACCATGCGAATGCTTTGCTGCACTATGAGAAGGGGATTACAAAGTCACCAGAGGTACATATGTAATGTGTACAGTTTAACAAAATGCATGCACTCTGTTTATCCATATACTACGTACCATAAGTAATTATTTTAAGGTTTGTTATTAGTGTGTATATATGTATATATGTGTTAATGTATTTATAGGATGCAGAGCATGATGAGGTGTGCAATGGGGGTGTGGCCAGGATGGCCATCAAAACGGGTGATATCCGAAGGTGAGTGTTTGTGTATAACTGACACTATCTGTACTAAGAGAAACAATCCTGATCTCAATGGTGTTGTTGTACAACACATCAAACTGTGATAATTATTAGTTTGTTATATGGCTATTATTCTTTTGCTCCTAGGGGTGTCAGCATAGCACAGTCCATGAGCAGCAAGCAGCTGAAGAAAGAGTGTGCAACCATCCTTGAAGGTCTTAAGGTAAGACACTGTATGTATAGTTATACTCTTTCTACTACAGTAGAAGTTAGTAGATGTATATTTATTTACATCTTCAACTGTGAAGTGAAATACATGTACATATGTACATATGTTATGTCACTGTTGTAGTTGTCACATTCATAAATGTACATTGGTTGTATCACTGTTGTAGCTGTACATGGAGGCAGGTGTGCTGTACGAGAAGGCTCAAAGCTGGGACAAGGCTGCTGCTGTTTACATCAAGCTCAAAAACTGGTTAGGAATCACTTTTTGTTATCATGATTATATTGTATGCCATGTACGTTTTGTTATATCCATTAAGAATATCCATTGAAAATATTTGTTACTCAAACCATTGGAATAGTTATTATCTTATGAACTGAAAGGATGCGTAACTTATTGTCTTCACAGGAACAAAGTTGGAGAGCTGTTCAGCAAGGTGTCTTCCCCTAAGCTGCACGCCCAGTATGCCAAGGCTAGGGAGGCTGACGGCCATTTCAAAGAGGCAGCAAGAGCTTATGAAGCTGCCAAAGACTATGATAATGCTGTCAGGTATGTATGAAGCTCCTCATATACTCTCTCATGAGGCTATCATTTACAATGTCATGGGTGTGGATAATATAGCCCAGGTTCTGGCCCAAGACGATAGTGACGAAAAGCTGGGCAGGACTAGGTGCCATCTTCCAATGGTGAACTGGCTAATGTTCCAGCTTGCTGCAAGGAGACATGCATGAGCCTGTTTGACTCCTGGTAGCTAGCTGGAACATTAGCAAGTTCATCATTCTGGCTCGAGTAAAGTCTATCAAATCCTACATTTTACAGAACTGTACAGTTTATGCGAGCTATACATAGTGTATTATTGGAGTCTCTCCCTCTCTCACACCAGGCTATATGTGGAGCAACTCCATTCTCCAGATGAGGCAGTGAGGATTGTGAAAGAGTCCCAGTCTGTGGAGGGAGCCAAGATGGTGGCCAGGTAGGAGGCTGACATATGATATATACATAGTAGATGGACACCTCACTAATCAGCACATATTACTTGGTCCTAAGGTGTCCGTATCAAAAAAAAACACCTGTTTAATGGTAGCCTCAAAGTGTGAGGTAACCACGTACATGTGTACAGTGGAACCAGATTAAGGACACCTTGCAGATCAGGACATATTTTCTTATAGTCCTAATGTTGTCCACATATAGGCACAAAGGGTTTAATGGTACGTAGGTGAAATATAGAATAAAAATTTCTATACATGTGCAACTACAAGAGACTTGCCTACACATTTCAATTTTCTCTCAGGTTCTTTCAGAAGATTGGTGACTTTGCCTCTGCCCTCCAGTTCCTGGTCTTATCACACTGTAATGAGGAGGCTTATACCATGGCTGAGGTACCCACTGCTTCCATACGCCTTTACTGCAGTTTGTGTCAGCAGCCGATCAAGTTTTAAGATGTGTGCAGTGTTTGACTGTGTACATACACATGTACATCAAGTACATTGTAAACCTTGCTGACAACCAAATTCTATGTAGCTACATACATAGTGAAATTTGTCAACATGTAAACTTCAAGCGAATTTCACAGGTGAACCCTGACCATAGATTATTCCTCCCTCTTTTGATTCTAAACCAGCTTGCCTATATGTAAAAATTTCACTTTTTCCAGCCTTATCATCAGCATACTTTTTTAATGTGTGTATATCTGCTTTTAGTAATGACAGGTTACATAGAACACACACGCTTTATCATTCCAATACAGTGGTGTTCTACCCTTGCCATTCCCATGCCTTTCCAACCTTCAGTTTAAGCAGCATGCAGAACTGCCTACATGTAAAAACACTTGCTTTCTCCTGCTTTACCAACAGCATACATTTGTATTGTAGTGTGTATAATATCTACTTTTAGTAATGACCATGTACATAGATCAAATACACTTTATCATTCCAATGCAGTCGTACGTATTCTACCTTAGTTCCCAGGCCTCTCCCACCTCCAGTTTATGCAATGGGCAAGTGATTACAAACTGGAGGTGGGAGAGGCCTGGGAATAAGATAGTGGTGCTCAGTACACATGTTAACTTGTATCTGTAATACTCATGCTCTGTATACCCATGTCCACCCTACCAGACCCATAATATATAGTTGCATCTTCACACACACAGGCCCATAATCAGATGGAGCAGTATGCAGAGGTGATTGGCTCTGATGCCACCAAGGAAGACTATCTTCGTATCGCCAGCCACTTCCAGAGGACAGGAGAAAGCCTCAAAGCTGGCCAGTTTTTCCTGAGGGCCAAAGAATATGCTAAGGTGTGCCATTATGTAACTATATAATAGTGACAGACGTTACTATTGCTGGCACCCACCCCACACACCCACCCACACACCTACCCACCCCAATGCTGCCCCCCCACACACACACCCATGCTCCTCTCCCCCCCACACACACAGGCACTGCATCACTTCCTCCACTGCTCTCCAACACTCTACCCAGATGGAGAGAATATTGACATGGCCATTGAAACTGTGAGAACCAGCTATTTCACCTCCCATATCACATTGCATGTGCTAATCCCAAAGATGTGCTATATCATCAATTGACTTAGAGTACATAGATCTTGGACTTTTATAGGCAGTGTTTAACAAGATGTTGCTTGCAATGTTTCAATCACATTTGTCAAACACTGCCTATGTACATGATCTAGCTACTTCAAGTCAGTTGTACATCAGACAGTAACATGACTGTATCCTTAGTTGTCATACGCTGAACTGCTATGCTTACAACATTGTGTACTATGTATGCTCATAGGTCACTGTGATCCTTCATTCCAGGTTGGCCATGCAAAGCAGGAGTCTCTGACACAACAGCTCACAGACTACCTCATGGGAGACACAGATGGAGTACCAAAGGTGACTGGCTGTATGGAAGGGGCTGGTGTCTTGAGCCAGGCTTTTATCAGACATATTTGATTGCTATCTTGGCAATTTTCATGAGGAAGACATTTCCTGCCTGATAGATCAGTTGAAGCATTGCATAATAAAATATTTCTGGTGAAAGTCCAATGGACCTCGTTAACTCATACTATCTTCCTACACCCCATGCAGGATGCCAAATACCTATTCCGGCTATACATGGCCCTGGAGCAGTATCGTGATGCAGCCAGGACGGCCATCCTCATTGCCAGGGAGGACCAAGCTGCAGGAAACTACCGCAATGCACATGATGTTCTCTTCTACATGTACTCAGGTAGGTAGGGAGAATGAGTACTACAGTGTCACGGATACTCAGGCTGTTTGGGTGGGATCAATGGTGTGTACCACTGCTAGTAGTGATCAATGTTTGTGACAGTATAATAGGGGCACACTGATATTTAGGGCAGCTTGTGTGGGATCAGTATACCAGAGATAGATATTTTTGATGTTGTTTCACAGAGCTTATGAAACACAAGATCAGAATTCCGTCAGAAATGGTACAGAATCTCATGCTACTACACAGCTACATCCTTGTAAAGGTGAGGCTGAATAGGTAGATTTCAACTATGTAACATTACTATACATCAGGAGCTCTTACTAAAATTGCTAACTGTTGGATTTCGTTGTGTATAGTAGCGATTCTCACTCTCCAGCTTTGTTCTCAATTCCTTCTTTCATTTCAGCTGCATGTGAAGCATGGTGACCACCTGAAGGGGGCCAGGATGCTCATTCGAGTGGCCAATAGCATCAGCAAATTTCCCAGCCGTAAGTACTGATCAAGTAGGCAGGCAACCACCAGTATTTTGGTGGAGACTGGTAGGCAGCACAATACATCAAGGGCCTTGTGTTGCCCAATACGCAAATTTGTATTGTTAGAGGAGTGACGGTTATAACATGTACTAATCAAGTCTGTTATTGCCAGTGAATCAGACAAAAAGGACGCAGTGAAAGATCTTTACTATAGAGCAGTTATAGTACTTGGTATCAGCATTGTCAGCATTGTCATCCTAGAACTGTTCACCTAAAACTTGTATTTATACCATAGTGTGCTGAATATTTCACATTCGTTGGCTAACATCTACTCTGCATCCACTTCTTTATCATTAGTTTTCTGCTCCCCTGCAGACATTGTGCCCATCCTCACTTCCACTGTGATTGAGTGCCACCGGTCAGGACTCAAGGGATCTTCCTTCAGCTTTGCTGCCATGCTCATGAGACCAGAGTACCGACAGAGCATTGACCCCAAGTGGAAGAAGAAGATTGAGCAGATTGTCAGGTATGTGTACAGTGACTTGTGCTTATGTACTATAGTTTTTTAACACATGGAAGGGTGCTCTACTCTATTCAATCTTGCAGCATTAATTTAGCAAGGTATTAAACCCAGGCCACATAGGAGAAAAACACTGTTCCTCCTCCCACATGGCTTGCGTATGAGGCTAGTATCTGTGTTGAAGGAAAATTTCACATCACGCTGTCTCCCTGGACATTGGATTTTGATAAGTGGCAAAGTGACACAGTCAAAACATTGCAAAGTATTTTTTGCCACTTTTCATTTCAGGCCAAAATCCTATATTGTCTTAATACAATAACACGACCCTGAAGGATTTTATGATGAACTACTGTTTCAGCCGTACTACTTCTTACTCTCTCACTTTAGGAAGCCAGACAAGAGTGAGATCGAGGAGCCATTGGAGCCTTGTCCTTATTGTGCCCACCCTGTTCCCCAGACCAAGCTGGACTGTCCACAGTGCAAGAACAACATCCCATACTGCATTGTCACTGTAAGAGTTAAGGGGGAATATAGAACATGCAGCTTTTAGTGTAAATTGTCCCAATTCGGCCATCTTTGCCTCACCCCCATGGTGAACATTTCCAGTCTTCCAAACAACTTTCATCCAGTCTTGCAAGTATATTACCTTCATACAATCTCAGGTGCATTAAAGCCTGACTCCCGGAAGTGCCACAAAATTTTAGCTGAATTTTAAGTGTTATATTCTTGGTCATATTTACAAAACTGTTCAAGCTTTTTACTTCAAACTTTCAACAGTGATAGTATGGACATTGCTTCATTTGTGTTTGCAACCACACCCACCAATGACATCACTATGGTAAGCAAATTTCCTGGCAAACTGGCGCACTCTTTCAACAAACTTTCGTCGAGGTGGCCGACTTCCACTTACCCTAACTGGTTTTGCGTTTCACAGGTACTAGATGTGACAGGGATCATTACAAAAAGCTCTTGGCAAAAGCCAAAGTACTCCGCATTCTAATGGTATGGCTTGCAGAATTACATTTTCCAGCTTCTAGGCAGCACAACTCGGCCTAAAGCTGCCGTTTCATGCATACCATGCAAAATACCAAGAGGCCAAAAGTAAGACAAACCTTTGGTGGTTCGTTTTTAGTCACAATCACGAGGAACGGAGATAGTCTAATCGGCCACGGGCAACACTAATGCGTGCTATGTAAACTGAAGCATTATATATCGTTTGCGCTCCAGCGCAATGCTCTAGTGTAAACGTGAATCCTTAGAACGACTGGAAGCCCTTCTGTTGTTCTCGCCTCCTCACAAGGCACATGCCCCACAATTTCATCGTACTTATCTACACAGGGTCATACTCAGCTCCCACAAAGATTGTACACGCACAGCTTTGTACAGTGATCATGTACAAAGTTGCTGTAGTGTCCATGACAAGAAGTTGCCGTCCAGTAATGGTAGCACATTGATCCTTGAGCATATATATTTATACTGATTATATGCTAGATATGAGTAATGATATATTACACGTCATCCACTGCAGGGCTGCCACATGACAAAAGGTGACTGGACAGAATGTCCAGTTTGCAAGTTCCCTGCACTGTATTCAGAGTTTAGGAGGTAGGCATTGTTGCACAGACTGACGCAACAATCTCGTGGTTAGCTGATGGCAAGATAGCACTCGAGAAAGCTGACAAAAGTAGTAAATTTTGTGATGTCCTCTACAAGTGCCCTTTTATTTTGATCTTGTGCTACACATATAGTATGACTGAACAAACTGCTGCAATGGACACCCACACCCTGAAACACTAATACCCATATCTACTAAGCCTAGTCTATCTGGTTGGGAGGGGGGTTCATTGCACAGTTGATCAGTACTTTCTTACTATACTCTGTTGTGTTTTATTGTAGCTTGCATACATTCATATAGACAGTCATCCAGTATTCCTTTACCACAGTAGTTCTAGTATATGGGCTGAGAGTCAATGTAATGGGTAGGATCACATCATGATTCAAGTTAGCCATGATTGCATACAGTGTGTACGTATATTAGAGCCAATTGTGTATATACACAACCCACTGCAGTCTCTTGGAGAAATCTGATGAGCCGTTGTGTCCCATGTGCTCTAATTCTGTGAAGGCAGCAGATTTGAAGAAGATAGAGGAACTCTCATCAGCACTGGCTGCTACTGACACTGGAGATGCATAGGACATACACTTACTACTTACTTAATTAATTGGAATGCAACATTAATCATTTACATTACATGTACAGTATTAATGATTTATAGGTAAAGAAGATGTGCCAGTAGTGATGTTTTGTTTTGTAGGGAGCATGGTATGAATCCAAAAAGGGTTTTAGCCTAGCACTGTTGACCCATGAGAAGAGTCTCAGGTGTGATATGGCGCGGATGAGAGCCACTGGCCAAAGAGAAGCAAGGAAGAAAAGGAAGAGAAAGACATGCAAGCACTGCCACTAGGATCCCACTGAGATAGCCGATGTTTGCATCATACAGCCACACTCTTCTATCGTATGTTGGATATACAAGGTAGGTGACAAAAATCACAGCAATCAATGTGTGGAGGATCTTTGTATATAAGAGGAGGATGAGGGTTACCAACACAGAAATGTTTTTGTTTTTTGTTTGCAAACCTCTGTGAGAAATGGGGTGATGAGAACGATGAGTCCTACCAGTACCCAAATATATTATACTGAGAACAAACTGTGACCACATTTGGTTGTAAGCATCCACTTTATCATAAAAACATGTTTCAATGCCGAAGTCAAAGTTATGCATAAAGACAGAGAAAGGGACAGTGGATTCAATTAGTTGAAAGATGGTACGATTAACTCAAACAGAACACCAGAGTTCCTGTTGCCATTGTCAGTTTGCAGACAAGGAGCAAAAAGACCAGTGCCACTCCCATCATGCACACTGCAAAAAGGATGAGCAGGGGAAGATGGTTGTTGTCACATTGCATGCAACGAGAAGAGCCCAATACCACACTATAATTTGTATTACAAGCTCTACACAAGAGGCCTGACCTGTTGAATGAACACGGTATGTGAAAGGGGCAGTGTGAGTCACATACGTCGAGCTGTTCCAACACAGGATGGATACGCTAGTTTGACGTTCCTTCTGTGTAGAGGTTCATAAGCTTCTGGTTTTACCATACTAGCCGGTTCTGTGGTGCTAGTATCCCGAGAGCCAAAATTAATGGCTGTTAGTGGCTTCTCAGTTGGCTCTTGCATAAATGGAAAGGAATTAAGGTTCTCTGACAACCGAGAACCTTCCTTTCCAACTAGCTGTTAGTGTGTTACACTTAGCTGCTTACACCAATCCACTGCAGTCTTGTGGAGATATCTGATGAGCTATTGTGTCCACTGTGCTCTAATTAATTGGGTTAAGGCAGCAGATTTGAAGAATATATAGAGGAATTATCAGCATTGCCTGCTGGCGAGACTAGAAATGTTGTATAGGGCATGTACATGGGTAATTCTCAGTAGTATAGAATTGAACAGCCTACAAATTCAAGATGTCATTGTGTGCAAACATGAATCACAGTGCAAATTTTTAGCAGGTACCTACATGTAACTGCAACTACAGTTTTGTCAATTCTAACACCAACTACAATCAACGCCTAGTACTACAATGCATGTTTCAGCAAATCACCTAATAAGTGCACCTAATTACACACAGCAATTTAAAGCACAGTTTGTAGCACAGCCTACACACTAAAAGCTATAACAACTAGCCTACTGATATAATTATGATGTGTCTTCAAGGTTTATCTCCTTTCCCACTACCAGAATTTTCCCGTCTCTCCTTTACAATCTCCCACATCTGTCGTCTCTCAAATTCATCTAACTTTTGCCGAAGGAATGATATTTCTCGACGCAGTTCATCTGCTGTACTCTCATTTCTCCTTAAGTGGCGCTAGTGGAATATAAAAGCAAAAGTACACACTTAGAAAAACCACATTTACAGGACAAAACGCTACATTTTCTTCTATTTTTTCAAGGATGAATCACTGAAGAGGAAGTTTCATTTTTCAGACACCATCAGTAATCCAATGCTACTACACAGATACTAAGCCACATAGACACTTGGTTATGCCATAGAAATGAAGACCAAGTCCACTTTATCTGGCGACAAAAAAAATGGAGCTTGAGCATTAATTTGTGCTTGTGCTATGTCCACTTAGCCTAACAGTCTGATAATCAGCAAGAATAATGTATTCTCAGATGCCACTTTCTGTTCCTTATCTGAAGCAAATCTTTGGAAGATCTCTACACTGTTGGGAACCTGCATGGCTCTGCTGCCACATACATGATGTTCATCACCATAGCTGTATTGGATGTTGAATGGTGTCACTGAAATGTTGAGTGGGTTGCTTCCTCAACGACCAGACAGTGAATTTTCATAGTTTTTCACTCTGGACACCTATTGCTACTCGTTAGGCCTACAATATTGAAATATACAGGTCCTCGCTAACTTAATGGTACAAGTATAATCTTTACGCAATGTGCAGTTCTTGAACTACAGGTGTTTTTTCCTTTTGCAGGCTTGTTATATGAAATATGCTATTCCAATTTCTGAGATGCATGAATCATGGTATAGGAACAGAAAGCGGCATCCAAAAAGTACCAGATTATTAAAGAGTTACACTAATTTCATGTAGTGCAAGCATGAATGTGCACTCGAGCTCTATTTTCAGATACAGTTGACTCGGTTTTTGCTTCCTTGGCATAACCAGGTTGAGTATCTACCTGGCCTATTCTTCATGTACAGATGTCCGATTATTGGTGGTGTCTGAGAGCCCAGATTCTAGGCTTTATGCACAGGAAGACGTACACACATGTGCTATGAACCATTATGATAGCAAGGTACATGTAGCTATCTGAGAAAGTGTAGCTAGTACATGGTTAACTCATTGCACACTGGAGGCCACGTATAACCACACATAGCCTATGTGGAAAGTCACACAATTATGTAGCCTGTCTAATACTACTCACTGTTTACCTCAAAGCTCAAGGGTAAGACCTTATGTTATGTTGCCTATTGTCGCTCGACTATGTACAGCAAAGTTATTGTGACAAATTATAGCCGAATGCCCTCTGTAGCAACTGGTCGTTATAAAACCCCAGTAGCATTTTTGTAGGAAATGGTATACAGGCATGTTTGTGACATACTAACTAGGAGAATGTAGAACATTGTTGGGCGAGCGTGAGCAAGCAATACACAGCTTTAACTTATATCAAAGGCTTTTCAGTGAAGTGTCAGATCACAGCACACAGGTGGCGTGGCATGTAGCTGAACAAAGCTTGTCACTCTACTCTCTACAAAAGTGCTTAACAGCTTAGAGGAGATGGTTGCAGAGACTAGCTTCTCATGGGGTGGTACCATACAATGCCATTAGTGCAACGTAAGCATCTACTCTGGCTAACTGTAGGCTAAGTCTAAACACAGCCTGGCTTGTCGTGCATAGTCCTTACTTGAGTCTCAAGTAAGGACTATGCTAAGAAGCCTCAAGTTGAGGCATCTTAGAGATATAGCAGAGAGGGTTCGCCATCCATCAGCCATGGATAGAAGGAGGGTCTCTGCCGATTTCTGCTTTAAACCTCTCTACACAACTGTTTACATACAGTAGACACTCACGCTCGATCCAGCTACCTATATATCCTGGGTGTCGCTGCAAACACAACTTCTATAGGCTATCCTTTCTTCAATAAGTGCGCACGCTCGCCTGCAATCCCTGGCTATCTTTCATAAGCGTCATCTTTCAAAGTCACCTTGGAGCTAGCTGGCTGCCAAGTTGTACGAAAATCTTACTTAAGGTCCGCACGCGGCCCGCGGCTATCGCGTTAAATTACAGTGTCAAGAATATACGGAACGACGTACAACAGATAATAATAATAATAATAATATTCGATGAAAAATCTCGATTCAACTCACTAGTGTGGGGCTCGCTCACACTCGCCCAATTATATTCATGGACATGTACCCATAACCTTAAAACTTTGACAACATATGCTGAACACTAACATACCTCTTCACGTTCTTCGTGCTGTCTCAGCACCTCACAACGCATATCTGACATCTCCTTTTTCCTCTCGTCCCTCAGTTGTTGCGCTGTTTTCTCCAACTCCTCCTTCATATGGTGCTGAAGTTCTGGTATCTGAGCGTTTATAAGTGTCTTGACTTCAGACTTGATATTGGACTGGACTAGTCCAAACTTCTTTGTTGTGTTCTCTTGGAACACTGAACGTCTGTTTTCCTCTTCCTGTAATCGTATTTTCAGATCTTTTGATGCTTGTTCTATTAACAGTGGGGTTTTCTCTATATCAGAACTGTGTTGGTTAACAGTACCTTTTAAGGTCCACATGTCTCTAATCTTATCTGTGACCTTCCCCTTTAGCTCTTGCAGTTTAGTTTTTACACTCTCTACTTCAGTTTTAACAGTCTCAAGCTCTGCTCTGTTTTTCCGCATGTCAGTCTCAGCCAATTCTAGAGCTTGTTGTAGCTCAGCTTCCCTTTCTTCTCTCTCATGCAGCCTTTCTTGAAGCTTTTCAATATCAGATTTTTCAGGTGGTGATTCCTCGACCTCTTCTTCAGAGGATGTCTCCATTTTCTGATCTTTGTCTGCTTTACGTACTGGCAAAGGCTCTTGTTGAAATAGTCTGCCTTGTGGTAGTATGCTTTCCAATCCCCTCAGGAATGTTTCAGCTCTCTCATTTCCAACTACTTCCTACATAACAGCAGTCATAACAGAGAAGGTAAGGCGTACACACGTGCACTAAAAATTGAACATCATAATTGTTGTATAATCAGTCCATATAACCCGTATAAGCAACCAGCCCTTGAATAGCCTGTGTCTCTAGATAATACAGAAGCTAAACTTTTAAATTCCCTGCTATGTATGCAAATAAAAACATATGCTTTTAGTATTGCACTCAGGACGACAGCCCTGGTATCCACTGTTTGTACAATGCACAAGCAGTGAATACATGAGGACCTCTATTTTCTTGGAAATGAAAGTAGGTGTGTGCATGAGTATTCAATTGTCAGCACATCAGTTGCTGTTATTAAAGTTGTGGCACAGCAATGCTGGGTACACATCAACCAACCATAGATTTGATGTCAGTGCCATCAATAGATAACCTGAGAACACCAGCACTTCTCAGGATCCCTTGCTCTTTCTCTGCTTCTTCCTTGAGAATTTCCACAACAGATGGAGACACTATATAATTTAGACAGATAGAGTTGTCATCTGCAGCCTGAATTGCATTGCAGAACCACACAAAAGTGTGACCAATGGATTTTGGCAGAAGTCGAGTAAGGAGATTTTCCAGGTCTTGAATAGTGCAAGTGGCCCATTTGCTCTCCAGCTGCAGACTAAAGGGCCTCATGAATGGGGGATTTGCTGGGGGAGTTCGCGTTACGATAGCTAGGACGAACTTTCCAAGGTTTACTTGAGATTGATATGTATTGAGTAGGTCACGATACTTGTGTGTTTTCTCTCTTGCTTTTTCACTCTTGAACTGACCAACTATCATCTCAAGTATATAGAATCTTTGAAAATCCAGGTATGGTGTTAGCAGTTTAAAAAGTGACTGCAGATCAGAGATGTTATCTGTTTCTTCCTCAGGAAAATCAATCAGATCTAGATAGGCTTGGCATTCACTGACACTTGTGTCAGTGGCTGATTCACTAGTGCTGACAGATTCACTGGCTGATTCAGTGGGGTCAGCATCTGGAGTATCCAATAGAGGCTGCACCTTACCAATTAATGCAGTGAACCTTCGTTGCATTTCATTGGTATCAACTAGTGCAGGTTTAGTTTCTGCTTCGGTCTGTTGTTCCTCACTGTTGTTAACACCTTCTTGTTCAGGGTGTCCATCAGCTGTTTCAATTAACAACTCTGTGTAGTTGAGGAAGAAATAGTCATCAACAAAGTCACTGCAGTTAGCTAAAAATACTGCCTAATATTAACACTTATTGTAAAATACAGAGTGGACTACGGAATGGGGTCATTTCACAGGCTCACCAAAAGTGAAAGTATGCTTTGATGTGATGCTGAAATCAACTGTCAAGTACAAGATCACTACTGTATCACTACAATGCAAGTACGGGTGATTTTGAAGGTATGGGAACCAGAGGGTAGTAGGATGGTTAACGATATGCATAGAATACGTAGTACAAATGCAAAGAAGGTGCTGATTGAGTTTCCAATCCCTAAACTACTACTCTACCATCTATTGCTGTAATGTTATTATATCTACGCTAGCTAGCCTCGTCACCATGCTCTCCATGCATAAACTTGATACAATGATGCTTACATGCAAAGGAGCCTTGGGAGGAGGCTTGACACTAGCTGTAAACATAGTAGCTAGCAACCACTCTTTGCATTAATGTCTCTGTTTGCTAAACATCAGGTCATCTACTATCATCACATTGTGGCTTGTGGTTTGCAAATTTTAGCCGGCCTGTCATTTATTTATATTGGCAAAATATGGCTGGCTCACTAGACTTAGTTGTCAACATCCAACAGGCTACGGCATGTATTGACACACTGTGAGTGACTTGTCATCCAATGACATGGTACCGTAAGCTTCCGAAGAAGACTCATCCTAAGTCTAACTCGGCTATCTACAGTTAAAACAGCCCGCAGTGTGTTGTGTGCGATCAGGAATCGACTTTGAGGCTGCTGGTGGTTTTGTTGCACGTTATTGTTTGTCCAGTTATTTGCTTCGAAGGCATCGAGTCGCTGTAAACATGACATGAGTGCTGTTAAATACAAAACACTGGAAAGAGCACCCACCCCCCTCTTTTGCAGACTTGTAAGGTGCTCTTTCGTGAGACTACGGTATTATATGAACCATAGTAAGGTGGTGTTTATAGCAAATCATACTATACCCTCAACCTCGGTCATCGGGAGTTTGCAGTTAGATGTACTCCTTAAGTTTGGCTCGGGGTATATCTACTGCAAACATCCTCTGACCTCGGGTAGTATATTTGCCATATATATCTACACCTCCTTTGTGGTTACTTGTGGTAGTGGTCAGTAGTGTTCTTGTGGTTGAAAGTGGTCAATTTAGCATACTTCCACTTCTGGTGAGTCTGTGCAATGAGTCCATTCTACAGTCAGTAGGCCTTTGATACACAAGTCACATAATAGATTATTATTCACTATGTTGGTTGCAATGGCTTACTGTACTTTGCACCAAGATCTCGAGCGAATTTCACATGGCCCATTCGTTTTACCACATGGTAGACTTGAAGCCAGTAACGAGAAGGTTCTTGTTCATTCAGACTGCTAGTTTTGATGCTTGATTCAGGATTGGCAGCATTTATCTCTTCCAGCCATGCTTCCACGACCTCACTTAAAGAGTGGCAAACATTTCCATTCGCAAGGAAGCTCTTGGAAATTTTATCAATAATGGATTTGGGGATATTCAGCAACACTGCAAGCATGTACCATCTAGTGGCTACATGTGGAACAAGCTCCTTCATTAACTTCGCCTGTGTGATAGCTAAAATGTAATAGAAAAAGGTAAAGATTACAACAGAAATAATTGAATCCCACATGCAATCAAAGCTGGAACTACAGCAATACACTGCAGACATTTTCCAGGGCCGGCAGTACTGGTATGGGTGGTATGGCCATGGCCGTACCTGTTTTGAGGGAAGAAAAAATGGCGTTGCTTGGATTGCAACTTACGCGTGCGTAGCCTTCCCCTAGGTCCAGCGTTGCATCGCAACTCTAGTTGTCCAAAGTATGATGAGGCTTTCCCTGCCCTTTTTGTGGGCTTTAAGGTTGCAACAAGAGGACATGCAGCTATCTCGATTATCCCTAGGACATATGGGCATGAGACCAGCACAAAAAAGGGAGTGGGCTAACTTGCACAGAATTCAGTGTTGCATGCCTGCGAATGGCTTCGAAAAAAAAGGAGCCAGAGCAAGTCTTTCAGCGACTCACGTCACTTTTTTGTGTCTCGAGTTTGGAAAAAGTGCCCCTGTGAGACTGGTTCAATCATTTCACTAGCTGTAGTAACTACAGGTAGGACTGCAGTCACGATTCTAGTAGCATTTGGCCTAAAGATGGCCAGAGAAGCGATTTCGGAGCACCTAATTTCAGAACTTTTCATGGGGGAGCATGCCCTCAGATCCCCCTAGATTATGTATGTTTGCACATGTGCTTACCTATCACCAAATGGCTGTACCAGTCCAAAAAAGCTGCCACCAGGCCTGTTTTCTGTCTGCTAAATTTCATTCAGACAAGCTAACTATCATTTCTGTGTTTTGTAAGGGACAAGCATGCGCATCCTATTCATCATTCTACACTCCTTTACTGCCAGGATACGGTGGATGCAAATACTATGCAGCTATGCAGCATGCTGGAACATTTTGTTTGCTGCCTATCTTATTTTGGTTGGTGAGAAAATCGAATACTTACTTAGATTCAGTACTGCAGGATTTGACATAGCATATCCAAAAGCATTGGTTACACGACATCTGTACGCTCCTTGATCAGATTCCTTCACATGCTTGATAATCAACTCTGGCCTGGTTTCCTTCACCAGGGTCTGGTTCTCGTGCTGCCACACATAGTGCAGAGAGCCTTTACCAGTGGCTTTACATTTTAACCGCAGAAAATCTCCAGGCTCAACTGTTCCTTGTATCTCTGGATGAACATCAATATAAGGAAGTGTGCCTGTATACATTAGGAGAGTGAAGTTCAGATAAACAATTCTCATGACAAATCTTCAGACTGCTCAAACAACTGAAGTTTAGTTAACCCTTTTCAGAAATTGCTACGTTACATCTACTAGCAGGGAGGCTCATACTGCTCATCAACATGTACATAGAGGGACTTAGACTCACCCACTTTAATCCGCAAAACCTCAGAGGACTCATCACCAAACAGGTTCTCTACTCTACATTGATACTCTCCCTCAGTCTTCTCTCTTGCGGTAATTGTCAGTTTGTTACCACGCCTCTCATCGATGACATCCTTGTTACGAAGCCAGACATAGCGCAGTGGTGGGGTCCCATTTGCCTCACAGTAGAAGTTCACTTCTTCATTAATTTTGAAGCTGATCTTTGTTGTCCCCTCAATAGCAAAATTCTCAACAGTTGGAGGGTTGCCTAAAGTTGTTTCATCAAGTAAAGGTATGCAAATTTTAACATCATCAGTAGTGCAGGGAGCTGTGCTAAAACTCCCCAGCAGCGAAGATTATGGGAGCAAAGCTTCACACAACTCAGTTAACCATTGACTTTTGTAGGGTATGGATACCTTCCTTGGTCTGTATTTCCATTTTTGCTTGGAACTACCGTAGACTCTGGTTAATAAGCGCATGCACTTATAAGTGTAAGTGGTAAGCAAATATGTGCCTAATTGAGGATATGCGCTAAATAAGGGATGCAATAAAAGCCATGCCCTAAAGGCGGCACCATGATGACTGTAATACGCAGTGCTATGATGCAGCCACGGTACCTGGCGAGTATTGACGTAAAATCTGAAGACTCCATTCTCCTGAAGGAGACTGTGATTCGCAGCCACTGTGTATGCAAGGAGATATGCAGGGCTTCATACGTCGTACAGGAGACATTTTACTAGTACCGGCGTACAGCAGTAGTCTCGTAAGCCACGATGGATGTTGCTTGCAAGCTTTGTGTTAGCCAGAAGCGAGATTGTATATCTCTGCTTTGGTTGACTTTAGGATGACCGCTGAGTGTGCTGTGTGTTCTTGATGGCTCGTTTTTCACTCGATCTCTTGCCGCCATCGTGCACTCTATTTAATACACATGCACTTAATAAAAGATGTAGTGTACCAGGAAGGAAGCATGCGCCTAATAAATAATATGCGCCTAATAGCAAAGTGCGCCTAATAACCAGAGTTTATGCTAACACTGGAACGTTGAGCCAAAGCTTCTTTGAGTCATTCTATAGGGGTTTGTGAACTTTACTACACCCACTCGTTAGTGAGCTTTCAATGGTCAGGATTCTCCGACCAGCAAACACTCCTCCTGGCTGAAAACTGCCTACAGTACCAGAAATGGTGCCTCCCACAAGGGGAAAGGAGTTGTTTCTACACCCCTTTGTGCCAACAAGGTGACCAGCCAGTGCTGACCAAGGCCATTCAACAGCCAGACAAGGCAGTCGCCATGTGCAGGGCACCCCATGCTGAAACCTGCCCATCTCCCCTGGCCTATCCCACCATTTTTGCTAGTGCAAAACCTATATTCGAAATGGATTGCGCCAACTGATAACATGCGGCCACAGTTGGACAGTCATTATTAAAGGGTTAAATGATTATGCAAATATCAACATACACAATGTAGAACTCACCAACTTTAATATTCAGGAAATCAGAAGTGACCTGTCCAAAGTTATTCTTCACATGGCACTGATAGGATCCTTGATGGTCTTTTTCCTTTGCATCAGTGATTACCAGAGTTGGACCATCTTCATTTGGCAAAACTGTACTTGATGAAGTACTTGATGTTACTCTACTGAACCACCAGCTGTATTTGAGGGGTTGTTCTCCTGTTGCAGTGCAGCAAATTTTTACTGTCTCCCCAGTTTTAATGTGCTTCTCTCCTTTGATACTTGTAATTTTTGGAAAATCACCTGAATAAGCATTAATAAGGTGGATACATAAGCAATAACCCTTGCTGTAACACAAAAAATCATTCTTTAGGTGTGTGTCAGTAGTATGCAACTGCAAATATAGTAAATGTTATTGAATGTGTGTTTCACATCATGCATTTTCACTTGCTGCTAGTGTACATTGTAGACAATGACTTCCTTCTAAAGTAGATTATATGCTCACCAACAGTGAGCATTGCTGGGTCACTCTTACTGCTTCCAAATTCATTTTCCACACGGCATGAATATTCTCCTTTACTCCACTGATGTACATCAATCTCCAATACTCTCTGATTCTTGGCAGGCATATCATCACCATCGTGCATCCAAGTGTACATTAGAGGTGGAGCACCAGTTGCTTGGCATTCAAAAAGCACCCTCTTTCCAACAGCAATGTTTTTATTAGCAGGATGCTTTGCAATGGTAGGACACCCACCTATGAGCAATTTGGGTGTAGCTTAAGAGGACTCTCAAAAATATCAGAAATAAGTTTATGAGCCACTGCACAAAATTGAGCACACAGCAAAAGCCAATGACTACAATGGAACTGTACATATGCAATACAAACTGACTAATGTTGGATTTGTGGCCACTGCCCCCCCCCCCCCCCCCCCCACCGCCCTCCAATGGTGCATTAATCTGTTTCTATAATTATCATTAAGAGTGTGAGAAATTTTATTTGGATGTTCATTGCGAGACCAAAAAAAGTGTCCACATACTTGTATTGCATACTTAATTTGTTGCACTAACAAACCCTTGTAAAAGTAGTTTACATGCAGCTAACATGTTACGCACACTGGTAGTGTAGAGCACATATACATCATAGAGCGAGAAACAATAATGCAGACACTTGCGCATCTAAACAGCCAAAATATAAAAGCTTGGATGGTGAAGCCACTGAGTGCAGGTGTGAATACACTGTGGTTGCATGCTGAATACTCTGATATCATAAGTCAGGTAACTCAAAGAAAATTGGCTCTCATGCAGACCAGAAACTGGAAATTAACTGTTTGGCCTAAAGCCGTATTTCAGTCTCCTGCTGTCAGAAACATGCAGCTCTCAGTCTCAATGATATACCTTCTGTAATTCAGACCTAATTCACAACCAGCAAAAACACAAACCTCTACAATAAAGACTAATAGCCAGAATGATAGGAAATTGAAAAACCTACATAGCCATTCATTCTCCACAAATTTAATAAAACTTCTGTGATTTATTGCAATACTTCCATGTCACAATCAAAAATTAAGGCATCTTTAACCACCCTGATTGATGGTGTTTTTACAAGCTTAGTCTTGTTTCAAGTGGTTTGTTTACTTATTTATGACATTTTGAGAGTCCAGTCCAGTGTACGTACTTCAGTCCAGTGATTAGTTACATCTGAACAAGTCAGATCCAGGTTTTAACACAAGATCATGGGTGTTAATATATTAATGGTGAGAGTTAATTGTGTGATGCATTGTATACATCATACTGCATTCATTACGACTGTATGTTACCTTCTCCTGATATCTCCAAAATAATCTGAGAAGAATCAACTCCATGTTTTTTTTGAAGAGCCTCAGCAAGTTTGTTCCAGGATACATAGGAATCCTGCTCTTTCCACTTATCAAGAACTGCTGCCCAACTCTGCACACCAAACAAACCCTTTACCCATTGCCAAGAGCTCTGTGACAGGCCAAGTGCTGAGGCAACATCTGCTGCTTCTTTAATACCAGCTTTATTGAGAACCATACTCATGTTGTCTGCATTCAGCTTTAGTGCTAAACAAAATCAGTAAAAGGAAACACCAAAATATGTATATAATTATATATACAGCTGGCCAAAGGAGATGCAAGTGCATACTAATAAGATATGTTCCATAGTCTCATGAAAGAGTGCCCATGGGCGCAGCACCTTACAAGTCCGCAAAAGAGGGGGGTGGGCGCATTTAACCATGAAAGAGCACCCATGTCATGTTTACAGCGACTTGATGCCCTCGAAGCAAATAATTGGATAAACAATAATGTAGAGCGGAGCCGCCAGTGGCTTCGAAGTCAAGTTGTGATGGCACACAGCTTAGTTTGTGGTGTGCACCGTAATAGCTACGTTTATCTATGCAAATCTGCCTTGTAGTACCTTTCAGTGAAGTATAACAAATTTTTTTTACTATGCATAGCGCTTGAGCTCAAACTCCACGCATGCACCCATTAGCTTCACTAGAGGGTGGGCGCTCATTTGAGTAAACTTTGACCCTATACAGGAAATTGGGCCTAAAATAGGGGGTGGGCACTCTTTCATGAGACTACGGTAGAGTGAATGTGCGAGCTTCGGACACCAGGTAAATTTGAATGCTCTTACGCAGAGATGATCGCAAAGACAAAGTGATTCTACCAGACTGTAGAGAAAGTTTGCAAACTTCGGCGAACCAAAAATGCCAGCCGCACATCGTTTCCTGTTTGTGCTAGAAGGAAGAAAGTTACCCATCTGAATAAATTGACAATGGGATGAATTTGTTCTTATATCAGACAGCGATGTCTATGCCTTCCCTGAAGATCCGTAGGTCATTTGTGCATCAATGCAATGCCCCAAGACTCCTCCATTCCACAACTGATTATGGTCGCAATAGCTGCTTTGAGCACTTTGGGCCGCTGCTGGACATCGACCGAGGTTATAGGTCAATAATTCGCTAGGAAGAAAGTAGTGACATCTCGCCTTTTTAGCTGTGTTGTTGCTACACAGGTTGCAGTCCTTACGATATTGATATCGTTGGAACTCGCAGGTTATTAGCAATATGCTGGCACACATCCGGTGTATAGGTTGTGTATTTCAAAGTCACCTATCCAAAATGTCCAAACTATTTCCTAAAAGGAAACTAGAAAAGCATAATTATGTATCTCGAGAATTGTACAATATACAAGCACCAGACTTGTACCAGAGTATTGCTAATGACCTGTGGATTCAATGATACCAATATCGCAAGGACTGCAACCTGTATAGTGACAACACAGCAAAAAAGGTGAAACATCACTACTTTCTCCCTAGCGAATTATTGATCTACAACCCCAGTCGATGTCCAGTAGTGCCACAAAGTGCTCAAAGCAGCTCTTGCAACCATAATCGGTTGTGGAATGGAGGAACCTTGGGGCAGGAATTGTATCGATGCATAAATGTCTCCAAAAACATCTTCAGGGAAGGCACAGACATTGCTGTCCTAAATAAATTATACTGAACTATCAATTTATTCAGATGGGTAACTTTCTTCATTGTAGCGTAAACAGCAAACGATGTGTGGCCGCCATTTTTGGCATGCTGAAGTTTGCAAACCTCCTCTACAGTCCGGTGGAATTGCCTTATCTTTGTGACTGTTCATCTCTGCGAAAGAGCGTCCAAATTTACCTAGCGTCCGAAGCTCACATACTTACTCTATACACCAGTAATCATGCACCAGACACTACAACAACACACTCATAGCTGGTTCACTGTATCTTTCCAGAGGACCAAGACCATGCAATTAAAATCTGTGAAATAGGTAACCTAAGCTTGTTTATTGTGGTTTCCATATGATTGGTAGTTTTTGCAATTAATTTCTGCATTTTTCACTGTGCTATCACCATGTAAGCTGTATCGCTATTCTGTAACTTAACTCTTTGAACACGAAGTGCAGATTTATATGCATACGTGATTTATTCACCCTACGTGAAGTGCATATTTATATGCACGGAGGTCACAGTAGCAAAGCCTAATGAGACTTCGGGATAAATTCCTGCCTGAGAAGTAATAGGTCTAGGCCACACCTTTCCACTTACATCGTTATCAGCAAAGGGCAGGAAGGGGCAGTACTACTTCGTGAGTGACAGTGAAATCTGCCAAGGGCTGGCAAACATGAAGCTTTCGCTTGAACACAGAGAGCAAATGGCCTCCAGACTTCACACGAGGCTGAAGTACTACCTTCAAATAACTCGAAAATAGGCTGAGTCTGTCATGGCTGTAAGTAACAAGTGAGAAAATCGGCACCATTTTGAATTACTGGTAAGCTAGGATGTATAGTCGCGGAAAATGGCTTCAAACAAATACAAAAAGCTTACCTAGCTCTGATCAGCTATTAACTAATCCAGCCTAGTTACGAGCTATCTATGCCAATCAGCCCACTGGCAACGCCATGGGTTTACTAAGTGACGCTTGGTACTTTGACCCTCAGACTGATAACATTATTTTCCGCGTTATTAAATGCTGACGTACAAACAATTCCCGTGTGTAAAGAGTTTTGGTACATTGACTGTGTTAGTGTAGTATAACTATCTTTTTGCTTAGAACTCGCAGTATGCATATCCAGTATGCAAATCAAGTTCTAACATCTCAGAAAAGTCAAATTCTGCTAATGCATCATCATGTCTGTATTTTGCAACATAAGTATATAAATGCCATCACAGACCCATTTTATACTGCAGATCTCCTGTGAAACAATGCTATACTGTTCATGTAATTACGCACCAACTCCTGCCAGCTGTCTGAGCTCCTGCCCTGCTTTCGAGCCATACATGCTTCCGACAACAACAGCCAACTTCCTCCATGTGGTCCATGGATTCCCTTTCATATTGTTATGCCATCGCTTCAGGGCATGCTTTAGGCAATTATCACTGATCAACACCTGTGCTGGGCACAGCTTTCGACCTATCAGTGCCCAGTCAACGTCATCGATATCTCTGAAGACACTGCACATGTTGCTTTCACTCATTTCGGCAGCTACAATAAAAACAAACAAACGCATAATTTAATGCTGTAGTAAGAGTGCATGCACTTTTGAGTCTACGATGATCAGAAATGTTCATATCACTTTAGTTTGATCAAGCGACTGTTTAGGTTAGCCATAATATATCCACTTTGTTATACTTACGTTCCTTCTTCATAGCTAAAATAGCAGCATGCTGGTATCGGTCCATTTTTTGAAGTGCATCACCCAGATTCACCCATGAGGGCTTGTTGGCAAAGCTGTTTTCCCTCCACCCCTTGAAAAATTCAGCAGCAGAAAGTTTGCCTCTTAAATTTAGTCCCATCTGTACACCAATTTCTCTCCAGTTCTCAGGCACCTCAACACCAGCTTTGGAGAAAATTGCTACCATTGAGTCCTCATTGATCTCCTGGACTGTGGAGAGACAAGAACATTTCTGCAGTTAGCACTGCAAACATGGTTCAAGCTGCATGTTATCCAAATCTTGTCGCATGAAGTCAACCAAACAAACATACCTTGTTTTTCAAGGACAATACTGTTAGCATGCTGGTACTCTTGAACGTTTGCTAAAGCTGTAGCAAGTTTCACCCAGGAAGCCTCACGATCATTAGCATGCCATTCATCAAAAAAATCAGCAGCCAAGAACTGGCCTTCTAGCTTCCAACCAAGTTGGCTTCCAATCTTTTCCCAGTTTGGAGAACGGATTCCAGTCTCAGTAAGAAGGTTGCGCATCGCCTCTGCATCAAGTTTCTGCCCTACAGAAGATAAAATTCAACCCCAATCATATACTAGAGATACAATCAATACTGCAAGAATAGTTCGGTTCCCACACAGCAAGAATAAGAGGGGAGGTCAGTAATATGCATAACAATAATGGTACACCTTGCTTCTAATAGCCATAAAATTGTGGGTATCAATGCATGAAACATGTATATATTTATAAGCATTCAAGCAACTGGTCTAGCTGGTCTTTGGAGCACAGAAGCATTTCCATCAAAAATACTTGCATATATAGGTTTGATTGTGCTGTCCATTCTCAGATCCATGAAAGTAAGGGAATCAATTCTGCATGTTAATGCAAAGTTTGTGTACAAAAAGTGGTAAATACCAAAACGCTTCAAATGTTGCTAGGCTACACTAGCTACAAAAATGCATGCTAGGCTAAGAAATTCAAATTGGTTCACCAGACCGTTTTTCCTTGCAAGACAGTGTTGTCTGGGCACAAGGCTAGTGTCCCAAGGCCTGTCCATAATTTAAGTGGATAATACATAACTGAAGTATAAAAAAATTCACCCAAAATATATGAATACAATGTATTTGTTGATCTTGGGTGTTAATTCTTTAACCACCGTAGGCTATTACTGGAAGTCTTAATTGGGCTAATGGATACCTTCCTTGGTCCATATTTCCAATTCTGCTTGGAGCTAGCACTGCAAACTTGAGTCAAAGCTTTATTGACACATCCTCTGTGGGTTCATGACCTTAGCCACACCCACTCATTAGTGAGTGTTCAATAGTCAGGGCCCTCTGACCAGAGAACGCTCCTCCGGACTAAAAGCTGCCTAAAATACCAGAAATGGAGTCGTTTGTGCAAGAAAGCAGACAAATGGCCCACCAGGCACTGACCAGGGCTTTCTACAGCCAGCTGCAACAGCCGCCATGCACTGTCAGCCAGAGGGGTGCACCCACCCATCTCCTCCTGTTCAACCCTTTCTGCTAGCACAGAACCTATCTTCAGAACAGATTGCACCAACTGATAACATGCGGCCAAAGTCAGGTGACGCCAAAAAGCGTCATTGGTGGTTAAAGGGTTTCTGGCTCATCTTCAATTGTTGAAACTCTCACAGAACCTCGTCTTCCTCTGTGACAGTAGTATGTGAGGACATATGGCTGGCTGTCATAGTTCTACTGCAAAACTAGTCTTGTGCCCAGCCTGCTGGCGCCTCCCGGCCAAAAAACTGTCTGGTGAACGAAGTCAAATTTCATAGGCTTGTTCTCAAAAAAGTGGTAAGGACCAATGACGTTTGTGAGTAGCCTCGTTCCCAGGTTCTCCCCTCGCTTTTGTCGGGGCGAGGGGAGAGCCTGGCAATGAGGCTAACTTGTGAGATTGGTAATTATTACGTAGCATTTCCCTTACAGGAGTAAAATTTTTAATCTCATAAATATATACTCACCAGCATTCTGTCGGATCTGCTCTGCCTTTTGTCTGTAGTCTCTGATTGTGCTCAGTGCTCTACCTAACTGCTCCCAAGAGGGTTGAGAGGTATGAGCAAATGCACGCCATCCTTCAAGGAAGGATTTGGCAGAAATTGGGCCTTTCAGAAACTGCTTGAACCCCAGCTTTTCTGCAATCCTGTCCCACTGAATGTGCACTTCACCCATCACCTTTAGAAGTGTGGCTGTATTCAGCTGCTCATTATCTAAATATAAACATAATTATCAGTAAAACAATGCATCAGTTGAAGTTTGATATGTTTTCTTTACCCTGTGCACATTCGTAAGGGGTAAAGTGATCGGTAGTGTCAGTCTGTCGTCGTTGTCCATCTGTCTGTCTGTCTGTCGGCACAAAAAAATGCCAGTTCTCCAGATCCAGGCCATTCTATTAGTGCTAAATACCTTCAAACTGTGCAAAACGTTAAAAAACTGCCTTGTCTGTGCTTCTTTTCGCTAGATACACTCTACAAGCGCTTAAAATCCTGCATTTTGAGTTGGCATCGTGGGCACACCTATAGCCCACACCCAGATACGTACCTGGCCACCATGTGAGACGATGGTTTCAGTGTTCCTAGGGTTCACTCTACAGCGTGCATTTGTGAGACGACGGTTTGCTCCTATCCTCAAGGAAGCACATGCATGGTGGTGTGTGGGGTATGTGCTCCACAGAGCTCTAGTTGATAAAGTGGTAAAATTTCGTAAATTTGAAACTCATGGTACTTCTCCCACATATGTGACCCGCTGAGCGAAAACCCGGCACATTCCGCATTTGTGGAAATCAAGGTAAGGCCGGAGATTGGTATGTCAATGTTCAATTGTGCGGCAGTGAAAAAATGGAAGCAATCGGTTGCTTGGCTCCCGATTTGCGGAGCGAAAAGCTTTGTGGACACGGAATGCAACTTTTTGAGAAAATGGAATGTTTTTATGGTGCTACGATAAATGTCTCCGCATACTATCGTGTTACGCAAAATCAACATGTGTTGTTGTAAAAAAGCAGCTTGAAAGTCGGCACAGACAGTTGGGAAAGACAGTGGTTGTGAAGGCGGGGGCTTACTTGTGTCTGTAGACGGAAAGACAACCGTATATGGACTGGAAGCTTGTGAATCGCATTTTTTGAAGAACGCGTACCAGCTGTCCATAGCAATGCATTCCCATACTTTGCTGGTCTGCCGTGAGTTCGAGCTTATATCGTTGATATAGTAGCAGAGTCGGACGTCATAATTCAGTATGATACAGTGCAAGCCCCTTTCACTCAGCGGTTCACATATTTTCCATGTAAAATGAATCTCTTGTCTGCATAAGTATTCAATAAGGTTGGTGTCTCAACAAATGCTGTTCATTAACCCTTTGAATGCAACAGCAATTTTACGTCACCATAATCAGCGTTACCACTTGGAGGTTGAAGTGTCAAGCATTGCCTAGGAAACAAGTGGCCTGACTTGCGTAAATAGTGCGTAACTAGGCTGGACTAGTTTATCTAACTAACTCTTCACAGCCTGGCAAGCTCTTTCTACTTGTTTGAAGCCATTTACGCATGGCTATACTTGTAACTTGCCAGCACTTCGAAACGGTGCCGATTTTCCTACTTGTTACCTACAGCTCCAACAGATTCAGCCGATTTCCAAGTTATTTGAGGGTAGTACTTGTCTTAAGTGAAAGCTGGACAGCTACGTAAGTAACAGGAAGCAGCCTAAAAAATGCAGGCCACCACTTTAAGCATGAAGAAGAGCAGAGTTTGTTCTGAAGTGCAGTATGATTTTGTATTCCATATCATGTTGATCAAAAGTTTACAGTAGGCCTTGGTTGGATTGCACTCTGCCTTATTTAATAATAGACATGCCTGCACTTGTCAGGTTATGTATAAGCCCAACAGGTTCTTTCAGTAAATTTCAAGGTAAGATGTGCACAAATCTTAGAATTAAGGCTGATTTGGCATGACATTCTCTACAATACAGAAAATGGTTATCAGACAGAAAACAAGTACCAGAGAAGGCATGGAAACTTGGCAACTAGATGCCATATCTGCATACCTGACATTTTGTGAGCTGTAGCTGCAGCATTCTTGTACTGTGGAATATTATCCAGTGCACTTGCTAGCCTTTCCCAGGATGGGTTACAGTCACGTGCATGAGCATGCCATTGCTCAAAAAAAGCAATGGACAAAATGTGTGACTCAAATCCAAGAAGCTTTCCCATACTTCTCCAATCTGAGGTCTGGATTCCACAATCATGTAGTATAGAAGATGCTGTGCTGTGATCAAACTTTCGACCTATGTATGGCAGATTAGAGCACACAATTATTTCTTGTTGTAAAATGTAACAATGACTTTTCTACTATTATCACACACCATTCCAATATGCATAGGTATGTACCCCAGGCAATGGCAACATCTGTTTAATCTTGAGATTTGGGAAACTGTATTTCGATTGTGCCCTCACACAGTCGCTGCACATTCAGTAGCTCTGAGCAAAATAAACATCACCCTCAAATAGTAGGTGTGGCTAGTATAACGTCGCACACAAATGCGTATACAAATAATTGCCGCCGATGGTCACTGAGCTAGCTCTAGGGTTGTTTGTGTTCCATGACCCGTTTCCACGGCTGACAGCAGAACTGAGAGGCTGTACGAACTCCATCTGTCAGGCCTAGCTGTATCACCCATATATATGTTATTTAGCTGTCGTTGCTCTGCAGGCTTTCTGAATAAATAATCAAAACCTTTGAATAGTAGTCATACAAGACAGACTGTAGAGAACTATCTTGTTCACATGGGTACTTTTTTGTGTTGATGTATGCAAATTTACAGCCAATGTAATGACATCATCAATTTCCACCTTGGTCCATTTTTTCATGGTTTCTTTTTCACAGAGTCAGGTCAGTCTGTGAAAATTGTGAAAATTTACACCCTAAGGTGTAGCCAAGAAACACAATCAAGTTTGCAATTGTAAAACAAAACTTTTCAGCCTCTGTCAATCTACTGAATGTCGAAGTTCAGCTTTGAGTGTGAATTAGGTCTCTTAAGGTGTCAGCAGCTTCTTCGAACATTCGTGTATATATTATTGATCAATTTTCCTCATGAATGTTTGTGATAGAGGGTTTTAGCTAATACATCAATGCAAGTGCAATTTCCCACTGCTTCTGAATTACTTTAGGCCTTAGTAATTAAATTTCCGGTTTCTCAGACCCGCCAACATCTAGTTTTCGTTTGCAGTTAATTTGTATTCTTTTTTTCAGAGGCAATGTCTACGTTTTTCAGTACTTCTCTCCAGTTACAAACAAAGGATCGACATGAAATAAGACGCCAAAGCCTCTCAACATACTATCTGTGGAGAAATATAGGTGCTAAATGGTGGTCGGGGTTTCAATCGCCGACTGTTTGAGCTACAAGCATCGGACAAAGTTTGTGGGTGAGAGTTTGAGATGTTATGCCAGGACATACGTATGGTGCATCCCACGTTCGTATGGCAAACAACTAGCACCGCTTATTGAAGAACAGCCAAACGATAGAACGATCACCATTCTTGCCATTTAATGATATTCATTGTAAAATAGACGCCCACTTGCATGGTTGAGAGTCCCAAAATTGTCTGAGAAATTGGAAATTTTTTGCTTTATGACTACAATACCTTGCTTCATCCTGATTGTTTCAACAGCCTCCTTGCTTTTAGAAAAACAAGTTCCTTCCAAGGCCTCAGCAAGTTTTATCCAGGATGGCTGCAAACCATTAGCATAAGCATGCCACCCTTGGAGAAAATCATCTTCTGAAACTTGCAGCTCTATTTCAACATGAAGGTGCTTAGCAATCTTTACCCAATCAGGTGTTTGGATGCCAGCATCTCTTAGAGCAGTACACATTGTGTCCTTATTAAATTCCAGATCTACAAGGGAAAAAAAATTAAATCCTACTACAAAACAAAGAAAGAGGAATCGACACAATACTAGCTAAGGACAATACTACTTTTGTGAGATGTTGTCTCACTAACATTGTTACTGAGCACATTTTATATCATTTAGGTATCCCATACCTGTCTTCTCACGAATTTTTCCAACTTTAGTTTTGTTTACTTTCATCTTCTCCAATGCTCTTGCTAGGTTCTCCCAGGAAGGTGCTACATTTTGCGCAAATATGTACCACCCTTCAAAGAAAGCTGTGCTTGTGGTTTGGCTTTGTGGTAGGAAGCCAAGCTTCTCTGCAATATGTACCCAGTCTGGTTTCTGAATTTCAGCTTCAAGAAGCATACTGCATATGGCCTCCTCGGTCAATCTTTGCATACCTAAATGTAAATGAGTTGCAGTCAAACATAAGGATAGCAATTACCTCAGAAGACAACTGAGCTACTTCATATTAGTTTTTCTTCTACCACAATCATACTATTGTTGTAGTAGATGCGGTTACATCAAACAGAAAAGCAATACATAGGCCTTACAATGAAAGAGGTCAGGCAAACAAGTCGAGGAAGTGCTGCTATTGGATGATCAGTGGAGGGCAGGTACAAAAAGAGAACCTGTACATGCAAATGTTGAATCCCTCCATGTGGGTATAACTAGGTTGCTAGAACATTTCAGTAAGAGTTTTGTAGCTAAAAATCTATATTCTAGCTGTTTCATGCTCTTTGAGGAGCTACTAAAGTTTATGGCCCCTTGGTGTTACTTCAAAGATAACAATTATAGTGTCTGGTGTCAAACAGAAATGACTTTCATAGCTACACGTGATTCTCCATGTCTCACTATTGCCATTCCATGGCACGTCAGCACAGATGTTGCGAGAACAGACAAAACTAAGGGCTTATACTGATCTGGCTTACAGAAGTCAAGCCTTGGAAGCAAAATGTAGAGCAACTATCAAGAGATCTCACAAGGCTTGCCAAGTGTTTTTAGCTCCTCCACAACTCCAGATAGCAGTGGCATGGCACAGCATCAAAGTACATATCTGAACACTTTCAAAGACATGATGGTAGCATACGACAGAGAAGAAAACTGACTGGGACAACTTATCTGAATACTTTCAAAGGCATGATGGCTGAGAAGTAAAATTAGTGACTCATAGCAATCGCTAGCTTTCAGTTTTCAACACTGTGCAGCCATGGCTACATTTGATTGACATGCTTCCTGCACTTTCCTTGTCAGCTGTGAGGCAAGGCATCCATATGCTGCCCTCATAATTCTGGCTATGCCTTTGTACACCATTACAGAGTACACACCTTCTGCTTGAAGTGCCTTTTCTGCTGCCTGTTTGTACTTGTGATCTTGAATGGTCTTCAATGCTTTAGCAAGTGCTTTCCATGAAGGATGACAATGATTTGCAAGAGCACTCCACTGGTTGAAAAAAGCTACAGGCAAGACTATGCAATCCAAATTGAGTAACTTTGCAATCTTCTCCCAGTCTGGCGACTGAATATTAGCTTCATGCAGCACTGCACAGACACTATCCTTAGTCATCTGACCTACACACAAAAGAAATAAAGAACAATATGGAAATCTTAAATTTTGCACTTGGATAAAGCTACGTACATGCTGGATAAATGTACAGTTGATAATGTTCTCAATTTAGGCCATATTAAATTCATACCCTTTTTTTCCTGAGCATATGCTGCAGCCTGCTTATACTTTAGGATGCCAGAACTTTCTAGCGCATGAGCAAGCTTATTCCAAGAAGGTTGACTTTCACATCCGTACACACGCCGACTTTCAAAGAAAATATCAGAAGTAATGAACAGTGTTGGATTAAAACTTAATGCCTTTCCAGTTTTCTCCCAATTAGGATTCTGGATTCCAGCCTTTTGAAATGCTCGACACACTGTGCTTATGTTGAACACCAGACCTACAGTGAGAACACAAAGTGGTTAAGATACCAACCCCACCTAGTTTAACGAGGTACAAACACTGATAGCAATGTCACCTTATCAACTTTTCGATTGCACATCGTAAAATACCTGTTTTTTCTCTAGCATTTTTGGCAACCTTCCCATATCCTTCGATCTTCTCGAAAGCTTGAGCTAGCTTCTCCCAGGACGTCTCCGATTCATGCGCCTGCCATCCTTCAAAGAAAATACTTGCAGTGATGTGCCCCCTCAGCTGCAAACCAAGCTCTTCTCCAATACTTTTCCAATCTGGGGACGTAATACCAGCTTCATTGAGTGCCCGGCGCACATTGTCAGCGTTCAGTTCCAAGCCTGCAGCAAGTTTCAAGTGGTATCCATCAAACTTCTGAAGAGCTTGGAATAGTTTCATCCAGGATGGACCACTCTTAGACCACACTTGGTACAACTCTGCTGATGAAACATGACCATACAGGGCCAGCCCAAGCTTACTGCTAACTTCAAGCCAGTTAGGCTCCTCAATTTTAGCTTCCTTAAATGTTTCACACATCTTTTCCATGGTGAAGTCATGTCCTGCAGTTAAATAGATCAGAGTCCTGGTATACTTCAGTGTAATAGTAGTGTTAGTCGTCCATATTCTCAGGCCTTTCTAACCGTAGATCCAATCTAGTGGAAGAAATTCAATTCTTGGAATTTTTTTGCTAACCCAATTATGCGGAAGGCTGCTGCACTAATTACTTTTGAGTGAATCCAATTTAGTGGAAGAGTAGGTACCATGAAGCGCTCTCAACAAAACAAAACAGCGGAGTCATGGGCAGAGAGAAGCTGTTTATTGCACCAGGAGACGTTCTTATCAAAACAACACTTGTATAAACCATGATCAATAGAACCACACAACATGAAACAACGAGACTTGCATCGTTACTTTGGCAAGGACATGCACATTTAAACTATTCCAGTATCGTAGGCCTAACAGTAGCTAGGGCGTCAACAGCAAAAAAATAAAAATAAATAAATCCATTGTCTAATCATTAATGACGTGACCCACTTAACATTTCAGCAACACCCCTCAACATGGTAGCTACAATGATAAATATCAAGTATGTGGTAGCAGGGTCTAGTAGCTCTCCGGTGATGCAAATGCTTCGCTGAGAGTTGCTTCAGAGAAGGAACTAGGAAGCAGCATTCAAAAATACATGATTCTATCAGACAGTTACACTAGCTACATCTAGTGCAAGCAGGAATTGATGCTTGAGCTTCAGTTGTCAGATTATGGTGGACTCCGCCTTCATTTCTGTAGTATCTGTGTAGCTCCATGCACAAGTGTCCAATTATTGTGGTGTTCAAATACTGATTGCTTACTTTAACATGGGGCACACAACATGTGGTCTACATTTGCTTCCTTTGTGATTATTATAGTCATCTCATTAATAACAGTATGTTTGGTAAAGAGCAGTCAGTATATAAACACCTGCATGTGATCAGCACTAACTACATTATAATACACACCGGTAAGTGATACACTGTAATGAGATTGAGAAATGAATGAATTATTGAGGCCTTGTCAAGCTTTTATTCAGCATACACAGCTATATATTGTACATACACAATGACATAAGTGTCATCTATCCTGGTAAAATTATTATGTACATACGTACCTGCATTTTTTTCAGCTTGTTGGCTAGCATTTTCATACCACCCCCCTCCAATAGCTCTGAGAGCTTTAGCAAGATTCTCCCAAGATGGTCTAGTATAATCCGATTCCTTCCATGCCTTCAGGAATGCTCCAGCCAGCGTTTGAGTAGTCAGCTTCAGTTGCTTGGCAATCACTAGCCAGTCAGCAGCCTGCACACCTGACTTCATCAGTAAGTCACACATGGAATCGTCAGTTACCTTCTTCCCTGTGAACAGATGGCAGTTAAATTATAGTTAAAAAAATTTACAAGGGATGAAATATTTGTAGCTCTTACAGTGTTCGTACAGTCAGGAAAATGGTTGCATGTCATACAACCTGCAGACTGTAACTGCCAAGTGTCAAAGTTCAAAGTTAACACATTTGTGGATCAAAAACTGCATCAAGTATATAGGGAACCTACCAGATTAACAGGCCCATTTGTTAAACAGGAACTATTTTTTTCACAGGTGATCAATCCACCTTGTAAAAATAATAGTGAGCTATAACTGACAATGCTTCTGTGAAAGTCATGCTAATTGCCTGATATAGTACCGCAGTGCTACAAAATAATACGAGTGTTTTATTATTTATAACAACAATCAAAATGAGCACAGAGATTCTGTAAGTTGCAGATAGGCCTAGCAGCAACTGGTACCATATGTTGTGAAAGACACCAAGCAGATGCAGGATAGACATGGGGAGGGGCAATGTCTGAGTAAAAGCTAAAGTTTGAAAGTGAGTTTTATACTGGTCAGATAGTCTCTTATCAACTACTTTGTGTTAACAGTTAGTGGTACAGTGCACACACTGAAAAATAGGTATGGTCCAAACTAGGCTTTGTATTGCTAACACTAATGCACTTACGGTTTGTCTCAACTTACATTTTTTTATTGGACAAATCACAATCTATCAACCACACAATGAATTTACAATATACAATATTGATAAAACCAAATTGTATAGGAGCTTAAATAACTATAGGCGGCAAAATGTTTAGACTCAAGTAAAGAGTGGAAGGCTTCTTCTGATAATGAAAAAAAGCACATTCACAGGGTACGGTAAAAAACTGTACCTATTCTCAGTTCAGCAGAGTTGAATGCGACATGAGAGTACTTATTCTTCACCACACAGAGATATGTTCCCGCTACATTCTTGTCAACATTAGCTATTGTCAATGTGTTCTCTTTTCTTCCAGCCATTTCACGGCCATTGAACTTCCAAGTGTATTGAAGTGGAGGTGCTCCAGCAGCTTCACATTGAAAAGTGACATTTTTCTCCCCGAGACTCACGTTTACACTCTCTGGCTGCTTAACAATAACTGGTGAACATCCTAAAGAGGAGTACATCAAATACAACAATTAACTGTGCAGAAATTGCATCGTCATGAATGGAGTCACAAGGTTGGAATAGAATCACATCAAAATGTAGTACCGTAATGTCCCGCAAATACGCCCCCCCTCGCGCATAAGCCCCCCTGCATTTTTAGCACAAAGTCTTGCAGAGGTATTTTTATCCCGCGCATAAGCCCCCTCCGGTACAGTTGGAGAGGTGCTAGAAAGTATAAAGACAGCCATTTTTAATCATTTGCTATCTTTGCAGAGATGTCTACTCCTCGTCGAAACTCCTACACAGTCAGGTTCAAGGTCTCCGTGGTGGAATGGCAGCGCAAGAACGAAGCCAGCATCCACAAAACCGCTAAACATTTCACAATCGATCGCAAGCGTGTTTACAAGTGGTGTCAAAAGTACAGTCCGCTGAAAGGACAAACCTGTGGAGCACTTGGAAAGCGTCGTCGCCTTTGCTGTGGCAAACCCCTCTCAGTCGAGCTTGAGCTTATGTGGGCGGGGCACCGGAAGGGAGGGCGTAATCGCGAGAGAAAATGTCACATCCCACGTATAAGCCCCCCCTGCGCTTTGTACTAAGGCTAAGGTTGCAAAAGGGGGGGCGTATTTGCGGGACACTATGGTATAAGGTAGCCTCATTCAGTGAAACACAGCTGGGCGAAGCCTGGGACAAGGTTAAAGGGGTGTTACACAAAACTAAAAGCATGCAATATAACTGTAACCTTGGGGGGTGCATGTAAGGTCATTCTTTATTATGGTACAGAAAGACGTTTACCATGGTTCTTTGCCACCTCTTTTGCCAGAGCTCCCTCATGTATTCCTTGGAGAGCTGCACAGATTGTACCCCAAGTAGCACCTGGGTTGTTCTTGTACCACCATTCCATTGTCTCTGAGAAACATCTTTCCGCTCGACCAGAAAGCATGTAGTTATATTCAATATTCTTCAGGGTAGCCCCTGGGACATTTAGTTCCACTCCAAGCTCATGCCATTTGGAACGGGGAAAGTTTGAAAGCCCCCTTATCAGTGCATTTTCAGAAAGTATCCTTCCTACAATGTACAGAGTAAAACATGTGACTGACATCCGTTAAACAATATGCAAAAATAAACAATAAATTATGGGAATTACATTACAGGTATTCCTTTCTGAAAAGTCCTTCTTGTTTGGGATTTCGAAGTCAATGTATTGGTTTGTACACTTACACTAAACCATCCATTTATTGCCACAAAGAATGGGCAAATTCCTCCACTTTATACAGTTAAAATGAGTTAGTGAGGAGCTACAGACTTCTGGTATAAAGCAATGGATACCTTAGTGTAGCTTCGCTGTAGATTTGATGCTTATCACTACAGGAAAAGCTATATACGAGAAGTCGTCATACCAAGGCGTTACATCCTTCAGTTATGACAAATGATAACCAATAGCTCTGTAGAATCAATCCTTGCAGTTTGTCTACTTTGCAATAAACAGAGTTTCGTATGGGTAGGGGGGAGTGCACTGAAATCCACCCCCCCCCCCTCGTGAGATCGTGAGATACATTGGATCAGGGCACTCAACACAGTCCTCCCCTTTGGTCTTAATTCCCAATACTCTATAACACAGGCCTCCCTGAGTAACATGAGCATCTAGGCTAGAAACTAAGTCCCAGGCCTGATTGATCCCCCGAGGTAGGTGCTTCCACCCTGACTATTTTTTGACATCTTTACTGAATATACTTCTACGTACCACCAATATATTGCATTTCCTCCCCTCTTCCTTTCCAGTACTCTTGTCCAATGTCAAAGCATTCTTTCCTCTTTTCATGTATCATCTCCTGTCAGACAGCCATGGTATATAAAAGACTCACCTCACTGTCACAAGTCATCTTCTGAAGAAGACTCATCCCAAATCGAAATATTGAGATTAAAAGTTTATTTAAGCCACTTGGCTGTCTACTGTTAAAGTGTCTACCGCGAATGCGGACCGCCCGCAGCAATGATGGACACACCAACTACTTCATGGAAGCGCCCTGCTTCCTCGCCCCTCATTGCTGAAGCTTGCCAGCCTACCGCTAGCGTCGGGAGCATCACTCCGCCTCACATTCTACGCTCATCTACACCTCACTTTTCGCGCTCGGCACCCACCCCCTACCCCCGGCAGAAATTTGCAAATTACGATTTCATAATTGCCTCAACAACTACAATAATAGAGTACTGCATAATTACAGGCTTAATGTATCATAGCTGAATCTCACGATTCTTGCCTTAAATATGTATGAACTCTAGCAAGTGCAATGATTTGCACATGTGCCCTTTGCATGCATCTAAATTTTCCCACCATCAGGAAATAAAATCCTGTATGAAACACATCCTTGTTGTTGCAACAGATTTGGTGAAGTACCAAAAATAAGCCAGGAAAAAAAAATGATATCATCAAAGAAAACCAAACAGACAACTCCAGACATGTATATCTGTCATTTGTCATTTACTGGTAAAATAATGTGGTGCATATACCATATAGCAGGAAATTTTTGCAAGACAGAAATTTTCACGATCAAACACCAGCTCGCAAAATTTTTTTCTCACAAAAAATTTCTTCCTCCAGAAATTTCTTGCTGATGACAAATTGAGGAAGCCGAGCATATGGTCATTGAGCCGCAGATCCAGTAACCGACTTACGATCAACTCGCCCAACGTCACCTTAACTGAGAATGGATCCTCAAAGTTAGCTTGCTCCCTTTGGCATGGCAGTTCTTTGCCGACAGTGATCTATGTGCTTGATAAGCGTGGTAGCCTCTTACTATCATTTTGACGTTAAAATACACGCTTAGTTCTCCGGCAGGGTTGACATTTCTAAGCGTGAAATTGTAGGAGCTGTAGTCAGAGATCATGACCTTCAATATCGCGAAATTAAATGTCGCAAAAAATTTTTTCCTGGCAGGTTTGTTGGTGTTCACGAAAATTTATGCTTGTGAAAATTTCCTGCCATATGGTATGTATTTGGTTAGTAAAAGGTTAAGTATAATGGCCATGGTTAATATTCCTACAGCTCATGAAAAACATATGACATCAAATTTGTAACACCCAGATAACAGTTTGAACCTACCACTGCTGCCACCATAATGCGTCCCACCACTGCCTCCACCATAATGGGTCCCACCACTGCCGCCACCATAATGGGTCCCACCACTGCCTCCACCATAATGGGTCCCACCACTGCCACCACCATAATGGGTCCCACCACTGTCTCCACCATAATGGGTCCCACCACTGCCGCCACCATAATGGGTCCCACCACTGCCGCTACCATAATGAGTCCCACCACTGCCGCCACCATAATGCGTCCCACCACTGCCGCCACCATAATGGGTCACACCACTGCCGCCACCATAATGGGTCCCACCACTGCCGCCACCATAATGGGTCCCACCACTGCCGCCACCATAATGGGTCCCACCACTGCCGCCACCATA
The DNA here is from genome assembly GCA_949130485.1 of Agelas oroides. Lineage (NCBI taxonomy): Eukaryota > Metazoa > Porifera > Demospongiae > Agelasida > Agelasidae > Agelas > Agelas oroides. The sequence goes on along the minus strand of OX422191.1, from coordinate 8,001,485 downwards.
ATGGGTCCCACCACTGCCTCCACCATAATGGGTCCCACCACTGCCTCCACCATAATGGGTCCCACCACTGCCTCCACCATAATGAGTCCCACCCTGTAATGACAGAAGTTTTGCAGTGATCATGTACTACACCACCAGAAAATACTTGTACTATTAGAGAGGAACTGAAATCTATGGTATATGTTTTGACTAATTACAGTGGCAGATATGAGCATGTAGTAGTCAAGCACCAAACTCCCACAGGTAGTGTACAGAAACTGTGAAATTCAACCAACCAAGAGCAAGATATTGAAGGGTAATCACACATTGTCTTTAGTCAAAATCTGATGAACAATACAAATCATTTGGCACTTCTATTCTCAACATGTACGTACTTTGCATCCTAGCTGGATCCTACATTTTCCATCCCCCATACTATCCATTTCCATTTCACGCTTAGGTTTAGAGTAAGTTAGCAATCATCAGACGACAGGTATAATCGGACACTCAAACATGGAGAGAAAACTGTGTAAACATTCGGCGATAGCGCCAGGCTGTAGTTGAGGTACGCGGTACCTGGTGTACCAAAAATGACACCCGCACATTGTTTCCTGTTGATGCTAGAAGCGATAAAATGACCGTCCGAAAAACATCAATCATTGGATTGGTGTATCTATTTTCAGATACCGTCTGTGCCTTCTCTGAAGCTGCTTTTGGAGAGATTTTAGCAAGCTGAAGTCTCCACAATATTGGTATCAGTAGAATCTACAGGCCCTTGGCTACATGCATACGTAACAGCATTTTCTACAGCATAAATGGGTGGGCATAAGTTTGAGAGAAAAGCACCCTTTTCAATAACTTAAATTTGTTTGAAAAGAGAAGTGGGCTTATTTTCAGGCTAAGTTCACTACTATCAATGTTGCAGTTACGTCATATTCATTTATAATCCGTTGCACACACCTTATTAAATATTTACTCACGGGATTAATCATCATGGGGCGAGCCTGAGCAAGTGGCACACAGCTGATGTTCCATTTTGTCATGGCACACAGCAGGATTGTCACTTTCTACTGTTTGCGGTTTTATGCACAGCCCTTACCTGAAGCGATCTCAACCCGGCAGGTATAATTTGTACAGACAGCAAGCAGCCTGCCATTGATGGTCAGTCCGTAGCTGCCACGACAAACAAAAAGTAAGTTGCTGTGCGTGCTTCAACTTGAGCCGTCTTCACTCTGGTTACTGACGCTGCACTCTGGCAGTAGCCCAGCATTGCCCTTCACCTACTGAGGCTACCTACTAAGTGCACGAGGACGATCAATTTTTGGGAAAGTATATGGCTGCAAGCAAACAGGAAGACATACACACGGGTTTTGCAATGCAGTCCCGCTGGTGTGGGGCTTGCTCAGGCTCGCCCCAATAATCCGTCACCCTGTCGTTAGGTTAAATACATTAGACCATACAGTGTGCTGGTTGTCTGAAGTGGCTTATTGGCCAAATGGTTAAGGGAAAGGGCTAGGGATGGGGCCAGGGAATGCACTAGTTTTTTTTCTCGGGTCTTATAAATGTGATCAACACCTCTATCTTTGTTGGTTCGGTAGTCTCTTATGGATATTTAATAAGATGACATAACCGCAACATGAACTTAGCCTCTCCCACTTTCAAAGGTGGGCCTATTTTCAGGAGATTACAGTAAACTGAGCAAATGAGGTCATAAAGTAGTCTGTTAGCACTGCACTCTGACCCACACTACAAAATTCAATGTCATTACTCTCAACTTAGGTTCAAACAACAAGTATCACAGATTTCGCAGTAACAAATTCAAAGGTATATTTTATGGCTACATGCAATCTTCACGTTTGTGAATTTCAAAATTTTTAATGATGACAAGCTGCACTATATATAATGGGTTAGTCCATACTAGGCCTCACTTTTGTTTTCATTCTGTAAGGAAAAAGGTGCCGACATGCAAGTCAGGCACACCAGCAAAGTTTACATAAGCTCTATGACCTCATCTGCAGCCCCTTCCCACCTCAGGCACACTAAGTTTACATAAGCTCTATGACCACATCTGCAGCCCCTTCCAACCTCAGGCACACTAAGTTTACACAAGCTCTATGACCACATCTCAGCCCCTTCCAACCTCATAGTAGGTATAGTAGTTCCTTTGGGTGCCAGCTGCTCATTTTTCAGCCCTAACCCCCACCACTCTCCCAATCTAAACCCAATCTAACATCTCACAAATGTCATGGTTCTTTATTGGCCGTGGAAGAGCACAAAGCTGAAGGACTGAAGGAAAGACTCCAGTGGAATTTGGTGTTAATTATTGGCCTTTCCTGGGTGGACATGCCCACATTAACTTCCTTATGCACACAAGCATCATTCGTCCACTCACACCCTCCTCCCAATCTAAATTGTCTTCTGCTGTCACTAGCGTCACAGAGGAACACGTATGGTCATCGATAGTGTCTGCCCCAGACCTGATATGCTAGCAGATTATGCTCGTTTTCGTATCTTGGACACTATCTCACTAGAAAAACAAAAGGCTAGGTTTAGTGAAGTATTGGGTTACTACGATTGTGTGACTATCTTCCCCACAGCGATTCAAAGAATGCAGCGGTTGTAAATAACTTTGTGGGAGCATAGGCATGCATAGCAGTAGAGGGTTGGGGGGGGCGAAGCATGCACAAAATTTATGATGTGCGGCACCACCACTCAGAGTAGAAGCTGAACGTCCGCTTGACGAAGGGACTGAGTGGGTTGTTGGTTGTTCGACGTAGATTCCTGGGCTGTTGCTCCTTCAACTGAATCAATGAACTCCTGGGCTGCTGCTCCTTCGACTGGGAGTGGACTTCTCTCTGTCTTGAGTTACAAAGAATGTCTGATCTACGTATCTTGCTAGCTAGCTGTGGCCGTGTAGATAACGTGAGCATAGCATGGCGTCCGCCCCGCGACCAGGCCAGACGCCCCACCCGTCAGCTCCCCGGGCGGTTTGGGGGGGCATACGCCCCCCTCCCCCCCCCCCCCCCCCCCCCCCCCCCGTAGTACTGCCAGTGTGTGGGAGGGCTAATGAACTATCTGCCAAAAGTTTTAACGGTTTTTGCTATGATATACATGTGTGTGTTAGCTGGCTAGTATATGGTGTCTGTGCAAGATATTAAATATGTGGATGGTAGCACTATCTATGGCTTGCATAAGCACTGGACACCTAACGTTCATACAGCATGAGCAGCAATATGTGGTTATGTGTGCACTTCCAGGCTGACCTCAGCCAAGTAGGGCCTTAAGTACTGTACTCTCCCGAGAATGTGATGCCCATGGGCAATGAGCTTAAGTGGCTCCACAATAAGGGGGGGCGGGGAGTATTTTTGAGAGTTATAGATTACCACATGCAGTGACTCAGCAATGCCTCTCTTGTCATGTGCCTGCTTATGCAATAACAGCAAATGGTGTTTGCCTTCATTTTCTAGTCCCTCCTCTTGCACAGTGCTGCTTCTTCAGTGCTTCTTGCTTAACATAACAGCATGTTCTACAGCATAAATAGCTCGGCATATCTTTGAGAGAAAATCACCATTTTCAATAACTAAGTTCGAAAAAGGGCAGGAGCACTCCAACCCACAATACAAACTTCAATGCCTTTACTATCACAGATCTCGCAGTAACAAATTCAAGGGTATGCTTATGGCTACATGCAGTCTTTCCGTTTGTGACATTTCAGATTTACAACTTTTTTAATGATGACAAGCTGCACTATAATGGGTTAGTCCATACTAGGCCTCACTTTTGTTTTCATTCTGTAAGGAAAAAGGTGCCGACATGCAAGTCCTTCACTGCAAAGGTTACATAAGCTCTATGACCACCCTTCCAACCTCATAGTAGGTATAGTAGTTCCTTTGAGTGGAACTTCAACAAGGTAGTTGTTTTGGAGACAATTCTTAGACCACAGTAACCAAGGACACTAATTGACTTTCACTTTCATAACATCTGTCACAACAGATTTGGCTGATGCTCTACTAGCAGCAACTCTTTTGACCAATGAAATTGCACTGAGATTTCCACCACCAAAATATGAAGCAAATTTCGCCAGAAAATGGCTAATGCATTTTTGTTTTGTTTGTTTGTTTAGTTTGTTTTTCTTTTTATTTACTTGTTTTCTTTAAATCGCTGGAGATTGTTATTGTACTCAGACGTCAAGATCTCCACCAGGACTGTAAATGAAACCATTCACATGTTGACTATTCCTGTTGCTCACCATATCAAAGAATGTGCATAGGTTAAGTGCTCCACTGGGAACCTCTAGTTTTCATGCATATACCCACATTGTGGAAGTCTTCAAATAAAAGTCATCCCACTCCATGCTGCTGTCAGCTAATATTCTCGCTGGTAAGAATATTAGCTGACAGCATTGACTCATTGCTGCTTGCACTTTCCTATCACATACAGTTATTTCCAAATAAAACACATCAATGAATTCTGGTAAGTGTCATGGCCCTTAATCGGTTGTGGAAAAGCACAAAGCCAAAGATAACACAGAAGGAAAGACTCCAGTGACATTTTGGCCTAGCCAATCTAAACCCAATCTAACATTTTTCAGCCCTAACCCCCACCACTCCCAATCTAAACCCAATCTAACATTTTTCAGCCCTAACCCCCACCACTCTCCCAATCTAATCCCAATCTAACATCTGTCATGGTTCTTTATTGGCCGTGGAAGAGCGCAAAGGTGAAGGTCAGACTGAAGGAAACACTCCAGTAGAATTTGGCCTTAAAACTTTAATCAGAGCTTCTAATTATTGGCCTTTCCTGGGTGGGCATGCCAAGATTAACTTGCTTATGCACACAAGCATCATTCGTCCACTCACTCACACCATATCGCCACTAGCGTCACAGAGGAACACATATGGTCGTCAATAGTGTCTGCCCCAGACCTGATATGCTAGCAGATTATGTTCGCTTTCGCACCCTGGACACTATCTCACTAGAGAAACAAAAGGTTAGGTTTAGTGAAGAATTGGGTTACTACGATTGTGTGACTATCTTCCCCATAGCAATTCAAAGAATGCAGCGGTTGTAAATAACTTTGTGGGAGGGCTAATGAAGTTTCCTCAAGTATCTGCTGAAAGTTCTAACAAGCATTCATTCAGTAAATTTAGTTTTTGCAATGATATACATACGTGTGTTAGCTGGCTAGTGGATGGTGCACTGTACAAAATTGGAGGTTGATTGAAACCCAAAAAATGTCATCTCAGTTGCAGTCTGAATTCATTCAGGTCCAGGCATTGGCTCACCTTCTTTTTGCCATGATTTAGAGTTACATCCTTTGTCCAGTCAAGGTTTCTAGCAAAACATTAATTTGCTTGCAAATGAAATTCATTTTGTAATCCCATATGTGTGCCAAAGAGGGAGTGGAACTCAGGCTATATTCATGTATTATCCATGCATGATGGGCTAACCTTTGGGTAGTATTCAGGTACTTAGGCCATGGTAAGTCAATTCATGGCCTTATTGGAACTTTGAGTACACAAAGGCTGTAACCCTACACTGTGGTAAAAGTGGGAGCTGGTATTGGCCAAGGTCGTGCAACTGAGGTGACCCATCTTGGGTTAAATCAACCTGTTTTTTATTTTCAGTGTGTCCAGCTAGATATTAAATATTTGGATGGTAGCACTAACTATGGCCTTGCATAACTACTGGATAGCTAGTGAAAATACAGGGCAATGTGGGGTGAGCCTGAGCAAGCAATCTGGCTAGCTAAGCCTTCACAAGTTCATTATCAGATTACAGCACACAAATTATGCACTATCTGTAGCTATCAGGGATTATGTCTGGCCTGCTGACCTCTGAACACACCACCTGGCTTGTCATGCATAGTTCTTACACAAATAGGAGAGGTGTTGAAAGTCACTATGCATGCTAAACATACCACAAACTGGACTATCAAAAAAATCTCTGCCACCTTAATTCTACCTTCTGTAATTATCTGTAAAACTTCCAATCCTCATACTGTAGATGGTCAAGCTCCAGCTATTCCTTCGAAGCGTCTCTTGTAGCCATTTTCACTCATACTGCTTATACTGACTAGATCAGGATGTCATAGCTTGTGGTGCGCAAATGTTACTCATTGTATGTACATGGCACTTGGAATTGCCAAAAGACATACGGAATGCATACAAATATATAATGCAGAGAGAAAATCAATCATTCAACTCGCTAGTGTGGTAGGCTCGCCCCAATTATCAAATAGTATTTACTCAGGTCAGTATTTAGTCAAGTCTTACCCTTTGCTGGAAGTATATCTTGCAAGTAAAGTACTTTTACAAGTGAAGGTTTGGCACCGCTAGACAGGCTATAAACCATTGTATCTACAATCAAAGTCTTTCTTGAATGAAGCCTCTGTTCCTCTAGGTCTAAAAAATTCACTCAACCACCATAAGGCACTTGAGCATATGTGCATGCATCAAAAGTAGTCAGACTTTCACGTGACTTCTGACTTCAGGTGGCTCCATGGTTGTTTACTGAGTCACTGAGTACAAATGTCTCTGTGGTGCTGCGAATACCTAGCTAGAGTAGCACAAGAACACAACACTGGTGCTATATGTGGTCGCAGACTAGTCTCGCAAGCCCGACCCACTTCCGCAAGAGATGGGAAGGTCTGGTGAACTGTGTCGTGTCCCACCGGAATGCAATTAGCTGAATGATGTATCAGATTTCATGATTTACCTGTTGCGGCCTAATGTATTCTGCGGACTGTGGACTCGCAGACTCATGGACTCGCAGTGGTCGGAATGCTTTGTTCTTTGCCGACACACTGCACGTGCAACAGTTATCAAACCAGCTAGACGCGCATGCTACTGCCATCTGTACGAGTTGTATAGGCGCTAACAACACCAAGCTAGCCTTACATGAGCGACGTCGACTATACTGTAAAGAAGCGTCGTTACCAGCCAGAACTGTGAAGGCATGGGAATGAGTGTGCAGCAGTGCAATAAGCCAGTAGCTAAGTGCGCATTTCACTGTAGTTAGCCTCACTCCCAAGGCTTAAAAGTGCTTCTCTAGATATTGAATAAGGGTTTATTGGCGGAAAGCCCTCAGCTATATGTATTTTTGCAAACTCTGTGTGTAATGGCTAGAGTACATTAGTCTAACCGCGTAGTCAGACTCTCCCGGCGGCAGTGGATAGCTTTCCGTTCTGGAGTTTTCTCCATAACTCCGACTAGAACGGAAAACTTGAGTCTGGCTACGCTAGACCGTTGCTGAACCTCACATGCCAACTCTGTTGTTTAATAATACGTGGACTACTTCCAGTACCTGTGGACTCACATCGGCTTCATAGCTATACTTTTTGGGATTCACAGCTCAACTTTCACATTTGCATTTATCAGTCCGGCTCTAGTCACAACAGTGCAGGTTGTTACCTTGTTCGACATGATTCGTCGTCGACCAGCCACCAACTCTGTCACTCCTGTACCTCCTTCATAAGGCCTCGGTTGCGGCTCACTGCGCGGGAAACGATGCGTACACTTTCTTTATATAGAACCAGAAACCAATGAGGAGAGTGGGCCGGCTGGGGTATCCCCTGGGAAACTCCCATAGTTCAGCTGATAAACCCGCCCAGAAACACTAAAGCCACACCCTACAATCAAAACTGCTGGCCGGCTAGGAAAACTCTCAGCTGTTCACTCAGGGGTTACCTGGTACAGTTCATGAAAACAACATATGCACAAATGTAAGCAAGATGACTGACAAGCAAGTTGCCCCTCAATTTTCATGGGCTTTGCATGACTGGTAGGATTCTCCAAGACCGAGGATAGTAGCACGTGTTCAGTGTGTATAACAACAACAACATACCATGAGCCAATGATTGGGCTAGTACAGATTGTGTGTAGTTGCGTTTCTGCTATATAACAGCTGAAGTGCACCACAACCCTGGGTTTTCGGGTTCCTGGGTCAGTGTTGGTAGTGTCCCTTTCTTAGCGATGACAATTAGATTTTCCAAAGGGGGCAATTCAAAAGTCTAGAAACTAGAGCATAGCAACAAAAAAAAAAGACATTATTTTCCCTTGTACATGTACAGTGCAACATGTGTAATAGCCACTGTGATTGTATGCGGGTTCTCAGGTTCCTGGGGCCCCGGTCCAGGAACCTTTGCCTGAGCAGGGTTTTAACACTAGTTGCCTGATACTACTGTAAGTATAAAGAGCCATTCACTTGCACCACCAATTTCAACTTCCACTTGCTATTGTTCTACCACTGCATTATGTATATACCTTCAGTTGTGGATTTTCTTACCATATGCTAGCCACATGAAAAATGACAATTGAGTCAAGGATTTGTGGTATATGTTGTGGAACGAAATCTGTGGATCTTGTCATTCATATACAGGTGAAGTAAACAGCACCTGCACACAGTAAGAACCACCATCTGTGTAGTACTCATTCATGTACTTTCGGTTTCACAGTATACAGTATACATTAGTACAGGAGGGACACTAGTGAACTTTGACCTGGATCCTAACCACAAAATCAACATTAAATTTTAAGTAGGTTGGCCTACAGTAATACCATTACCCTCATCCATGCACTCAGTAGAATGAGAAAGCTGCCTTCAGATGCCTGCTTGTGTCAATGCTGTTGTTGGTTATACAGATTAATGTTGCCCATCACTGACAAGGTCCAAATCAAATGTCTGCTGTTGCACCCATGCAGACGTATGACTACATTTTTACATTTTTACATAAGACCACTTTTTACTGATAGTGAAAGGTTCTGTTGTGCTTTGTGAAATGCTAATCTACCATCTGCACACATATATACACTTTAATCTTGTTTCTATGGTAACAGGTGGGTATTATTTTCCAAAAAGTTGTAGATTCTACCACAGGAAGTTGTAAGCTACTTTGTTTACAGTGTAAACTACTTTCCATGTTTTCTAATAACATACCTTATTTACAGTGAAAACTACCTTGTAAGTTTACTAATAACAACAGGGACCAATCAGAGTGGAGAATATAACAGATAAACCACAGTAGACATGGATTTATGGCCATTAACAACCCTTGCCCTTGGGCTGCGCCCTCGGGCTCGGGTCATTTATGGAGCATAAATCCCTGTCTTATATATACTCATCTATTTAAAACATATACTGCAATAACAAACTTGCTGTTTAACAAAGTATTTGGTTACTAGAATTGCGTGACTATCCTTACTATGCAAATTTTAGGAATGCAGTGCTGGAAAAGAATTCATGCAGTGGGAGCTGATACTTGAATAAACTTTACTAGCCTCCCACAAAATGTTTTACAAGCACTACATTCTTTCAATTAGCATAGGAAGTAAAGTCATGCAATTGTAGTAAAAGTAACCAAACAGTTTGCTAAAACCACAATTTTGTTTTACAGTATAATAACGCACAATGCTTTTTTCCCCCCAGAATCTCTGTGTTGCAAGTAATGAAAATCAGGTTGGAGACCTGGCAACGAGTCATTGTAGCATATGCATACTTAATATTCAAACAGGGTAGCTAGCTATAGCTGATTTGTATCCATAGCTACTGCAATGAATAATGGCTAACTTGAAACATAAACTTAAGTACAGCTGCAAGTTGTTTAGATAATTACCATGCACTTCTGCTTGTTCGTTTATGTTATTCAAAACTAACATCCATCAGTATTTTTATGAAATGCACTATAGCTATGCAGACTGTGAATAGACCAATTCATGGCCACTGCTTAGCTACTTAGAATCAATAACCTTTTTTGCTTATTCACAGCAATCCAGTAGACACTGAGCGTTGCTGACTTATGCATTTTGTGAATGGCAGTGAGGTCACCTATATTCACACATTCAGCTAGCTATAGTGCTGCAGCCTTATTCCCAGGCCCGGTATATGTTATTGTTACTTGCTGTATGAAAAGCTTTCAAGCAACAAAAAGGTAAAATGTCATGTTGAGCATGGACCGTAGCTAATAAGGCTAGCAGTGCTGTCAACCTCATATAGTATGAAAGACAAGATTATTAATGCCGGCTAACCGAATACAAGCATGTGTTGTTGGGTAAATGGTGCTATTGTACTACGTACTTGTAAGTACTGGTTGCCGAGGGCAGATACTAGTTAAATAACTTAAGCATGATGTCTATAGGAGGTAATGCTATCACGAATCTCATTTACAATTTTGTCTAGCTTACACAGCCTGTGTATGCATGCAAGGTGGGTGGTTTTTGGGAGGTATACTATCACATTTCATCTGAAACTTATGATCACATTCTACCATACTCCTTACAAATCTCTGTTACTCTGTGTAACCTTGAGCTCTTGCCCTTTCCCAAATATGATTTCTATAGCTATGCCTGCTTTGCTGCCTATATTCGTAACAGTGCAATAGCTCATCTTCAATGCAAAAGGCACTTCGATAATGGCCATTCACTAGCTCGCACTCCAAGACCCAAAATTTTACTCACTATTGTACCATCACTGCACACACAAATAATCAACTCAACTGGTAATGCATGACATACTCAATTAGCCAAGGGATGTAGGAAGATGCTACATATACATGAATCAACTTGTGGTATGGTTGTTGGGTGAGACCTGTGGATCTTATCATTCATGGCCAACATAGAGGTATTTAGGTGAAGACAGGACCTGCACGCAGTGAGGACCACCACCTATGTTGTGAATGTTAGTACTGATTCATGCACTCCCAGTTTCACACAGAGCGTATAGTATGATGATATTTGTTATTGGGAGAGATACTAGGAACTTGACCTCTTATTCATGGCAGGTGGTCTGATAATTGTTTTGAATAAGAGACGCCTATCACTAATCCTGAGATCTTTCAGTGTTCGTTATGAGTTCTTGAATACACACTCCTACTGTAACTGTTGTCCTTTCCCAATATTGATTGTTTCAAACAGAACAGGCATAGCCTTCATTAAGCAATAAATGCTCTAGTAAAACTGTAACATGTTAACAAATACATTGTTTATACATGACAGTGCAACAAGTGTAATAGTTCATGAAGTGGTCAGTGGATATTGCGTAATAGCACTACTATTCCCAAATTCCACTTACTGTATACACACCCACTCAGTAGTAGGCAGTTCAAGGTGTATGTGACCTACTCAATGACCTAACAACTAAGCTATAGCACATCAGCTGCATGTCTGTGAGCGTGCAGCCTCCAAAGTGTATCTAGCAATGAGGCAGAGGAGGAAGCTCCCTCTATAAACCCAGATACGTTTGCCTGCCTGTGTAATACTATTCATTATGCAGTTTAGTGTGGTACAATGCTAACAAGGTCTGAAACAATTGTCTGCAGTTGCACTTATACAGCAGGCACATGACTTCATGAAAGGTATAATACATATGTTGTTATACTAATGGTGAAAGCTTGGAATGGTTAGAGGGGATACTTTTATTCCTTTTGGAATGCAAATCTAACCATCTGCGCAGTATAATGTGGTTGACTAGTCTTATTCCCACACCTCATCAGAGGTGTTGTCGCTTGTAGTAAAAAGCTTTCCACATGGCAAGCAACAAAAACTGTAGTGGAGACTGCCCGGGAATGACAGTGCAGCACTACCTGCTTGTGTGACTGGTGACCTCCACTAACATTCTCAACACTACACAGTAAACCACACAGATCAATGCGCGTCTTGAAGTGCATTGCTGTGAATAAGCGAAGAACACACACATACATTTCAATGAAATGACAATGAATTGGTGTTTTGTCAATTAGAAGATAAACAAGCACAAGTGTGCAGCTATAGTGACCACACTCACCACCATGATTATTAAACACTTTGCAGCTTTACTCAATTATTTATTGCAGTTACTATGGATATAGGACATGGTACTGGACTGGTAGACTCTATTTACACTTACCTTTTCTATTCAAAGCATAATTTGGTCAGGAATGATCCATACTATCGCGATGTAGTCAAACTCAGTTTATGGGCTCCAACCATTTTTATTGGTTTCATTGGGTTGTTGTTTTCTTGCATAATTATGTAAAATTTGGGACGGCATAAAGGACTCCTATCCAGTCTGAGTATGGTTATGGTTGGTTGAACACAATTAAAACTTGATTCTGTTATGTGATTAGAAGACATTCCTCCCACTTCAGCTATATGTGAGTATGGTTCTGTAAATTTAAAGTGCGTAGGAGTTAGTAGTTTAATCTGTAAACATAATGAATGGTTCACTTTCTGTTAAACGCCAGCAGCTAATTTTGTATGCTGTAGCTACAACATTTGTTGGTTTGAAAAACTTTATCATTTTAAATTGTTAGTTTGAAAAACGTTTACAAGGTTTGAAAAAATTTGTTGTTTTGAACATTTATCATTTGTTGGTCTGAAAAAACTTCTTGTTTTGAAAAACTTTTATCATTTGTTGCTTTGTAAAGCAAAGTCTGTTGAATAATAGGTTATTGAATTAAAATCTGGGTATAAAATACGACGTTCATTACATACCTTATATCCAGTTGAGCTAGCTACATAGTAATCACTCGAAGCTCCACACGTATCCCCACATGCTTGGACTTCTGATGATAACCATGGAGATTTATTACCTTTAGCTTGCACAAAATGTGATTTGTGTTTTACATGACAGTGAGAATGTAATGCAAGTACAACTGCTACACTGACACTCATTACCGATGGAGAAATCGTTGAAGGCACTATATAGGAGAGCTGCAATTTATGTAGGTGTAAGGATGATGCAAAGAACCCACTCCATGCGTATTTCTCCATGCTTGCCACAGCTCAGTGCAGTGGTAAGTTTCATGGTAGGTATATAATATTCTTATGAGAAGTACATGTGCACTTTTAATTCTGTGTGAGTTGACTTTTCAACACAAAGTGTGGCATTGCTGAGGATGCAAAAGTGTCATCTACTTCTCACATCTATGTTGGTCATGAATTTTGTAATATTATGTTGGGAGTTCAAGTTGCATGCACAAACTGCACAAACATAGATTGGAGCTGGAGCAAGTTGAACAATGGAACAGCTCTGGCAGTCTGCCAGAGATGGTAACATTAAAAGCTTAGCAATTTTCACCTAGCACATCAGTAATGCATAGTAGGAGAAAAGGGTACCAAAAATTTGGTCAGATGCAAGTTGGTGGGGCATTGTACTACTTGCAAAATGGTTGACAGAACTAACTATGTTTGTGTTTCACATCAAAATGATTGCACCACTAGTAGAAGGATTGTAGACACAGTTAAATGGAAATGGCAAGCTAAAACGCATGTCATTGCAATACTAGTGCAGTAGTGACAGCTGAATGTGTAAACTGAGATGAGACTGTAAACAGTTGTAAGCATACACTCAACCAGAGAACCATCAATCAGTGTAGATAACTAGTTTTGTTTTGCTTATTTTTCTGTTTTGTTTTATTTCAGAATATTATGATCTGTTTCATACATTGCACAATAATTACAATAGCTATATGGGCCACTATATCCACACTATGCGGAAAAAGTAAAGATGGCTACACGCTTTGATATACTCGGAATACAGCTATGGGTGTGTCTTGTACAAGTTTTTCTATGCGCCATAGACAAACATTAACACAGTACTAGTGCAGTAAATGATATTTATAGCCATGCACTACTGAGGATACACGTCATTGGAGGTTGAAGGTCGGGAGAATTGCTCCTCCCTCCCTGCCCCCTCATCACAGTGGTTCAGCAACCAGGGCCTTCCAGTCCTCCATCTTGGTTGAAGTGCTCCTCTGAGGGTGTCATCTGGATGTGCAGGGCCTCCTTCCCACCCATGCTCCGCTACAGCTGACTTCTCTGTCATCCCATGGAAAAGTTGGCTGTAGCAGAGCATGTGTGGGAAAACCACCACCCAATCCACTGGGAGGAGATCACAGTGCTGGACCATGACAGAGGACAGGAGCTGATGGCTGAAAGTGAAGTAGAGTACTGATTTCCTGTAATTGTAGTTCAACTGTCATGTTGTGCATTTACAAACCCAATTTCTCCGCAAACTCACAGTTATAACTACTACAAACAACTCTGTCAGATAAAATTGTTAAAAACATTAGACTTACAGTTACTGTGGTGGCTGCTGCTGTGGTGGCTGCTGCTGTGGTGGCTGCTGCTGTGGTGGCTGCTCCTGTGGTGGCTGCTCCTGTGGTGACTGCTGATGTGGTAGCTGCTCCTGTGGGGACTGCTCCTGTGGTGGCTGCTCCTGTGGTGGCTGCTGCTGTAGTGGCTGCTCTTGTGGTGGCTGCTCCTGTGCTGGCTGCTCCTGTGGTGGCTGCTCTGTGCTGGCTGCTCCTGTGGGGACTGCTCCTGTGGTGGCTGCTCCTGTGGTGACTGCTCCTGTGGTGGCTGTTCCTGTGGTAGCTGCTCCTGTGGTGGCTGCTCCTGTGGTGACTGCTGCTGTGGTGGCTGCTGCTGTGGCTGCTCCTGTGGTGGCTGCTCCTGTGGTGGCTGTTCCTGTGGTAGCTGCTCCTGTGGTGGCTGCTCCTGTGGTGACTGCTGCTGTGGTGGCTGCTGCTGTGGCTGCTTGGCTTGAATGTTCATACCAGCATAAAGTTTTTATCCCAGTTCTTGTATTAGCAATGCCTGTCCTTCTTCAGTTTATTTTTCAATTCTTAATTGCACTACTTATGGCTGAAAGTGAGGTAGAGTTCTTTAGTATTTGTCATGTTGTATATTTAAAAACACAATTTATCCACACACTCATAGTTATCACCACAAGCAACCCTGTCTGTTATGATGACTTCATTATAATTAGCCAATGTACATTATTCTCCTATATTGATCATCATGGAACAGACTATATTCCTTTTATACAAACACAGCGCAACAACTAAGATCTTACAGTTACCTACATTGATCACTGTGGAACAGACACCATGGCTTCTTATACAAACACATGCAGTGCAACTAAGATCTAATACACTAGTAAGTGTTTGGCATAATAAAATAAAAGCTATTACAAACTAAGTGCAGCATGTAAGGCTATTCACACTTGGTATTATGTGTTTGAGAATGTTGTTTCTTGCTGGTCTCCTTGATCTGATGTCTGCTGCTGCTGCACTCGCTCCAGTGGCTGCTGTTGCAGCTTGGCTTCAATGTTCATACTATCATATAATGAAAGCAACAGGAAAGTAAATTTCTTTTCTTCATCAAGTGTGTCCCAATTCTTTTTATTGTAAACATTGCAATGTTTGTCCTTCTTCAGTTTGTTGCTTTGCAATAAAAAGTTGCGTATTGCACTACTCATGGCTGAAAGTGAGGGTGTATCTCGTAGTCCGAAGGCAATTTTGTATGCAAGCAATGAAACAAGAAGTGCACTGGCAACTTGTAGGATTAAGAATAAACGTGATGGTACATTCTCAACAGAGTGGTTGATGGGGATGAAGATGTAAAACATTGTTATCAGTATCTGGTAACAAATCGTGACAAAGAAAACTAAAAACACTGGAATCATTGCTTTGTAGTTGAAGTTGGCAGCATATTCATGTAGAGTACATTTGTCGTCTGGTTGGACAGTATCTTGTTGGACATCTCGATCAACTAAAGTACTTTTGTCATTGTTAACTTGTTCAAGTGGAGCAGGTTGGTTGTCTGGTTGGGCAGTAGCCTGTTTGACAATATGATAGTCAACTCGTTGAACTGAAGTATGGTGGTCATTTGGAACACAATGGTCAACTCCTTCATATGTTTGCATCAAAATTGAGTGATGCAAATAGTAAAAGATTCCATAGTAGATTGCGATGCCCGTGGCATAGAAAGGGTCTGTTATTGCAGCGATAAATATATAGTGGGCATGTGAAGCAAGGCAAAGTAGTGGAACCACTCCAGCCGAAAACAAGAGCAGAAACACAAATTCCATTTCGCTTACTTTTTCTTTCAGACAAGTAAGTTCAAGCTTTCGGCAACAACACACCATGATCATTACCACTGATATTGTTGTTAAAGCAATTCCATCCCAAAGCAGTAGTAGTCCTGGGTAGTGAAATAGAGGTCCATTGAAACTTGCAGTGTAGTAATCTGGTGCTGCCTTTCGAAAGACCAGAGCAGCTATATCCAGTATGACAACATACACTGTGAAAGCTAAACTTATGACAGCATGAGCAGTAACAGTTGCCCAGCTGCTGGAACATTTGGTATGTTTCTCAGCATAAGTTTTTGCAGAATAATATGAGCTGCAGATATACACCACAGTAAGGACAATGGTGATGGGAGGGAACAACATCTGGAAACAGTACAGTAAATCTGGATGTCTTGTGCTGAAAAATGTTATGTCTGTATACAATTCACGATCAAGAGTGTCCATGTTGAAAGCGTCAGCTTGGTAAGTGCTGTCTATGTCGGGGTTAGTTTTAAGCTTAGCAGCATACAGTTTCAGCTGAAAACAGAAGAATATAACATGATCATACTAGAGATGCTGATTAAGACATGTCTAGTGATTGAGTACACATACCTTTTATCTGAAGTTTTTATGTAAAAGTAGTACTTATTTGGGGTTGCTCTTGTTGGAAACTGTATTCTGTTCATGACCTTGGAGCTACCATACAAACTGGATGCTATAGTTAATAAGTTAGTGTGGCTTAGTATGAAACATGTGGTATCTGCATGGTATTTGAGCTATTTTGTGTAAAAGATCATAGTGAATGAGCCAATAAAATTGCTTACCGCTTAGTCTCACAAGCTACACTAAAGTAAAAGAGGTAAGATTGTTTGTATTGCATGGGTGATGGGGGTGTGTTTCTCACTAAAAGACTACAGCAATCCTACTACACAGAGATGCATAGTTACAGCTAAAGCTGCATGCAAATTTAAACATAGCTCTCAGCTCAAAATATCTAGTTACAAGCACCATGAAACACTGAAAGTGTAGGAAATCATTTAGCTTCGTTCCCAGGCCTCCCCCGCCGTTTGCGTTCACTGGAGCGAAAGACCTGCAAAAAACGGGGAAGGCCTGGGAGCATTCATCACGTGAGTGGACGCGTGTGCGTGTGGACATAGGGGGGACGGGCCGATATTCGAATATGTATGTACTAAATAAACTTGAAAGCGAGTTTCTTATCTGTCAAGAGCAGTAGTTTTGATTACGCTAAGGTCTGGAGTCCAATACTGTGGTACAGCGCTCAAACGGATGATCCAGTGCATTGTTTCGAAACTTTCACATCTACTCAAATCACCTTTAGACTGAGTAAACCAGTACAATAAGGTAGTTTCACATGAATTTGACATGTTTCGAAAGTTTCGAATCTATTCAAATCACATTTAGACTGAGCAAAGCTGATAAGGCTGACTTTGATGTGTTTCTAAATGTTCGAATCTTTTCGAACCACTTTAGACTGAGTAAACCAGGACTATAAGGTAGTTTCAGATGAGTTTGAAGTGTTTCGAAACTTTCGATTCTGCTTGAATCACTTTTACACTGAGTAAACCAGATAAGGTAGTTTCACATGAATTCGATGTGTTTCAAAACTTTCGAATCTGCTCAAAATGCTTAGATTGAGTAAACCAGGACTATAAGGTAGTTTCTCATGAGTTCGAAGTGTTTCGAAATTTTCTTATCTGCTCAAATCACTTTTACCCTGAGTAGCTAATCCAGATAAGGTAGTTTCACATGATTTCGATGTGTTTTGAAAGTTTCGAATCTGTTCGAACCACTGGTTGACTGAGTAAACCTAGTACTTTCACATGACTTCGACGTGTTTCGAATCTGTTCGAACCACTTTTAGACTGAGTAAACCAGGACTATAAGATAGTTTCACATGTGTTCGATGTATTTCGAATTTTCGAATCTGTTTGAACCACTTAGACTGTGTTAACCAGTGCTATAAGGGGTTTCACATGAATTCGATGTGTTTCGAAACTTTCGAATCTGTTCGAACCGCTAGTTGACTGAGTAAACCAGGACTATAACATAGTTTCACATGAGTTCAAAGTGTTTCGAAAGTTTCGAACCTGCTCGAACCACTTTTAGACTGAGTTAACCAGGACTGTAAGGTAGTTTCACATGTGTTCGATGTGTTTCGAAAGTTTCGAGTCGGTTTGAACCACTGGTTGACTGAGTTAACCAGGACTATAAGGTAGTTTCACATGATTCCGATCTCTTTCGAAGGTTTCGAACCTGCTCGAACCACTGTAAGACTTAGTTAACCAGGACTGTAAGATACTTTCACATGTGTTCGATGTGTTTCAAACTTTCAAATCTGTTTGAACCACTAGTTGACTGAGTAAATCAGGGCTAGCTATAAGGTAGTTTCACATGAATTCAATGTGTTTCGCAAAACACATCGAATTCATGTGAACACATCGAACACACATCGAACACGTCAAACTACCTTACAGTCCTGGTTAACTCAGTCTAAAAGTGGTTCGAGCAGGTTCGAAACTTGCGAAACACTTTGAACTCATGTGAAACTACGTTATAGTCCTAGTTTACTCAGTCAACTAGCGGTTCAAACAGATTCGAAAGTTTCGAAACACATTGCATTCATGTGAAACCCCCTTATAGTAGTGGTTTACTCAGTCTACTAGTGGTTCTAACAGATTGAACACAAGTGAAACTACGTTATAGTCCTGGTTTACTCAGTCTAATGCAGATTTGAAAGTTTCGAAACACATTGAACACATGTGAAACTATCTTGCAGTCCTGGTAACTCCGTCTGAAAGTGGTTCGAGCAGTTTCGAAAGTTTTGAAACACTTCAAACACATGTGAAACTACCTTATAGTACTGGTTTACTCAGTCTTACAGTGGTTCAAGCAGGTTTGAAACTTTCGAAAGACATCATAATCTGTGAAACTACCTCATAGTCCTGGTTTACTCAGTCAAGCAGTGGTTCAATACAATACAATACTGGTAGTCCTTGCACACTGGAGTAGTGTTCTTCCTAAAAATGTTGCACAACATCTTTGGACACAATACAGACTATGTGATTTTTATTCTGGTGTTTTGTTTTGCTGCATGCCTTCCAACGACTGTTTTGCATGACTTGCAGTGCAACAGTAGATATACGTAACTGCCCCTATAGTGGGGCAGACCCTGTGATCATATCCCCTCGTAAAAGATGGGAGATTACTGGGGATTTGGCAAATAAAGTTTAACTATGCAGTCTGAGGCAATCAAATTCACGGCTATTGGGGCACTGTCTTCAGTCAACCCCGTGCATATAATCCCCATCAACTGCCCAATAGGGGATTAGTGGGGCATAACATTGATAGGTGCATAACTAACACAACATGTAGATGAACATTTACCATAAGTTATGTATTGTATTCAGCTCACAAGCTAGAAAAAAGGCATAAAAAAGTGCTGAACATCTTCAGTTCCAGAAATTTATGCTGCATTCAGTTCACAGAGTTACTGTAAAACTACAACCTGTAAAGCTGTAGGTAAAAGTTTAGGACTTATGAACTTCTTTGGATCAATTACCATGTCTGGATCCAGTTCCATCTTCAGTCCGTGTGCGCATTGCGCAAGGAATAAACATTAGAAATTGTGATGTCACCACATCAAGTTGGTTGAACTTATTGCCCCCCTCGTCTTTATTTCACACCTTTCTCTCTGACTTTGACTTAGGCTCGCTGCACCCTCCCCATCAAACATGCCAGCTTGGTATCCGCTTTGGCTGGATCCCTGGCAGCTCAGCCTTAAGTACTTGAACTCAGCCACTGAGTTGCCGGGTGACTCGGTAGCTCAGTTGGTTAGAGCATGGCAGGCCATTTGCCAGGTCGCGGGTTCGAGTCCCTCCCTGAGTCACTGTCTTTTTTCCCCTCTTTATTTTCTCGTCTTTATTTAACACCTTTCTCTTTGACTTTGACTTAGGCTAAGTAAGCTCTGACTGTCAGGTCTGGAGCATGTTAAACATCTGAGCCTTTGATGTGATGAATACTCCCAGGCATTTTTCAGTCTTCAACTTGTATTATTGGGAACGCAAATGGAAGGTAAAAATGGGGGATGTGTTAGCCTCACAAATGGAAGGTAAAAATGGTGGAGATCTTAGCCTCGTTCCAAGGCTCTCCCCACTTAAGAAGGGGGAGGAAGGCCTCCCTGTTCCCAGGCTCTCCCCCTCCTTAGCGGGGAGAGGCTGGGAAAGAGGGTAGGGATGCCTGGGAATGAGGCTAGCAATCATTGGAATGACAAGTTCGAAGTTTGTACTTCAGTGGTAAACTAGTCATTGCAAAAACAAAGTTGTTATGTTAGCAAAGTATTTGGTTGCTACAATTTCATGACTATCCTTATAATTCTATGAATGCAGTGCTGGAAAGGAATTCATACAGTGGGAGCTGATACGTGAGTAAACTTTACTAGCCTCCAACAAATTGTTTTACAAGCACCACATTCTTGAAATTAGCATAGGAAGGATAGTCATGCAATTGTAGTAGCCAAATAATTTGCTAAAACAAAAGTTTTGATTTTACAATGCAATTATGGCAAAATTCATTATCTATATCATCTAGCTAAAGGTGCATTCCAGGGCAGTCCAACAATGTTCATTATTTTGCAAACATGAATTGATAAAGTGAATCCAGTATGTTATAATAAATTCCTTATCTTCAACACTCAATCCTCTATAGAAAAAATGAACTTTCAAGTAAGTAAGACACTGTAGTGTATTCATAGTCCTTACCATTTGAGTTAGTTCTGTCATAAATTCATTGGAGGCATTTACACACTCTGATGGCAGAGTGATGTTCAACTTGCTACTGCGCCAACTTGGATTTCCAAAGAACAGTGAAGTGAACTGAAACACTTCCATTGGTTGAAAGAAGTAAAATAGTCCAGTGCTCCAGAACCAGAGCTTGGTTGTATTAGTATCAATGTAGTGATATGTCACTGTCACAAACACAGGATCTGCTACCTCAAGAGGGTAAAATACCCTACGGAGTTGGTATTTGTTGTCACTTGTGTTCAAAAGGTAGGATTCAAGCGTTTGGTAGCACTGATGACAGCTTTCACCTTCATGGCCTGCAACCTTGCAATCTGCTGCCACTCTGTACTGGAAGCATGCCAGCACAACCATCGCTATACACCAGGATCGTGATGCCATCGTATTGCTACAGAAGAGAGGACCATGCAGACAAAGACAATGTCATCTGTTTCACTGTTAAGTTAACACATTCGTATCTTTTTAAATTTGTTGTATGAGAAATTCTTCATCAGATCCTGCTTCAAGAGTGCATACGAATTTGTTCTTATGTGCTTTTGGAGTTAAAGTGAAATGTGGATACTTATGTAAATTATCTTAACTAGCTACTCTTATAAACACTGCAACCTGACTGCTGAAGCGAAAGTGGAGTACATGTGGAGGAAGAATTTGATTGGCTACAACATCACTAGTCTCAACACTGATTGATCGATATATTATAGCTAGCTAGACTTCAAAACCTGGAGGTTGACTTAACCTAAGGTATGTCACCTAGGTTGCAGAAAATTGGCCCATATATGCCACCTCCACATTTGTGTAATCAAATTTTCAGTCAGGCATGAATACCTATTTAACAACACTAAATATTGCCCAGTGTACATAAATATTTTTTGAGTTCATACATAAATATATTTACGGTTCCACCCCTTTTTGGCAAAACAAACACGCAATTACAATTGCAATAGACCTTGCACAGCACTTGAGAAAGTAGCAATGGTTGGCATAAGACCGGCCTTGTCTTGACTCAACACGAAACTCTTTTATATCTTCCGGACAGACATTGCTATATTTTAATCTGAGTCAAGATTTATACTAGATAGTTTCTGCTTTCATGGTTAGAATACGCAAAAGTTAGATGTGCACATTGAGAAATTTGTAATAGCTTAGCCTAGTTTCTTGCGAACCATTCGTCTCCAGGACGTGCAGTGCCGTTTAGGCTAAATTCCACACGCAAGTACCGATGTACTGACCTTTCCAGTGTATAACAGCAGGTGTATAACTTCAGTCAGAACTTCAAGTAATTCTACAAAATAATGCGCGGCAAAATACAATCATGCGATTTGGAAATTTTGCGGTGCGTAGGAACACAGAAAACGGAGCAGAAACGGAAATGTACGTAAGCGATCTAGCGATCGTGAATTTGGTTAGCTGTGATGATATTGAGTATGTCATGCCGCTCTGGTCGCGTGATGGAAACATCGTCCTTTCCCAATATTCACGATCTTAGAAGATGCATGATCTAGTGGTTTGCAACAATACGATCACTGTCCCAGGATGCTCTTTAGCTTGCCCCACTTGCGTAAATAATATAGATGTAATGTTAAAATGTATTCCAAAGGGTAAGGCCTGCCGACTTCTATATTGTGTGAGCGTTGCTCACCTAGTCTCGCAAGCCAGAGCCTTTCCGTTCCGCAGCGCCGATCGCGCGCGTGTCGACAGAGAAAGCGATCGGTGCTGTGGAACGGAAAGGCTCTGGCTTGCGAGACTACTGCTCGCCTAGCCCTTTGCCCAGGCCTTCTATCCCAGCACTTGTTGCTTGAACTGCGCTATCGACACAGGACGATCTTCACACTACAAATTTAAGCTATAATTAGCGTATCCAAACGCAAAATTGCGTAGCGGTCACAACCACAGTCGAAATTTTGATCAGTAGCCTTACAACATACATCAAATTGAAGCACTTTGGTTCCTCTTTCCAATTCTGCTGGTAAGAACGTCCATTTGAAAAATTCTTGCCTGTATTTTCGTTTTAACCGCTTTTTATATAAAAATGGTACGTAGCATTTAACTTTGGAAACTGATATCTTGAGGTAAAATGAAGGTAATCCAGGCAATATGCATATTTTTCAGTTGCTCTAAGGCTGCTCTTTAAGTGCAAATTTGCGTAACCTTTTTTGAGAACACAACCACAGTCGAAATTTTGATCAGTAGCCTCACAACACACATCAAATTGAAGCGTTTTGGTTCCTCTTTCCAGTTCTACTGGTAAGAACGTCCATTTGAAAAATTCTTGCCTGTATTTTTATTTTTAGTCAATGAGTACGACAGCGTTTAACTGCGGAAAGCCATATCTTGAGGTAAAATGAAGGTAATCCAGGCAATTTGCACATTTTCAGTTACTCTAAGGCTGCTCTTTAAGCCAGTAATTCTATCTTTTCTGTATTGCAAACTTTTTGTTTGGACACGCTACTATAATTTCGTAACACGAATTATATTAAACTTGTCAAAACCCATAAGCATGCAGCCAGGATAAATGCTTCATAGATGTTTCTTGTAGAGATTTAGCGCCGTCGCTTCGCCTCAAAGTCGTAGGAAGGCATACAACACGGCAGAATCCCCATTGTCGGCAGTGTACGTTTAAATATATACACGTAAACGTCACGGCAAACGGGGGTAACACGGTATTATTCGGAATTCCCGGAATGTCGGGTAATTAATTAATCGCACGCGCAAGCAGTAGATACCAGGATCTTTTCTCCGATTTTTCGAACAGGTCTGGGAACGAGGCTACTGTGGTGACTGCTGCAGTAGTGCATGGCTGCTCCTGTGGTGATTGCTCCTGTGGTGGCTGCTGATGTATAGCTGTTTGGCTTGAATGTTCATGCTGTCATACAATTCCAGCAACAGGAAAGTGAATTTCTTTCTTCATCAAGTGTGTCCCAGTTCTTTTTATTTTATAACCCATTTTTTATCATTTTGTTATTTATCAAATAAAGGTTTCATATTTCAATACTCATGGCTGGAGGTGAAGTAGAGTACTGAGTTTCTTTAGTTTAACTGTTATGTTGTGTATTTTGAAACCCAAATTATCTGCAAACTCACAGTTATCACTACAAACAAATGTCAGATGAAAATTGTTAATAAAATTAGCCAACTTAGAGTTACCTATACATTGATCACTGTGGAACAGACATCTATTTTCTTCGTATACAAACACCTGCAGTGCAACTAGGATCTAATACACTAGTAAATGTTTGGCTTAATAAAGTAAGCGCTAATATAAACTAAGTGCAGCATGTAAGGCTATAGCTAGCTTCTTCTGATCAGTACACACTTGGTATTATGTGTTTTAGCATTGTGTTTCGTGCTGCTCTCGTTCATCTGATGTCTCCTGTGGTGGCTGCTCTTGTGGTGGCTGCTGCTGGTTTACTAGCTTGGCTCGAATGATCATACTATCATATAATTCATGCAGAAGGCGAGTGAGTTTTTTCTTCTCATCAAGGGTGTCCCAGTTTCGTTTATCACGAAGATCACAGTTTTCATCCTTCTTCAGTAAAAAATCTCGTATTGCACCACTCATGACTGAAAGTGAGGTTGTATCTCGTATACCGAAGACAATTTTGTATGCAAGCAATGAAACAAGAAGTGCACTGGCAACTTGTAAGATTGAGAATAAACGTGAAGGTAAATTCTCGACAGATTGGTTAATGGGAAGAAAGACATAAAACGTTGTTATCAGTATCTGGTAACAAACTGTGACAAAGAAAACCAAAGAAACTATCATCAATGCTTTGTAGTTGAAAATTGCAACCTCTTCATTGTCAGTTGGTTGAATTTGAATATGTTTGTCGTCTAGTTCAACAGTAGGAGGTTGATTGTTTTTAGTGGTTTGGTCATCTCCGTGAACTGGAGTACGCTGGTCAACTCCTTCATATGCTTTCTTTAGCAGTGACAGATGTACAAAGTAGAAGACTCCATAGTAGATTCCAATGCCAGTGGCATATAAGGGGTCTGTTATTGCCGCAATAAATAAGTAATGGGCATGTGAAGCAAGGCAAATCAGGGGAACAACCCCAGCCAATATCAGGAGTTGAAACACAACTTTCATTTTTTCACATTGTATGTTTAGACAAGAATATTTCTGTTTTTGAACGCAACACACCATGATCATTACCATTATCATGACTGCCACTATTGTTGTTAAAGCAATTCCGTCCCAGAATAATGTTAGTCCTGGGTAGTGGAATAGAAGTGCATTGAAACTTGCAGTGTAGTAATCTGGTGTTGCTTTTTGAAACACCAGAGCAGCTATATCCAGTATCGTGACAAACACTGTGAAAGCTAAACTTATGACGGCATGAGCGGTAACGGTTGCCCAGCTGTGGGAGCATTTAGTATGTTTCTGAATGTATCTCTTTGTTGAATAGTAGGAACCACAGCCATACACCACAAGAAGGAGAATGGTGAAGGGAGGGAATAACATCTGGAAACAGTACAGTAAATCTGGATGTCTTGTGTTGAAAAATGTTATGTCTGTATACAATTGATCAAGAGTGTCCATGTTGAAAGCGTCAGCTTGGTAAGTGCTGTCTATATCCGGATTGGGTTTAAGCTTAGTGGCATACAGTTTAAGCTGAAAAATAGAAGAAAATAATGTGATGATATGAGGCTCCTTAGGATGCATGTCATGCATTATGATCAAGTATATACCACGTTTTTCTGCTGATGTAGTGGTTTATTAGGGATTAAATCCATGTTTATTTTATAGCTATGCACAGCTGCTGTATGAGCTGGAGGTTGCATGAAGCATGGCATGTGCTTACTTGTGCAAGCTATACATGAAAGGAGTGTGATCTGCAACGCTGGCATGTGCACTATCACACCAGATGAGGGTGTGTTTATCACCAACTTTGGAGATCCACTAAAATGACATGTAATAGCTAAATGTAAGTTTTCACCTCGCTGCAGATTTAAGCATACTACCTCTTGGCTGTAAAAACCAAGGTGAGGTATCCCCAACCCTTATACAACCATGCAGTATTTATTTGCAGATTTATAGCTAAATGTAATTTCGTTTACAAATGAACTGAATGTATAAACTCGACCTGCAGCTTTGGTGATAACTGAAACTTGAAATAGTGACAAGTTATTGTGTCTGGAGCTATATTATAGTGGGGAGGGTCAATTTACTTGAATATTCAATTATGCTCCCCTAAGTTATTATAGCATCTGGAGCTATATTATAACAGCACAATAACTTGACAAGACAATATTTGCCCCCTCTTTTGCACACTACTTTGAGTCTATAGTGAAAGAGCGTCTATGGGCGAGCGCCTTACAAGTTCGTCAAAGGGGGGTTGGCGCAGTTTCGAATATTTCCGCATTTAACCACGAAAGAGCGCCCATGTCATGTTTACAGCAACTCGATGCCCTCGAAGGAAATAATTAGACAACAAATAACGTACAACGGAGCCACCAGCGGCTTCAAAGTCAAGGCCTGACAGCTCTGAACGGCACGTGCCGAAGGTTGTTGGCACAGTAAAATTATTTCAAAAACCGTAACTGATACATGTAATTATCTCAAACAACTTACAGTCCAACAGGAAATATATTATTTGGAGAGAAATAAGCTTCCGTTTAAAAACGCCCCAACGCATTCGAACCAGCAATTAGCCGCACCGCTCGAACGCTTTTGCGCCAAATTTCTCGGCGACTGTAAAGAGTTCGATTTTTTTCTTGCATTACTTTACCGATATTTACTATAGGTCGGCACGTGAAAGATATTTGGCGCTTTATGTATACTTTTAGTAATCTTTGTAGGAATTTAACTGCTTTAGGCTTAAGAAATGCGCTTCGGAGCGTAGTAACCTTCAGTGAAGTATAGCACGAAGTTTCTTTCCTTAGATATGCATAGCGCTTGTGGCTGTGCTTCTCAAACTCCACGCTCTACTAGTCACGCGAAGGATGGGCGCTCTTTCTGCATCATGCATCAAATGAACTTCACATGCATAACTACTGTCCATATCAGTTGTGTCTGTAGCCTCCTCCATTTCTTGTGTTGTTGTATTACACAGAAGCTACTGAATTGAATGCAAAACAACGAACTAAATTTGTGGAAAATCTAAGAATGAGGTTAATTTAGAGCCGCAGTCTTGACATTGCAGTAATCAGAGAGAACCACAGAACACAGCAGCTAATATTTCTGTCACATCTACATAGCTTATAGCTACTGCAAATAGCTATAGGTGAAGACTTTTGAGTATTGATGACAAGAAACTACTACCTAAGGAACTCTTGAATGGTAAAACAAGAAGGGTAGTTTTGACCCATTGCATGCAGTTATGTCATACTTTTCCTGCATTGGACAATATTTATAGCAGAGTACACTACCTTCTTGATGTTCTAAAACCCTAGTCAAATGATTTAGACTGTCTGAAATGTAAAGCATACTTCCTCAATTCGGTTTCAAGTTCAAAAAGTGAAAGGTATATAACCCCACTTCACAAATCCTACAGATGATTCTAAGGGCAGAGTTAACTTTCAAGTGAATCCCATACTGTAATCATTCATGTTTCTCACCATTTGAGTTAGTTCTGTCATGAACTCATTGGAGGCATTTTTGCACTCTAATGGCAGAGTAATATTTAGTTCACTGCTTCGCCAACTTGGATTTCCAAAAAACAGTGAAGTGAACTGGAACACTTCGATTGGCTGTAAGAAGTAGAATATTCCCCTACTCCAGAACCAGAGCTTGGTTGTATTGGTATCAATGTAGTGATATGTCACCGTCACGAACACAGGTTCCGCTACCTCAAGAGGGTAAAATACCCTACGCAGTTGATATTTGTTGTTACTTGTGTTCAAAAGGTAGGATTCAAGCGTTTGGTAGCACTGATGACAGCTTTCACCTTCAATCGTGCAACCTGCTGCCACTCTGTACTGGAAGCATGCCAGCACAGCCATCACCATACACCAAGATCGTGATGCCATTGTATTGCTGCAGAAGTGAGGAACACTGCAACCTGACTGCTGACATAAAAGTGAGGTGCATATGGAAGAAAAATTATAGGTTGGCTACAACATCACTAGTCTTAACGTTAATTGATGGCTACATAAATATTGAGTACTATATAGCTAGCCCAATAGAGCTTGATTTATCACTTGAAATGTGAGAGTAGTTATAAGTAATTAACACAAAGTTGTTCATTGTCAATCTGAAAGTCAAACAAGCCTTGCTAGCTAGCCTTAGGCAGTGGCCCATGAATGGTAATGAAATTCTGTCCCATAAGTGAATCATGAGATTTGTCCCTAAATTATAATTTATGTTTTAGAAGCTACAATGTGTAGTGGCAAAGAATGCCTTCAGAGGTAGAAAATTGCTTAGATAGCAGTCATCAGGTACTTTAATGAACTAGTCCAGCCTAGGTAGCTACACACCAGAGACAGGTCCGAGCTTCCCTGGGGCTGACTGGATACTATCGAAAATTCATAACCAACTATGCAGAGACGGCAGCCCCCTTAACTGACCTCACAAAGAAGAACGCCCCTAACTCGGTGAATTGGACGCAGAGCTGCCAGACTGCCTTTGAGCAATTAAAGCGACTGCTTTGCTCCACACCAGTACTCAGCAGCCCGGACTTCACTAGGCGGTTTATCCTGCAGACGGATGCCTCTGATATTGCCGTTGCAAACAGCAAAATGTATCACCGAGGGTGAGGTGTGGGCACAAGGCTATACGTACAAAATGCAGACTCTTCTGCATCTAAACAGCCAAAATATAGAAGCTTCAATGGTAAAGCCAAGACTGAGTGCAGGTTGTGTAAACACTGTGCTTGCATGCTGAATACTGATTACATCTGATTATGTAAGCCAGGTAACTCAGAGAAAATTGACCCCCACACAGACCAGAAGCAGTAAATTAACCTTTTGTGGCCTAACATAAAAGCTTCCCATATGTAGGCAAAGACAACCTTATATGGGGAGAGAATTACGTCCTTTGGATATCCCTGAAATTACCAATGAATTGACTATGAATTTCATTACATTCCATCCCTAGTAGTCACCAAGAGGGGTACCCTGCTGTTATTACTTCACATCTGTATGTATGCAGGACATCACAGAAGACCAGCTTATATATAGCTGATGTAACATTCCTATCTAAAGCACATTTCTGAATCTGAATCTGAAAGAGTCTTACGGTTTACATGACAAGGAAAAGGAACAATCCCTTTTGCTTTGTATTGTACTTAACTTTGGTGTAAGTAAACTTCCCAGCTTTTGTACAGTAAATTCATTTGTTGTGCTCTTTGCATTTGTCCATAGTTGGCTGTCATGGGGATGCCTTTGCCATTTAGTAGCTACTGCAACAATTGAAATTGTTATAAAGACTGGAAAGTTTACAATACTGTAGGCCACAGATATGATTCTTACATGCAGTTCACATCCCCCCAAAAAAGAAAAAACAATGCCTTTATGTTTTCATCTGAGACTGGGTATTTTTACTGAGTTAGTTTTGTAGTGCATGGCCTCTCACAAGCCTAAGATATCTGTGTGACTCTGGTGTGTAACAACTCCCAGAAGTGAACCTGCTGGAAAGTCTCTTTTTTCAGTTATGGCTAATGCATAGGCCTTGGTACCCTTTCTTATTTCTATTCTAACTCCAAGCTAAATTCAGAAAAGTTGTCAACCATACCTAACCTCCATGGGATTTGAAAGTGGAGTCATCATGTCATCCAAATTCATCTGCTCAAGTTTTGAAATGCTTCAAGAGGTTTTGCCAGCTCCCTTCTATCTGCCCTTATTTTACCTTTCTTGAAATTCTTCCAGTATGTGTGCTAGCTTCATGGATACAACTCTTGGAATTAATACCAGCAAGACATGAATTAGAGTGAAAATGAGATTCAGTTTGTACTAATTGCATAAACGTTTGCGTTGGGCAAAAAAAAAGGGGGTGGTGGAACTCTGGCTATATTTGTGTATCAACTCAACAAATATTCATGTCTCTGGGCATTACTTAAGTACTTTTAATTAGATATTCATGTATTCATGCCTTATTGAAATTTTGAGTACACAAAAGTGGAGATGGTATGGGCCAAACTCCTGCAACTGAGGTGACACCCCTTAGGTTAATGTGGCTGTTGCGACAAGCAGCTAAGTAGTGCTTACCACACGAGGCTTAGCGAGCGGTAGATCTCTTGACTGTTGAGTAGTAATATATATTTTAGGCCACACCTTTTCACATATATCACCATTCAGGAGAGATAAGAAGAGGGCAGACCATACTAAATAATTGCGGGTTTTCTTACTAACCCGACATGCGTATCGCATGGTGAGAGAGAGCAAGAAAAAGAGTCTTTTCAGCTAACAAGAGCTCCCACATATACGTATATAGTGTTGTTGTAAGCATGTATTTCCTCTTGGAAGAAAAAGAATCTTTCCAGCTTTAGGAGACATTTCTGTCACAATGTTTCATTATATAATACAGTCACACCTACACACAGTCTGTGTGTAATACATTTTGCACAGCACTTGGGAAAATAGTCATGGTTGCATGTGGATAGTACTGAGACCAGGGTCTTGCATTATTCTTTTCTTCCAGACAGACATTGCTATAGCTGTTTTAATCTCAATCATGTTCTATACTAGATAATTTATGATTAGAATACGCAACAGTTAGATATGCACATTGAGAAATGCAAAATAGCTTAGCCTAGTTCCCATAAATTGCACACCTTTTGTCTCCAGAACCTGCAATGGCATTTAAGCTAAATTCTCTACCATGCAAGTATCAATACTGACCTTTCCAGATGTGTGTTGTATGGCTTCAGTATAACAGAACTCCAAGTAAGGCTATAACATAATGCGCGGCAAACAAATACGACGATAGGAGTACATGCAGAAACGGATCAGTAACGGAAATGTACGCAAGTCCATGGCCAAACGCGATATCGCGATCGTGAATTTAGTTAGCTGTGATGACGCATAACTTTTTGAGTAATCCGATTTATTTTTGTCACTTCGTGCCGCTCTGGTCGTGTTATCAGTGGCGGATTTAGGGGGGGTAAGGGGGGTGCAAATGCACCCCCCTTTGGCGGCTAGTAGTGTATTTTTGCGTAATAACTGCACGAGTCCATCAAATGATTATGCAGCAGTGGCATGCAGCAACAACAACCAGGCACAGTTACATACTCACGTATCAGTTCCTTACTGATCTCCAAACGTTTGACTAGGCCTATAGACGTTTGACTAGGCTATAGAGTTGCTTCGAGATATTCAGTTCGGACAAAGCCTTTGTAGCCACTGCGGATCGATGCGGAGCCACGCCTTTTAAATTCTGCGAGCCTTCAAACACAATGACTAGATTTAGCAGTAGGTCGTCCAACTCTCGGTATTTCACCTCAAAAGGGCACCAGAAACGATCTCAGAAGGTCTGAAATCGAAAATTTTCTTGGGGGGGGGGGGGGGGGGGGGGGCATGCCCCCACACCTCTCTAGCGGGCGCGCTTCGCGCGCTTTATTACGCTCCGCCAAGTACAGCGATCAGTGAAGTCCACAGTGGAACCCCCCTTTTGAAAATCCTAGATCCGCCACTGGTTATGGAAAGGCAAAATACATCAGCATTCAACTATTAATTTTCACGATTTACTTCCCAGTATTCACGATATAGCTAGTAGGCTTGAATTTTTACTTGTAAGAAAATGATCTAGTGGTGAGCAATAATACAATTACTGTCCCAGGGTGCTATTCAGCTTGTGTCATAAAATTTTGGGGACGCCATGAAATTGGGGACCTCAGGTTTCCAATTTCCTAATTACTTTGGGGACCCCTTTGTAAAATTAGGGACTCCCCAAAGTTCAAAGTTTCATTTCAAAGTTTCATTTTGCACTGACCCAGAGGGTATGGCATACATATATAATCACAACAATACAACACAATCACAGTCACAAAAAGTTCAAGGTTGATCCAGGTAACAAGTCGCTCTTTCCACCATCCACCAGTCTGCGCGGCTACTCAGCAAGTTGATTATCTCGTGGTGGACAAAATGGCGTCTCAGGCGCTGTCGAGAGCATTAGCGACAGTTACTTAATCTTAACCCCTTGGCCACATACTAGGTATATGCGCATGCGCGCAATAGATCGTATCGCCCCCAGGAACGTAGCGGCAAGGTTGCGGCACGACTGTGGGTGCGAGAATACATTCAGAGGTGCAATAGGTGGTTGCAGGATCTTTTGTTATTGCACCCGTGAAACCTACTGTGATTCATCTCATCCCCATGGAATGGAAATGTGCTGGATTCTACAGTTAGTGTCCTGATTAGATATACCGTAGTTCATCATCGACATTTTGCTCTTCCAACATGCAAGTTAACTGAAATTAAAGTGTCAATCGTTGTTTATTGCATGGTGATTGCAAAATTTAGCAAATAAAATTCCATGGGGGTCCTCAATTTCACGGAAGGGTCCCTAATATCATATGAAATTGGGGACCCCAGGGTCCCAAAAATATTAGGAAATTGGGGACCCGGGGTCCCTATTTTGGGGGATCCCCATTTTCACTTGACACTGGAAACGAGGCTAGTGTTAATGCACCCTGAGTTCTGTGTATTCCAAAGGGTCTGACTATACAAAGGGAGGCATTCCATGAACACAGTACAGCTAAATGTAACCATCATTTTAATACTGTGAGGTGTGGTCTGTGGCAGTACTTTTTACCCACCCATGTATTATGGTACATAATTAGGTAACTGTTTTGGTATCTATTTTACACTTTGATACAAGTAAGTTCAAGTAGGTCAACAGCATGCAGGCAATTTAAATATGAGCACTGTTTCAGCAGCTTACCAACACTATTTTCTAGTACATTATAGCTAGTATAGGCACGGGCATATGACCTGTGCAATTATTATTAGCCAAAGGCTTATTGAGCCACCAAGTGCCTCAATAAGCCTTGCTATAGATAGTCGCACATTGTACTGTGGTATTTGAGATTCATAGCAAGTATAAACATCCAAATTAGGTTGATGCTGTTGACATTTTTCATGCAATCAATCTCAAATTCCCCAGCCAAACCATCTATAGTACCTATTGATCTATGTGTGTTTGAACATGTTTCATTCGCCATGATAATTCGCACAAAATATGTGGTTCAAATACTGTGTAAACACTACATGTTTGACACTACTAGCTAGCTATACTATATATCTATTAATTTTGAATGATATACAACATAGCCTAACTACAATAACCCAAAATTTGTACGAACAATGTATTTGTTACACACATCATATAATGACAGCTATCAATTAATAAACATACATAATGTAAAGCAATCAGGATCATTAACCCTTTTAGCCCGACGCGCATGCGCAGAAATCGATCGCGTGGTTACGAGAGAAGCTAATAAAAAATGGCGATTTTGTGTAGTGTTGATTCATTGCGTTATATCTTTTAAAATAGCTGAGTTCAGGCAATGATAGTTAGGCTTAGCTTAGTTGAAAACAAACCTGCTTTACTCAGAATGTAGTCAGAAGACCTGCTAGTGAAGTCCGAAGAAGCTACAACCGTGGAAACGTAGGTACCCGCTGTGTACCTGAAAATGACCGATAATACACGGCAAAAGTTGGCAGAGATTTCCAGCGAAGGTACGTTTCAACTGTCGTTGACATGATTAGATAGTATATAGACGATAGAACATGTAGCGTGTGGATATAAGCTGTACTGTGGCCAACTACGATCGGCAGGTAAACTTCGAACGCGATTTTCAGGGGAAGTCCCTATGGGACACAGCAGCTAATTATGCTTCGATTGACTTCCTGTTACACGTAATAACTAACTCCAAGTCCAAAAAGGCGCAGCGATCACGATAAATAGCGGAAGCGAAATGCGGGCGCATTTGGCCGCTATCGGGTGTAATGGTCAAGAAATTTCGCGGGCGCATTTGGCCGCTATCGGGTGTAATGGGTTAATCAGTTTGCTGCAAGTGGATAAATGACTAAGGAGTGTACACTGGAATTAGAATCTTTGGCTCTTTGTTGAGTGTTTCATTGCTTTCTTCGGACTCAGCAGCAGTTTGTGGCACTGAATGGTACTCCCCTGGGTTTGTCAGCCGATGCGGTAGAAAATCAGTATCAGATTCAATTTCTATTTCATCATCTCTGATGCATCTTTTCAAAGCTGTACACTTCTTTCTCAGGTATTGAGTGATGCCAATCACATTTGCCAGCTGGAAGGCAATGATCCCAATGAAGGTAACTAGTGCTATGGAGATGGATGTGTACCCAACTGCAAGTTGAGTTCCTTCTGAGTGACTGGCATGGTAGGTGTATGTAGTAGAAGCAGCTAATATGATCAAGTTTAGAACGAATGACCCTTCCATGGCATCCAAAATCCAATTTTCGTAGATCCCACCACTGAGCCAAGCCCACATTTGAACAATCCCTGTTCCCACTAGAATTGCTAGCAGGTTAATGCGTGTATCTTGCTGAGGATTGAATTCAACAGCAAACACTAAAAGAAGGATAAAGCGAAGGATTAGCAGTAGTCCAGGCCAGTAGCGATGTTTTGGTTTGTAGGGAGCGTGGTATGCATCCATAAAAGGTTTCAGCTTGTTGACCCATGAGAAGACCCTCAAGTGTGATTTGGCCTGCAGCCACTGACTGAAGAAAAGCAAAAGGGTGTAAGGAAGGAATAGGAAGACGAAGACAAGTATTGCCACTATAAAGAGTGGAATGTGTTTGCCAGTTAGATAGTCTATGTTGGCATCATACAGCCACACACTTCTGTTGTTTGTTGGGTATTCAAGGTAGGTGATATAAAGAGCAGTGATCAATGTGCGAAGGATCTTTGCATATGAAAGCAGGATGAGTGTTGCCAAAACAGAAACTGGGTTCTTGCCTAGCAAGTTGGGAAACCTGCGTGAGAGAAGAACTATCAGTCCTATTAGCACCCGAATATATAGTGGAAACACAAACTGTAGCCATGTTTTGCTGTAAGCATCCAATCCATTGTAGAAACATGTTTCAATACCAAAGTCGAGGTTTAGCCAGGCAATGAAGATTGAGAAAAAGCTGGTAGATTCCCCTGGTAGAAAGATTGTGCGATTGACCCAAACAATATTGACATAAAACACTAGGCCACTGAGTGTTCCTATTGTCACTGTCAGTTTACAAACAAGGAGGAAGAAGACCAGTGCTACTCCCATCACTGCAAAAGGGATGAGCAAAGTAAGGTTGATGTTAGTACACTTCCAGCATTTAGAACTACCAAGCACTAGACTGTAGCCTTCTTTGCAAGCTCCACACAAGAGGCCTGACCTGTTGTATGCACATTGAATGTTTGTATTATTGAGAGAAAAGACCACTGGATGAAAGACACAGTAATCAAAGGGGCAGAGTGGGTGGAGAATTAGTCCATCAGAATGATTGTCGTACCCAACCCAAAACTGTTGACTTGATTCACGTGCTATCTGTCCTAATCCATTTGTGATATTGCACTGCTGTGTACCAGTATATTTTGCAAGTCTTGGTTCACAGACACATGAACTTGCTGACTCAGAAATGTTAAATCCAGGTGGGCAAGTCTGATGTATAGTCAAGTCAATATACAGTATATCGCTGAATGTGGAACATGGGCCATCTGCATACAAAGCTATCTGAGATTCCCACTTGGAAGGCAATCTAAACAAAGTGTAGTTCAATGTGGTACAGATGTTATTTGCCTGTTGGAAATATTGAAAACCTTGAAGGCTACCTGCCCCAAAGCTTATAACACTTCTGACTGTTGAAGGAACTGTTCCATTTCTCTGTCCACAAGCACCGACTGAAACGGAAAATGTTTCACCTGGATATATAGTATAAGAAATTGATGACATACTGTAATTGGGACTGTTGTCTTCACATGGGTACATGCGAAATGGGAGAGAAGAGATGGTTGAAGTCATGTTGTCACTTTCAATATGGACTATCATGTCAAACACTTCACCAGCGCTGTGTGACTCCAGGTCATAGAGTTTGCAGTGATCTATTGCACCACCAAATAACACACTTCCAGCATCATCAGCAGAGTTGTTCTTGAAAACAAGCTGGACGTTAATACTCTTTAGATTTTGACCGGGTAGTTGAAAGAAGCATGCACTTTTTTGTTTACATGCCCCAGTTTGAGTACAGTAGAGAAAGGGGTCAGTAGATAGATCATCAACATATATAGCTCCTCCACGTCTTGCACGGTTGTTCTTCCACAACATAGCTGAGTTAGGAAAAATGGAGAAAGTGGAATTACCAAGATAAAGCGCACCACCGTAGCGTGCTGCAGAGTTGTTGCTGAAGTTGCTGGTTCCAAAGAAGCCAAGTACAGAATTGTTTGATGCATAGATTGCACCACCATTAAAGTCTACTGAGTTACTAATGAAGTTGCTGATTCCATTGAAGATGAGTGAAGTAATGGTACGGGCATAGATTGCACCACCACTACCATAAAAGTTCGCTGAGTTACTAATGAAGTCGCTAGCTGCATTAAATACAACTTTAGTATTGGAATGCGCATAGATCGCACCACCACCATCACCAAATGCAGAGTTATTGGTGAAGTTGCTGGTTCCACTGAAGAAGAGTACAGTATTGTTGGATGCATAGATTGCACCACCACCATCATCGCCATATGCTGAGTTGTTAACAAAGTTGCTGATTCCATTAAAGTTAACTGCAGAATTTGATGTGTAGAATGCACCACCTTTTGCTTCATTTTCAATGAAGGTTGCATTTCCATTAAATGTCAGGTTGCTGCTGAGAGCTGTGATACCACCTCCTCCTATACAGAACTCACAGTGGTTGTGTGTGAAATTACTGTTTCCTGACAGAGTAAGGTTAGTGTTTGTGACTAGAAGTGCAGTGCCAAGGTTGTCATGGAAGTAACAGTTAATCAGTTCCACAAAATCTGTCAAGTTTAAGAGCAATGCAAATTTGTAAGCTGAAAGACTATCAAAACCCCTGCTGCATGAGGAAAAAGCTAAAAACTCTATTTTGAATTCCATGATATTTGTAAACACGAAGTCAACTAGCCCATCACAAACAATTGTTGCTCTGTTGCCCGAAGTAGATTCATCACGCATGGTTAGCTTAGCTATGTTGGCGACTGTGACATTCAAATCAAGAGTATGGTCACCTGGCAAGAAGATCATAGTAGTGTTGGAGGTAAAATACAATGCTGCTTTTTGTGCGTACTCTGAGTGTGGTACAGTGGGTTGAGTTGTGAGGGCAGGATGAACATGAGGCAACAGTTGGGGTGACACAGTACACATTCTCACTGGCAGTGCAGTAGCAGAGGAGTGTAGCCACAAGAACAATAAAAGATGTGCCCTGAGAGTTCATGGTTCAAGGTGACTGCAGAAAACAGATAATGACGATTGTACAGTCATACATCAAGATCTGTTATACACCAACAATCCTCATCTGTGAGAGAGTTGCATTCGTTCTTTCTTCATGCATGTCCTTTACGCATGCAGTTGATAATGAGACCATGACTGTCACAAATTATTACCTGCATGCAGAGCCATGGCTATCAAATGACCTGGGCTAAGTTCCTGTTACACAATTGGTCTGTCATAAGTCTTCCACTATACCCCTTCAGCTTGTCTTCAATCGTTCTATGATTTAAGCTTGACTGCATGCACTGCAAAAACTACTCAGTTAAAGTAACCTTACAGAGTGGTTACTCCAGTTTCATGGTTCATTGAACAGGTAAGTATATACTATGAAGTGAATTTTAACACTGTAATCAGCCCCTCAAAATTCCATCAAGCTTCATTAACTAGCAGAGAGCTAGCACAGACACTTGTCTTCTAGCTAATGCATGCATGCATGTCATTCCAATGCTACTACATTCGGTGGTAACTGTAACTTTTGTAATTGTAAACTAGTATTCTCATGTTACATGACTGTCATTCCCATGCCAATTGCATGCAGTGGGAGTTTGTACTTGTAAATTTTTCTACCTCTGAATTAACATTGGAGTAGCCATGGTATAACTAAAATTACAAACAACATTCTTTTCATTCACTTTGCCACACTCCAACTTGAATTCAAACACACTAAAGCTCAGACACAAACTTGCATGTTGAATAAATGTCCCAAAATACAACAACAGCATGTGTATGCATACTGTCTGGCGAATGTGCTGTTCTCTCATGTGAAACAATGTACAGCTGTAAGTCACCTGGACTCCAGATGTGGTATGAAGATAAAAGAATCAAGACCATAATTACAGAGTGCATATTAAAAATCTATGTCAATGATAGCTGTACCCATTGTGACATATTTCTTCTGCACACAGTGCTGAAATTGTATCATTATGTGCATGTGGTATAATGTATAGCAGCGCTCTTTGAACACACTCTTAATACTCAATCGTGAAATCGGGAAACACTTACTGAAGATCAACCTTCTGCAGAATATAACTATGCTCATTAGTTTGACTTTCACTACCAAATTTAGTTGCTTTGGCCTCCAGTATAATGCACTTGCCAAATTCTGAATTTAATTTCTGTTTTACTGTCAAGTTGGTGCTGGAATTGTAACCTGATACTCACCTGCCGAAAAGTGTAGTCGTAGGCGCTTCGGTTTACTCTGTAATTACTCAGTATATAGTACTCCTCCAGCAGCTCGCCCAGGAGGTTGCGCCAAAGTACGTATCTTTTGGTGGGGCATTTGGATCCGGGTCTCACATACCAGTTTACCCTTCGTCTACAAGGCTTCAACACACACAGTCGTAAGTCAGTAAAGAACTATACACCGATAGGCGGTTTCTTCTCGCTTCCATGCTTCCGTTTCCATACTTCCGTTTCCGCCTTTCAGCGTTTGCCCTTTGTGTCAGCCGATTTCGTCTAATCCCATTTTTAAAAAATGGACGCATGTCCCATTTCGTATAATCAATCTATCTATCTTATTATTTAAGTCACACGCATTGAAAATGTTTTATGACTTATGAGTCACTGTGATTGTGAATGTGTCGATGAATGCATGGTGTAAAAAATAACAAAAGGTGAGGTTAAGTGTGATATAAAAAATCATTTGCGTGTAGATTTCATTGTCATAACATTCAACTTTAAAACATGTCCTTGGTGAAAATACAACATGGTCACATCCTTTAGGTCCTTTCATTTCCAATTTGAGTGCCATGACTGAGTCAATGTCAAGCCCTCTCCCAGCGTCAGTAAAGGACAGCAACTCACAGCTCAGCGGGCAAACAGGTGGGACACCCCAACAATTATTGTGTTGCTGCACACCCCTTTGGGGAAGAGCACAGTCTTGCATCACTTGCAGGAGTCTTGCCACAGTCCCTAGCAGAGTAGAACTCTCTCACAGTCCCAGTGGGACAGCTTTGTTTCCAGTCTCAAAATAGAACTCTCTCACAGTCCCATTCAGACGGTTTGTTTGTTGTTAGTGCTCATTTTGTATACCTTTGTACCCCATCTTTATGTCCTGATCAAAGGAGAATTTCCCAGGGTGGTGGCAATGAGGGAAATGCTAACACTGCTGAATACTCAAGCTTAACTATGGCATACCAAATGCCTGAACAACCAGATACCTTCCAATATCTTTGTCCCCTTATACCCATTTAAGTGCAAGCGTATATGAACCTGAAGTCACAATAGCACACAGCTGTAGCTATCAGTTGTTTATGCACATCAGCAGTTACTTACACTCCTGTGTTCCTAATCACTTTGGAACCAGTTAGCTACTTGAAAATGTTTACCACTGTGTTTCTCTGTCAACTTTTGAAATCTTTTTGAGGAGTTGGTTTGGATGTCTACGCAACTAACTCGACACTATTCATACATCCAGTGTGCATGCACTTAATTAACACATGAATTTATACAGAGGTGTTTTTTTCAGCTTTCACTTCCATCCAACTGATGTGATACATAGGCGTCGCACCCGGGGGGGTCAGGGGGGGCCATGGCCCCCCCACTTTTTAGCCCTCAAAGTAGGCGCAGTCATGATTCAATAATATAATTAGCTAGCTAGCTACCTAGATGTTGTCGATCGATCGATTGATTATTGTACTATCTTGCAATTTTTGGACGAAGGATTGGTTTGTGCTTGCTGAACTAGCGTTTTCGCACGTATGGCTGGTTGTACATAGTGCTTATGGACTTTGCGCTAGAGCACTGTATACGCACTTTTGAGGGGTGTGGCAGGGGGCATGGCCTCAAATTTTTTGCACGCGCTTACTGTGTTAGCAACAGTAGTGTTTCAAACTTTGAATGGTTTTGTGCCCTCATGTTGTGCCCTCATGTTGAACATACATATTGTGCCCTCATGTTGTGCACGTATGTTGTGCCCTCGTGTTGCGCATGTATGTTGTGCCCTCATGTTGCGCATGCATGTTGTGCCCTCATGTTGTGCATGCATGTTGTGCCCTCATGTTGCGCATGCATGTTGTGCCCTCATGTTGCGCATGCATGTTGTGCCCTCATGTGCCCTCATGTTGTGCCCTCATGTTGTGCATGCATGTTGTGCCTGCACACTGTGCCTGTGAAATTTGACACAAATCACACCCCATAAGACTGGGGGTGGACCCTTGGAGAGGGTGCAAATTTTTATTCTAGCTGAGGGACTACAAATTGAGTTTTTGGCATTATCAGGTAGCGAAAGCAGAGTGGTGCAAACTTTTTGTGAATCTTGTGTACACCTTGACTAACCTCGTTCCCAGGCTCTCCCCTCGGCCCGACGAAAAAA
The DNA here is from genome assembly GCA_949130485.1 of Agelas oroides. Classification (NCBI taxonomy): domain Eukaryota; kingdom Metazoa; phylum Porifera; class Demospongiae; order Agelasida; family Agelasidae; genus Agelas; species Agelas oroides. The sequence goes on along the minus strand of OX422191.1, from coordinate 7,961,151 downwards.
TAAAAACGGATGGGGAGAGCCGGGTATCGATTCACACGTGATGCATTAGCACTTACCAGTTGTAATAGAAGGAAGATAGACTGATCTTCAAAGATTTGATGCTCTGACATTGATTTAGCATACTAGCTAGTTTTGCCACTGTGTTTGAGTACACTGTAATCAGGATCATGAGACTGAGAGCTAGTGAGTTGATAGCAATGCACACTAGCTCAAATGTCCACAAGGTGAAAGTAGAACAAGGTACAGAACTATATCAGTGATTACATCATAATGCCAAATCTCCCATGAGAGTAGGACTAAGTGCTATAATCGCAGCTGAGCAGCACTCAGAAGATCACTAAATCTAAGAAGAGAAGGCGTAGGCATAAGAGTAAGGATAAGACTAATGACCTCACTTTGTGTAGAATCTGGAGAGACTTCATTTGGACACCTATCAAGATCTCAAGGAGTCGAGTGAGAGCAGCAGATAGTGACACTAGTGCATGATGACGATGTTTCTTTGGATGACTGCCTGTCACTGAACTACCAACCAGTACACACAGGAAGATATATTGACCCCATTAGGTTTTAGCTCTGTAGCGCCACTTTTCTCACACTTGCTAGGAGTGAGGCTAGGGCAAACAACAGTGTTGATTTAGTTAACTATAACTATAAGCAAATACCCTTTTAGTATGTATGGCCTTTGAAATTAAACTAAAATTATTTCCAAAGAGCAAACTATAACTAAAACATTTGAAAAGAAGCCATAACTATATACTAAAACAGGAAACTAACTTTTTCCACTGATAACTATAACTAAATAGCTTTTAGTAAGAGGTTTTGGAGTTATTGAAACTATAACAAACTAAAACAACTGTAAAAGCACGAAACTATAACTAAACTAATCTTCAGAATCTAAACACTAACTTACAACTAAACTAAAAACCTTTACTAACAACACTGAAATTTGCACCACTAGCTAAATCTTCTGTCTTGGGAAGTAACTAATGAGTTATCACTGCAACGTTCATTGTGAGCCAAGCAGGCTGGCAGCTGTAGTGATGGTAAAAACAGAATTCCATAACTTTACTATGTATCTGTCAAAAGCACAAGTGTGATGGACTGACTTGCTAGATCCTGCTGCAACTTGACAGACCCCTTGTGGAACTCCTGAAACTGCTCTTCAACTGAAGAAAAGAACAGAATTCAATAACTTTACTATGTATCTGTCAAAAGCACAAGTGTGATGGACTGACTTGCTACATCCTGCTGCAACTTGACAGACCCCTTGCGGAACTCCTGAAACTGCTCCTTAACTGAAGAAAAGAACAGAATTCCATAACTTTACTATGCATCTGTCAAAAGTACAAGTGTGATGGACTGACTTGCTAGATCCTGCTGCTTCTTGACATACCCCACTGCACGCTCCTCAACTATTACCTATATTAAAGTATAACACTAACAAGGTAGTAAAACTAGCCTCATTCCCAGGACTTCCTACTGTCTAGTTTTGAATGCTTACGTATACAGTATGGAAAAACAGAGAGGGGAGGTCTGGTATACCTACATAGACACAGGACGATGGGAGGACTTAACTGAGTGAACACATTTCATGCATACATTTGACCTGAACAACAAGCAGTACATCTGCTGTGTAAACATTCAGAACTTGAAGCCACTACCCTTCAGTCCATCCGAGTAGACATCGACATCATTCACATGACAAAATATACCAGGTCTTCCCCCTCTGATTTTGCATGCTGTGAGTGATCAAAAACTGGGAGGTTTGGTAAACATCACAGATCTGGAGGTATCCAACAGCAGTAGTGGCAACATTGGACTACTGGGTTCACTTGCCTGCGTCTGCTTCTGGCTGAGGGTATAAGACGGAAACAAGTCTGAAGTTATCAGTTAAGGCTCACTAAATCCCACTCTCCTCTGCCAGTCCATTCACATTAGCTACAGGACAGATATAAGCATTACATAACACAAACAATCACACACACCTAGCTGTACCCTCCCACTCCACCAGCAGCATGCGGTAGATGGTAATCTCCTCATCCATCTCCAAATTTTTGCCGTACACCATCTCTAGGTCCTTCGCAAGGCGAGCCTTTTCTTCACAAATGCGGGCAATCTCCTTCTCTTTGACACGTAAAGTATCTTCAAGCTCCTTACACTGAGCAGGTTGGGAAACAATGACACTTTTTAAGAGCTCTAAAGGGTGACAGACTGTTATAATAAATGCTATCTTGCAAGCACTTAAAAACAATCTGAAGGGGATTAGGACTATACAGGGCTATGTACGAAAATCTAGATCAATTGGACTACACTGGGACTAAGCAGCCCAAGAGTAAGTGGTGTCCTTTTATCTAATACCCCTTTACAAACCTTATCACTGTAGAATTTCACAATTTCTTGCCTCTTCTCCCTCAGCTCAATGAGGCCAGCTTTAATCTGGCTGTCAGTCTCCTCCACACCTCCTGAATGAATCCATGCTGTGAGCTTCCGCTGAAGACAAAACAGTGCCTGTTGAGGGAGAGATAGGTCGATTACCTTTAGTCATAAATAACATGCATACCTTTATATTGCCCCTCTATGCACTCTTCAAAGTCACATCTCTCACCTCCTCACTTCTCTGTTTTCCCTTCTTGTGCACTTCCCTTCTGCTGGCAAGCTCCTCCTTCAGTGACTCGATGCTGTTCTGGAGGCTCCCTTTGCAGCGTTTCTCCTCCTCTAGGGACTTTTCCATCACATCCAGAGTACTATGAAACTTATCCAACTCTGCTGCAAACTCCTTCACCTGTACCAGTTCAAATTGGTTGTTTCTTGTTATTGAAGTAGCTACAAACATGTACAGATGTGCACAACTGGAAAACTGTTGTTGGTACCTGCTTAGTCAGTTGTTCATTATGAGCAACAGCAGCTTTGCGCTGGGTCTCTAGAGAGGATGTATTCTCTTCAGCTACCTTGAGCTCATCCTCCAACTTTTCCAACTCAACACTCAAGCTTTTTAACCTGCAATATGATGTTTGTGAGCAACATATGAGTACCGTAACTCCAATTTAACATAAATTCAATTTTAGGAATTTACCATGAATCTAATTCTTTGTAAGCCAGATTTTATTTAAGTTAATCCAATTTAGCGTAAGATAATGACTGAAGCCAACCTCTAACTTACCAGAGCAGGGCTTCGCGTTTTCACCTATTGTCATTCTTATGCAACTTAAGATATACTTTTACGTAAGAAATTCAATTTCAGGATTTTTGATGAATCCATCTCCTGAAGAAGACTCATTCCGAAGTCGAAATATATTTAAGCCAATCGGCTGTCTACAATTAAAAGTGTCTACTACGGAACGCGGACTTCCCGCAGCGACGATGGACACGCCAGCTACTTCACGGGATGAGAAACGAGTAATTAATTTGGAGTGGTTTAACCTTCGCGAGGCACGCCGACCTCTCCCGTATAAAAGATGTCTGCCACTGACCACGCTCTGTGTGGACGATGAGGAGGGAGCGACGAAGGTATTCAGCTCTTCGCTTGCAGGTATTGTCCACTCGTTCGTCCATTCCAGACTGACGCAATCTTTCCCTTTGAAGTTCACCGATCTCCTCGAACGAAGCACTGCAGACCGTTACCGTCAAAGCCATATTGTTTTTAGCTTCAAAACCGCCCGTATGTGTCCCACAGGGAGTATACCCATGCTATGCATGGTATTAAAATGTCAGCTATTCAGCGTTTTTTATTTTTGGTTTATTTCTTGTTCATTTTATTGTTATTTTTTTTTGGTAATTTATTTCTAGGTTGAAAGTAATAATTAACCGATCAAAATGGACCCCAGCCTATACTATGTTCAAAACAGAACTTTCTGGCGTAAGGTCTAACGCTGCAGACTGGCAGAGCGTTCAGAGCTTGAAGCCGCAAAGTTCTTATCACGTGATAAACATCAGTTATATACCTCAGCGGAAAATTTTCGCGGTTCAACTCACTAGTGTGAGGCTTACTCAACTCTCTCCCGAATAAAATTTTTTGGCCACCTTGTCAGCGGTACAAAAATGCACTCATTCTATCTCAGTGTCACTTACCAGTCATTCGACTCTTGTCCCAGCTGTTGCTCTACGCTGGTCAACTTCAATAATTCCTCTGATATGTCAATTTGCATTGGCATGTTGCTGCTCTTTATCTGGCCACGAAACTGCTGGATGTAGCTTCGGAGGCGGTTGTTCAGATCGGAAAGCTCTGTTTTCTCCCGCTGCGTAGTCTTGACAACAGCTATAGGATCCAGGAAGGACTCCCTGGTGGATAGCATCAGTTCTTGTTGCTTGGTACTCATCTTGCTAAAGAAGGAGACAGGTTAGCTATCTTAATGAAGGTAATTAAAATGGCGGAACATCACATGCAAGTCATTGGATAGGTGCGAGAATTTCGGAATAGTGGGGTGTTGCGAAACATGCGCAGTTTTGTATCTATTTCCCGATAATAAGTGATGGCAAGGTAACAGTACAGCAGCACTACATCAAATATACACAAAAAGGGGGAAAAAGCACTATGTCTACTAACGATGGACAGCGAATCTCTCCGTGGCGTTGTATTTCACTTATCAAGTAATAAATTATGTGAAGTAATATTCTCGCTCGGCTCAAAAGTACTGGGTGTTCAATATCACTCGCATGTGTGTATACCTGCACTTTTGTACGTGTGCCAATGATTGAGCGGAAGCAAGCACAAGCACGCAAATACGATTCCTGCAGTGAACCAAAACAGTACCATCACGGCACCTAAACGTCGGCTATAGGGACAGGTACTGACTCAGTGTACGTAACTTACCACGTTTTTCACCGTTTGTTACACGCCTTTTTTTCCAAACAAGTTTTCATCCAATGTACCGTCACCTTCAATCAATCCACCGAAACGGAACGGTGATCCATAGACTACGTCGTTTATATTTATAGCCCCTTACCGAGCATCCGGTGTCATATATGTGTATTTCCTCCTCGTGTACTATCTCCCCGGAGCCAACGCTCTAAGAATGAGGCCTCCCCCGACTTGCTTCACTAGGAATCGGAAATTGAAGTGCTGCAGTAAGCCAAGGTAGACGAACGAAGCTGGACGGCGGCGCCAACCGAGAACCGAAGCGAACCTTTACACTGATTCAAGCTCACCAGCTTATAGCTTAACCCAGAAACAAAGAGCCGACATTGTCATCTACCTCTGTAGACAATACTACGCTGCACATCATGTTTCATGGCGATCGAGCTATAGCTATGCGCTAAGCGCGCGGAAAACCGCCGCAGTTCGCGCTGGCTCAGCTGGGAAGGTGGTGGGGGTATGGGCCCCCCATGCCTCCCCCTGGATCCGTCCCTGGACTACGAGCACTGCATGACCTTCGGTGACACTTCTGGGATAACAATTTGATGGAAACCGTTTTACCAATGAACAAATTTGTAATTAGCACCTGCAACCGATTCAGTTTAACTGTTGTGCTTTGCACTTAGAGATAGATACATAGAAGTACTTTAAGCGCACATTGTGTGCCACAGGTCATGTCACAAGAAAGTGTTCATTTCATAGTTTATACCAGCTGTCTGAAAATACTGCCGTTTTGTAACACAGAAAATATAGTCCTACTCTGCAAAAGATCTACTACCAGATATCTTCAAGTACCTGTAACCTCCTGGAGGCTGGCTACAGCAAATGGCACCAAATAATCCATCATGACAGATTTTAGGCATCCGTCAACCAACTCTCCATTGGCCATTTTGTATGGCGCAAAAAAAAACGGAAAAACCTGAGAGAGTCTCTATACCTTCGCTTTGTTGGTGCTGTCTGCTGTGTGCCAACAATAATTGATTGGAAATATAAAACTGGTCAATTGCAAGAAGCCATCGATATAAACAAAAACCAAAAATCAATCGATAGCAAAAATTAATCACTTAAGGTGGCGGGTAAATAATTTCACAATGAATTATCTGTGATATATAAACTGTCTCATCTCACTAGTTCTGCAATCACTTACAGCCAAACCTGACTTTCAAATAGTGCATGGCAAGTACTATCTGTGCAACAAATCCTGATACCATGCTACAGAAAATAACGCTGAGAGCAGTCGTTAAGTTTTACAATTTTTCAATAGCACTGTTCGAGAGCCACATCCTCCCTTATTGGCGTCAAGGAAGTTCAACAGTCGCTAGCTATAGAGGGGGCTACGTAAAGTTTTGGTCATAAGCTGTAAGCTTAACGGATGGCGAGTTGAAACTGTTATTGCAAAGTCACATTGTGTGGCGTTTCGCGGTACGAACTCTCCCCAGCATTCGTTAGTCACGAATACTTTACGCTACCCCCTCGACTAACTACTGGAGTAGCTGTTTATGGTAAAGAGAGTTGCTAAAGTCGTTTGCCTGATGCAAGAAGCGTCTCGAAAAAATGTATCCATAGCCTTCTTGGTGAGCGTGGCTATTGGTGTAGGGCGATCGACAATGTAGAAACTTCTCAGGCCTTCATGCTTCTGTCGCTTGTGTAGTGCGGCTTCACTCAAGAAGAAAAGCCAAAAGTGGTACAATGGTGGGCGTAAACCGGTGTCAGAGGAGTGAGTGACTCCCCGGAGGGAATGACTCCCCAGTCATTGGCTCCTAAGAATCAAATGACTCACCCTAGCGGACGTTAGTCACGAAATGGCAGCACTTGGCAGGAAATTCAAACTCATCTGTAGCAATCACTGGTGCTATATAATGGCGAGAAAAACGTGTTTTAGCATTCAGATCATCAGTCATGGAACAGCTTGAAGCAGTCGAGAACTATTTACTTCGTGGAGTATACCCAAGTGGTCTATCAAAAGGAGAGAAAGTCAACCTGCGGCAGAAGTGCAAGAATAACTTCAAATTGGAAGACGGGATTCTCTACTACAGGAAAGCAGACACTGCTGGACATCATGGAGGACATGACTTCAGGGGAGTCATTCACTTCTAGGAACCAATGACTTCAGGGGAGTCATTTCGTCCAAAGGGGAGTCACTGGGGAGTCACTAACCCTAACCCTTTCCCTTAACCATTTGCCACTACAGACAACCAGTTCACTGTATGGTCTAATATATTTAACCAATGGTAGTGCAATATATTTTAATATGGTGCATGACAGATCACAAATGAGTTTAATAAGATGACATAATGGATCGTGGTGAACTTAGCCTTTCCAGGCTACAGTGTTTCTAATCTCTTCCTGGTTGTTGAAAGTCTATAGCCCTATGTTTAAAGGCATTCTGACTAGTATGGCATGGCAAGGGGCATAGGCCTTCAACGAAGATCTGGATCATAGTTAGAAGTAATGGCATAGTGGAAATTAACAAGTTACACACATTTTATTTTTACATGTAAGGAGGAAATGTAAGGAAAGCTGAGGAGGAAAACTGAGAAATGCATACTCCCTAGCTTTCCTCCTTACGTGTAAGACGACCTATGCTGAATGGTGGGAAGGCTTAGGAACAAGGCTACTATTTACTTGTGATGTTCAAAGCTATTGCAACCCAGTTGAACCCGTATGTGGAGGTGTGTTACATAATTTGGAATTGCAATTCAGATTAGAGCTTTTACACGAACTGGGATTAGTTTAATCTGGATTCAGACCTGGGTTAAAGGCCAGTATAAACGGGGCTTTAAGGGCTAGAGTTAGTAACAAAATTCTCATTATACTATGATAATGTACAATTTCATAGTAAGAAACAAATTGGTCATTATACCTTAGAGGTCCCACAGGCACTTTGAGCCAGTAACAAGTCCACAGCAGGCACGCCTCAGATGTTTGTGCAGGAAGTCTTAAAATGAACTGCCCCACGCATTTCAATGGTATACCTTTTATATCAAACCAAATGTTTGGTGAGTTAGTCCACTTTGGTTCTGAAGCCGTCATTGTGACTGAACACAATGTACATGACTTGGCAATGGCTTAGTGGAATTTAACCAGTTACACACACTTCATTTTAAGGAGGAAATCTATTGAGGAAGGCTGAGGAGGAAAGCTGAGGAATACCTATGATTTTCCTCCTTACATGTAAGATGAACTATGCTAAGGAATGCTATTCCTTAGTTCTGATGAACTATGCTAAGGAATGCTATTCCTTAGTTCTGATGAACTATGCTAAGGAATGCTATTCCTTAGTTCTGTAGAAACATGCACTCATTTGCATGATGATGATTTTACTGTATGTGTACAGCAAAGCCACCATGCTAATGAGAAGAGCATTTGTATGATGGTGGTGTTTTCATAAAACCCTTTGTCTTCACATTGACATTTTAACTGAGGAAGTCACAAAGCAACAAAGTGAACGGAACCTTTGAACGTACCTTGAGTCATTTTCTTTCAGTTGCAATGTATGAGTACCAGACATCCGATTGTAATTACTTACTTGCCTTGTATTGGGCATAAAATCAGGATAATAGAAAATAAGCACCCCATGAATATAGGCACCCATTTTCATTGCAACAATCACATCGCATTCATAAACACCCATAAAAAGATATGCACCCCACATGAAACTGGACCCGTTACCATGCAAGCTGAGGTGAATTTGCTGATTTGGCTATTTCGAACAAAGCTGCTAATTTTTGCCAGTGTCTATCTCCGATTGTGAGCAAGTTATCGACACGGGATACTAACCAAAACATCCAGGAATTAGCAACAACCTGTAATGGATTTGTTAGTTTCATGTGCTTTACTTTGGTGGCGGGGGTTAGTAATGATCGATCGATTGCTGACTGTATCTCTAGTTCTGGAAAAGCAATAAACATTGGACAGAAATTAGCAGAAAAGGAACCCGTCTATAGGCCTAAAATATTTCCCAGCTAATCCATTCCCACACAACTGCACACTACCAGAAAATTACATGCTTTTATTAGCACCCCATGAAAATAAGCACCCATTCTGGCTGCTAATTTCCAAAATAGGCACATGTGCTTAACATCCCGATTTTACGGTATTTGTGGCCTTTTTAAATTAAGTATTGCATATATTGTGCGTCTGCGCCATCCCTACATAGAGAGTCTACCAACTCTCTGATACCTGACATTTCCAAGTATACCTGCTATAGGGTGCTTTGTGTACTCTTTTTAGAGACAGGTGCACTGATGGGCTATTTCACTGGTATGTAACATTACACACTCAAATTACAGACTGCTTACTACAGGTGAATCTTACTAATTACAGGAAACTTTGGCCGTGCACATGCCCAGCTGGGTGGTGTTGAGGCATTATACTGTAGGGCAGCGTTGGACCACAAGCTCATGTATGTTTTCCAAATTCCAATAGTGGACATAGTGCAAGTGGAGGACCACAATTTTGTCTGGGATCCAGGTATGTTCATATTAGAGTAAAGAACTATATTACTACACAGTTGTACCCCTTGGCAGTACATGTTGAGTATTCGGGTGTTATATAGCCTTTGGGTATTGATATTGGGGTATTTGGGATGATTAGTTTCATATCTTTTTGGACAACATTGTATAACGTTATTAGCACAAGTATTCTTCTATAACATTTACTTGGAAGACTGTCTAATCAGGTTGTTTAGCTACAGTTAAAATTTAAAGCAGGCTGCACTGTGTTTAATGACATAGACAAGAGGGTACATAAAAAACTGAGATAACCAAAGTTATTACAGTGCCAAGTGAGAAGAAAATCAGTTTTAAGCCATGGGACATTTGAAGTCATAAATAATGCAAATATCGGCTTAGTGGCGACTTACTGAATCTCATGGACTGAAGAAAATGAAAGAGCATCAAGATTGCAGGCAATCTGATTGCAATTCTTTACTATTAGCAACATTACAGTGCAACCCCACTGGTCAGAATGGTAACACACACAGATGTTATGACAGGCACATCCTACATTGCTGCAGGAATCTCCCAGACATCTAGTGTAGTAGAGCACTACCCCCTGGACAAATTAATATTGAGAACCCAACTGTTCATCTGTGGGGGGGGGGGGGGGGGGGGGGGGGGGGGGGGGTGGACATCAAATGGAATAGCCCAATATAAGGCAAGTAAGTTACAACCAGATGTCTGTGTGTTACCTCCTGGTAGTTCATCTTACATGTAAGGAGGAAAGCTAAGGAATCATAGGTATTCCTCAGCTTTCCTCCTCAGCCTTCCTCAATAGATTTCCTCCTTAAAATGAAGTGTGTGTAACTGGTTAAATTCCACTAAGCCATTGCCAAGTCATGTACATTGTGTTCAGTCACAATGACGGCTTCAGAACCAAAGTGGACTAACTCACCAAACATTTGGTTTGATATAAAAGGTATACCATTGAAATGCGTGGGGCAGTTCATTTTAAGACTTCCTGCACAAACATCTGAGGCGTGCCTGCTGTGGACTTGTTACTGGCTCAAAGTGCCTGTGGGACCTCTAAGGTATAATGACCAATTTGTTTCTTACTATGAAATTGTACATTATCATAGTATAATGAGAATTTTGTTACTAACTCTAGCCCTTAAAGCCCCGTTTATACTAGACCTTTAACCCAGGTCTGAATCCAGATTAAACTAATCCCAGTTCGTGTAAAAGCTCTAATCTGAATTGCAATTCCAAATCACCTCCACATACGCGTTCAACTGGGTTGCAATAGTTTTGAACAGCACAAGTAAATAGTGGCCTTGTTCCTAAACCTTCCCACCATTCAGCATAGGTCGTCTTACACGTAAGGAGGAAAGCTAGGGAGTATGCATTTCTCAGTTTTCCTCCTCAGCTTTCCTTACATTTCCTCCTTACATGTAAAAATAATTTCCACTAGTTCCAATGATGATCCAGATCTTGGTTGAAGACCTATGCCGCTGCCATGCCATACTAGTCAGAATGGCATATTATCCCCAAATAGCATGCTATATTCTCCACTTCACCCTTGTTAACCCTCGGCACGCATGCGCCATAGGGTTACACTGGTAGTCGTTCTGTGTGTGTGTGTGTGTGTCTGTCTGTCTGTTACCACACTAGCAGCTACATACCTCGTTTATACGTCTCAAGTGAGGTGTCATATGGTTGTTTATGGTGTTTTCAAGATTTTAGTCGTGTGGCTTTGCTGAAAACGCTTCGTTCAAAAGTTCTGGTATGATTTTCTGACCACCACTGCCTTCCTGGCTTCTTGATGATGATGACGAGCTCTCGATGGACAAAAGAGACAGACAAGCGTGTAGGGATAGTGATAGCTCCTATAACACGACTGACTTGTCACTGATCTTACTAAAATAGCCACTATCCTAGCTCGAAAGTTTCTTGGCTTTCATCGTTGTGTATCTGCTGACCTGGCACTATGCTGGCACACGTGACACATACATGTCTCGTCTATGCACGCGCGCGCACGTTTCACATTCCTAGATCTATGCATATTGCATTCCTGCTGCTTGCACGTGCATTTGCTCACGTTGTAGTTAGCCCAGCTATAAATAACATTATTTTTCTCACACTATCCATTAATTTCATTCCAGCATAAATTTTCCAGCTATACAGTATATATATAATCCTCACACCACACTATACACCTTGTGATGTTATACTGGCATAGCTATATGCTTGCCCATGTCATTGTAATAACATTACATAAGAGCATAACGACATTAAAAGCCGAACATTTTCATTTCAAAATAATTATCACTCAATGAACCAAAACACACATCAAACGCCAAGGGTTTTGCACTATATGTGCTTCATTTCTATAGTAACAGGTGGGTATTATCTTCCGCATACCGAGAGAAACTTATTGATTCCATTTCATATACCACAGGAAGTTGTAAAATGATGTTCCCTATAAGCTACCTTCTTTGCAGTGTAAACTGCTTTGTATGTTTACTAATATAAACTACCTCATATCGACAACAAGGACCAATCGGGTTGAAGAAATAATATAAACACATAATGCATGTTTGTCTGGGATTATTGTTTACAATAACCACCCTTGTCCTTGTGCTCTGCCCTTGGAGTATTGACCATAAATCCAAGGCTCCATGCATTATCTAATCCCACCTGATTTGTCCTCCTTCTTGTTACTGTACACACAAGGTACTTTATACTATACATGTGAAAGAGTTTACAGTAGCTAACTCAACATGGATTTATTTAAACACAACTTATGATTGGCTAGACTGCAGTATACTACACTTGTCATGTATTTACTAATTGAAAGTTATAACAATTACAAGTCCTGGGAGATATCTGTGATATTCGCTGTTGGTTATACCCTGGCTGTTACCTAGGATACAAGGGCAAGTGGGATATATTTACAGTATTTGGGCATGGTACATATCTCGATACAAGTTTGTCGAAAACCTTGCACGCCCTTTGCGCCCATCGCTACTTTGTCCATAGAGCCGTTTGACACTTTTGAATGTCTCCTCTGCCACGCCTCCAGAATAGTGCATCAGAGCAGTGCTGCAACGCCCCTCCTCCAGAATGGCGCATCAGAGCAGTACTGTAGCCCCGCCTCCAGAATGGCGGATCAGAGCAGTACTGTAGCCCCGCCTCCCGAATGGCGCATCAGAGTAGTGCTGCAGCCCCGCCTTCAGAATACTGCAGCGGAACAGTGCTGCAGCCCCGCCTCCAGAATACTGCATCGGAGAGCAGTGCAGTGCTGCAGCCCCGCCTCCAGAATACTGCATCGGAGACTAGTGCAGTGCTGCAGCCCCTCCTCCAGAATCTAGAGTAATGCAGTGCTACAGCCTGTCTCCAGAGTATATATTACTTGTCGAAATGATTTGCCTTACATTAACGTTAGCTATGCCTAATAAGGCATAGCTAATGTATTCTACACTAGGAAATGTAGAACACTGTGGGGGCGAGCCTGAGCAAGCTGATACAGGATATTATGTCACTGATGAGTGACTAGTGTAATAGCTACATCAAGTCAATCATCCTGGCCTCCTACATGCACATCCATTACCATTCACAGGGGGCTTTGGAAGTGCTTGCTGGTTTACTAATTTGTCATGGCATATACTGATATAGCAGGAATTGTCACTATAGCCAAACTTCAAAATGCCTAAGTAGCTAAGTCCTCACCTGAGATAGCCAAGTATCGCATATGCCAGCCATTTCTCCAGCCAGGGCAGCTAATGTAGCTACACATGCATGGACTAAGCTTTACGATGAAATCATGAGCTGAATTTCCGGCGTTTATGAGTGCCGTTCATGCCATGCATGACTGGCTCTACCTAAAGCAACCTCAACCACTGTCCATATTTGTACCGCCTGTGTGCGGCCTGCCGTTTTTTTTTTTTGTTGTTTTTTTTTTTTTCTATAAAACTTTATGCAAAAGGCAAAGGATGCACAAAATAGCCATATGCTAATAAGAAGTGCACCCTGTTAAGGGGGACAAACACAAAAATGAACACAGCACTACAAATAAGACAAAAACACAGAAGCAGTGATACTGTATGTATATTATATTATGTACATATTATGTCACTGATGAGTGACTAGTGTAATAGCTACATCAAGTCAATCATCCTGGCCTCCTACATGCACATCCATTTACCATTCACAGGGGGCTTTGGAAGTGCTTGCTGGTTTACTAATTTGTCATGGCATATACTGATATAGCAGGATTTGTCACTATAGCCAAACTTCAAAATGCCTAAGTAGCTAAGTCCTCACCTGAGATAGCCAAGTATCGCATATGCCAGCCATTTCTCCAGCCAGGGCAGCTAATGTAGCTACACATGCATGGACTAAGCTTTACGATGAAATCATGAGCTGAATTTCCGGCGTTTATGCATGAGTGCCGTTCATGCCATGCATGACTGGCTCTACCTAAAGCGACCTCAACCACTGTCCATATTTGTACCGCCTGTGTGCGGCCTGCCGGTTTTTTTGTTGTTGTTGTTTTTTTTTCTATAAAACTTTATGCAAAAGGCAAAGGATGCACAAAATAGCCATATGCTAATAAGAAGTGCACCCTGTTAAGGGGGACAAACACAAAAATGAACACAGCACTACAAATAAGACAAAAACACAGAAGCAGTGATACTGTATGTATATTATATTATGTACAGGATTAAGAAATGTATAGTTAACATTGTTACTCTTCAAATGCTGCATAGGTAAATTAACAACAGACTCATGCAGGGAGCAAGTTCCACGCATGAACAGTATGTGGTACAAACGAATGTAAATATGCATTGGTACCAGCAAATGGTTGTTGGAGCAGTAGTTGTCTGTTTGTACGCTGACTGTGATTTGGCCTTGTGGTAATCATGTTGGATGGAAAAAAAGCATAAACCATGAACAATTTTGAACAACATGCACAGGCTGGCCTGAGCCCTTCTGGGTTCCAGGGCAATAATATCAAAATATACTGATAGCCACTGTCCCAAGATTTGGTTGCCATTCGTAGTGCAAATTTTTCCACATCCTTCAGCTGTTTTATGTGTTTTTGCACGTATATGGGTTCCACACTGGACTAGCGTATTCAAGGTGAGGTCTAACCAGTGAGAGGTACAATTGGAGGAAGGTGTCTTTGCTGGCTTTATTGTAGAATCTTCGATACAGGAGACCAAGAATCTTTCTGGCTTTTGAGCAGACAGAGTCTATGTGTTGTGAAAAGGATAATTAAGTCACTAGCAAGAATCACGCCAAGATATTTGAAGCATTCTACCTGTTCCAGGGGTGTATCTCCGAGGTATAAAACTCCAGGATAAGTAGGCCTTCTTTTTCTAGATATCACCATGTACTTGCATTTGACAGAATTAAAGGTAAGATGGTTCTGTTGTACCCATTTGTCAATGCTTGAAATGTCATTCTGTAAAAGTTGAAAATCCTCCCATCCTTTGATGGTACGAAACAGTAGGAGGTCATCCGCGTAGAGAACAGAGTGACTGCCATCTGAAGTGGGTAGGTATGTCAGGTCATCAATATAAATTAGAAAAAGAAGAGGGCCCAAAATGGATCCTTGGGGTACCCCAGATAGAGCATGCGAGTCTGATGAGCTTGCTTGATCCATTAACCACCACCATCTGCTTCCTGAAAGTAAGATAGTTTCCTACCCAGGCCAGGATGTTGATGTTTAGACCCTTTTCCATAAGAACTTTGTGGGGAACAGAGTCAAACGCCTTTCGTAGGTCAAAAAAGACAGCTCCAATTTCACTACCCTCATCAAGCATTCTCAGCCAGTTGTCAACTGTGGCTAGTAGTGCAGTCCACTGTGGACTTCCCTGGTTGAAAGCCCCATTGAGAGTTTGAGAGGGGGTGCATGATATCCGAAATAATATGGTGAACATGCCGTTCTATATAGCACTTTGCTCAGGATACTGAAGAGAGAAATAGGCCAATAATCATTAGGGGTGGTAGCTGTCGATGATTTTGGTATTGGTACAATAAGAGACTTCTTCCATTCTGTAGGTACAGTGCCAGTTTGGAGGGACAAGTTCATCAAAACAGTCACAGATGGTGCTATAGCACTAGCTGTAGCCTTTAGCATGTGAGCTGATATTTTATCTGGGCCTGTTCCCTTGCTAGTGTCCAAAGTTGACAGGAAGTGATAGATCTCACCGACTGAACACAAATAGACTTCTGGTATGTTGTTGCATGGTACAGCACCATACATAGAGTGATCCTCTAGGGTAAGTGGGGGTACTGCCTGGTTGAAACAGCTGGAAAAGTAATTTCCAAGCATGTCTGCCTTCTCACTATCTGTACAAGCAAGGGTGTTGCCCTGTGAGAGGACAGGAATGGAACTTTGGTTCTTGTTCAGATATTTTACAGACTTCCAGAATTTCTTAGTGTCATGTGGATTGATTTGGCGGAAAAAAGAGGTTTTGGCACCTCTTAGTTGTGTTGTCACTCTATTACGTAGCTTCTTGTACTTTTCAAAGTCAGACTTCTTTTTAGACCTTTTAGAACGGCTGAAGAGCATGTTCCTTCTTTTCATTAGTTGCACAAGACTCTTGCTCAGCCAGGGAAGATTGTGTCGAGGTGGTAATCTCCTATGAGGTACACACTCCCTCATAATTTCAAGAAATCGATTCTGCCAATTGTTCCACGATGTGTCCACCTCACCGGTAATCAACGACTGCCAGTCAGTTCCCTCAATCAGGTTATTGGCCCTTTGCCAGTCAGCATGTGCGTATTTCCAGACTATCCTATAAGGATGACTTTGAGGTTGACTTGCATGTTTCCACTGAGATTGTAAAGACAGACCCAGGTGATCTGAACTGGAAGGAGGGGGAATAGTGTTACATGACTGAAACAGAGATGGTGATGACACAGCTATGAGATCAATCATAGAAGAACTGGCATTAGAACATAGGTGGGTGGGTTCAGACACAACTTGTGATAAACAAAAATAATTAAAAATGTTGAGCAACTTCCTATAAAAAGGGTGAGCATAATTACAAAAATTAACATTAAAATCCCCTAACAAAATATAATTACAAAACTCTGGAATATTCAGTGATTGCAAGTACAAAAATAGATCTTCAAAAATGAGAGAAGGAGAACTGGGTGGACGATAAAAGACAGAAATGCAGACTTTACCTATACCATTACTAACAGTTAATGATATGATCTCCAAGCCATGAGATGGTACAGGAAGTAAAGTAGTGACAAAACATGAACGCACATAGACAATGACCCCACCACCATGTCTGTTCCTGTCAAGTCTGTACGACTGGTAGCCACAGATAGCAACCTCGGTATCGTGTATTTCTGTGCTCAGCCATGATTCCACAATGCATATTACATCTGGATTATCTGCCCCCACAACTGCACATAACTCGTCATGTTTGTGTAACAAGCTCCTTGCATTGAAGTATACAATGTTCTTTTTTTTTTCTATAACAGTTCTGCAAGATGCAAGGATACAACAATAGCAAAGTGCTAACTGATAATTGTACCCTAGGTAGTATATAGAGAGGATAAATACTTACATTATACATAATTGAGTTGCAATAAAGAACGCTTAAAAGAGAACAAAGAGTCACAACTATGTACTGGAGGGGGGAGGGAGTTCCATAAGTCAATAGTGTGGGGAAAAAAGGAGAACTGATGTGCATTAGAATAGGTAACAGGTCTCTGAAGTAGAAAGGTGCTGTTGTTTCTCAAATTTAGAGGCAGGTTTCTCCAGACAACAGGTGCGCCAGGGAAGTCAAACTGCCCTTGAATGACTTGGTAGAGGAAACACAGCTTTAGGTAATGCCTTCTGCTTGCTAGAGTGGGCAGATTACCAGACTGCAATAGTGTGGCATAGTCAGCATTCCAATCCCTCATGCACATCCTAAGCGCAAATTTCTGTACTCTCTCCAGTGAGTCAGAGAGGCCTTGTTGGTGGGGGTCCCAAACTGGAGCTGCGTATTCAAGGTGTGGTTGAACAAATGTTAGATAGAGTTGCGACAGAGTCGAGCTACTTGTATGGCCATAAAACTTGCGATAGATGATGCCGGCCTGTCGCCTAGCCCTTGTACAGAGTTCAGAAATGTGGGTAGACCAGTTCAGAGTGAATGTTATCCATACACCAAGATATTTATAGGAATTGACTCTCTCTAGACAGCAGTTGTTGATAAGAAGGGGGGAGTTAGGTATTATGGGCTGTTTCTTTCTAGATATGATCATGTACTTGCATTTGGTAGTGTTAAACTTCAGGTTATTACCATCAGTCCAAGCACACAGATTGTTGACATCACCTTGCAGATCATGATAGTCGGCAGATGTGTAAATTGGGCGGTAAAACAAGATGTCATCCGCATAAAGAGACATAGTTCCATCAGACAAGGGGATCATGGTGATGTCGTTGACATAAACAATGAACAGTAATGGCCCAAGAACAGAGCCTTGAGGAACTCCAGAGTAAACAGGCAAGATGTCAGATGAGGAGCTGTTTACGTAAACATACTGATGTCTAAAGCTTAGGTAGTGAGTTAACCATTTCAAGATGTGAGAATGGACATTAAGGTCCTTGAGCTTCTGTAATAGGGGTCGGTGGGGGACTGTGTCGAACGCTTTACTAAAGTCGAAGAATACAGCGCAGATGTCAAGTCCTGAGTCAAGTAGTCTGTGCCAGTTATCAGTAGCAGCAAGTAAAGCTCCAGTGGTGGATTTACCATGGGTAAAGCCCCACTGTTGGGTAGAGAGTGGATGGAATTCTGCAAAGTGGTCAATCAGTAGGTTTCTCACATGCTTTTCCAGAAGTTTGCTCAACACAGAGAGCAGTGAGATTGGGCGGTAGTTTCCTGGATCGGACTTGTTGTGTGATTTTGGAATGGGTGAAACACGGGCAATCTTCCATTCATTTGGAATTTCACCAAGTTTAAGTGAGATGTTGAAAAGTTGAGTGACAACAGGAGTAATGCTCAAGGCGGTCTCTTTGAGCATACGTGCAGAGATGTCATCATCACCACTGCTTTTGGTGGTATCAAGAGTGCACAGTAGCTCATAGATTTCGTCTTCAGAGCACAAGAAGTCATCTGGACAGTCAGTAGGGACAACTTCAGGAAGATCAGAGATGGATAGTTCTGGAACTGAACGATTGTAGTGGTTGGTGAAGGTGATGTTCAGAAGATTGGCCTTGTCCAAAGCTGAACTAGCAATGATATTTTCGCTCTTCAGAGGTGGAAAGGAGCTTTCTCTTGGACTGAGTGATCTTATAATTTTCCAGAACTCTTTTGGATTCTGAGGGTGAAGGTTGGAGAAAAATCTCTGCTTTGCTAGTCGCAGTTCAGATACAACTTTGTTCCTAAGCTGTTTGAATTTTGAGTAGTCAATGCTACTTCCGCTACCATGAGCCTTCTTAAAGTAGTAGTTTCTCTTTTTAATCAACTGAGTGATTGTTTTAGTTAGCCAGGGTAAGTTCTGCCTGTTTGGAACCACAGACCTGTTCAAATTATTGTTATCTGGCTTCTGATTAGTGAAACAATGTAAGTTATCTTCAGTATTTGAAGCAGCTGCAGTCTGATAGCTTGCGCCATCCACAAAGTGAGACTGATATCTCAATGGGCTCCTATGTTGCAGCATTGTTTGGTTTTGAGAGCTTTCACCCTCCACGTAATTAATAGAAATTTCTACTGCTGAGCAGCTTGCTCCCGCTGGCTCTGATTCAGAACAGCGGGAGTTGAGACCAAAGGGGGAAGATTATCCAATAGCTCATCTGAATCCTCAGCTGGAATGACTAGCAGGGGTATCCAATTGGGTAGACTCTTGGGCAGGAGGGGCAGGAGGATGTATGGGCCGTTGATGGTCGGTAGAAGGGAGGCTGTCTTTTCACCCAATCCCATGTGGTACCGCCCTAATTGGTCATGTGACTTCCAGTGCAACTTACATGCCAAGCATATTAGCGCTCTTGTCAGTTACCTACGTCAGTCTCGCGGTGGACCTAGGCTAGACTCTTGCAACATGGAACTAGCTAGATGACTTCTTTCAGTGTTAGTACATGACGTTATAATTATGTTCTTTACTAAAGTAGCCTGCCTTACTTGTTTTACTGGTTATGTTTTACTGTAAGTTGTTCAGCTGAAATTCAACCATGCAAGTTGATGCAAAACAGAACTGATTGTAAAATTTGACCATGAATACTTACAAAAAAATAACATCATACTCAGGCCTTCAAATCATGTGCTAGTTTCTTGCAGTATGCCTGACAAGCACTGGAGTAAGAAGGACTGAGGCTAACAAAAATTGACTAGGTACAAAAATGACTACATACAACACGACAGCATTGAGTTCTTGCATGTAAGCATCAATATATTAGGTCTTCACATGGGAGGATACGACAGGCACATCTTGACTGAAGCTTCTACACTTCTCAATCTGCAAAGAGAAATATAGAAAAGTTCCCTAGCTATCAACTCCGTCTCATACCCAGACTATTTTTCGGCACACAGAGGGAAAAAAGTCTGGTCAATGGCCTATTCCGTTTTTGATCCAAGCGCCATGGTGGTGGTGCTCCAATCACATTGCTTCATGCGAATGACGTCACATACTGCAATAACTAATTTTAAGAAGGCTAGGCGGTTGAAGTGCTATCAGGAGACTAAGCCAGGCAGAACCAGAGAACGGACTAGCGAAGGAAGATTTCCATTAACGGCAGAACGTTAGCATCCGTAAGCTATACAGGGTTTATATGGTTAGGGTGGGGTTAGGGTTGGGTTAGGGCTGGTATAAATACCGTATAGCATACGGATGCTAACGTTCTCAGTAGTTCCGCTAGCGTAGCATTTTAATTTCTGGCGCGTAAAGCGGAAGTAGCACTTCCTGTCAATGAACAGTCAACTTACCCAAATGTGCGGTAACTTCAACCTGATTTTTCTCAGGAACTATACGGTCTATGAGCACGCGGTTTTCACAGTTTTGACAAGCAACTAGTGCCCTATTGATGTGTCCACCCACTCAAATACCAAAAGGAAACCAGGTAAATGAGAGATAGTAAAGCTTCCTTATGTCACAAATGGTCACTATTTGATGTGGTACACAACTCTACTGCACAAATCCAGCTCACAAACAGAATTCCATCAGAAGTGTGATCATTTGAAAGGGGATTGGTACAACTTCTTTGCATGAACTAAAGAAGTGTGTCTATGCAGTAGTTTAGCTAGCAGAGCCCATTGAATATAACTTAAATTTCATTAAGGATGTATACAAAGATTCACATTAAATACACAGTTACCATTAAGTGTAATTCAGAATTTACAAACCATAAGCAGATCTTGCAGGTACTCACTAACACCATAGCTATATTTAGAGCTTTTTGAAGTGTATAATCTGTACTCTTAAAGTATTTATGAAGCCAAAGTGTTTGTAGTGATTAATCTTCAGGATGGTGGATCACACTCCAGTCCGCAAAAAGGGAAAGACTAGAGCACTTAGAGCCAGCCAGGTCCACCCAGGCCAAAAATGTACACAGTGCACATTGTGCAATGAAAATGCCAACTCCTATGTACATTCAGTGAACTGGAGGCCAAGCGAAGTTAGTCTTCTTCACCAACTGGCTCCAGATGTAGCTGGAACAGACTGTATATGTCGTGCCTGTGGTGAAGACGTTAAACGAAGTTTTCAGTCTAGTGAATACACCCCAAGATGGATAAAAAAAGGCAGTGTACAACTGTACTAAAAGTCTGTGCCATACAGGACTGTGTGACAGACACTAAGTCAGTAAAGGTAACAACAATTGGAACAATTGAAGAGTTGCAGAAATTACTAAATTGTGATGTAATTAATATAAACTTTGATGATGGCATACCTCTGTGCTCAATCCACTACAATGAATTCTACCGGCACATTGACCTTGCTGCTCCTTGTGCTAGTTGTGGGGTACTGCCTGGGGGAGGGAAAAAGTTTTTTCGTCACCCCCCCAATTCAACACTAGTCAACAGACTCCTTGAGAACATTGATTTCCCTGTTAATGACTGTGATGTCATATGCAAATCTTGCTATGACTTTCACAGGTTTCTCATTTCTGACACCAAAACTTCAAGCAGTGATGAACATTTGCTAATAACTATTGAAGACCTCAGTAAACAGGTGTCACTGCTTCCCACACAAAATGAAGCAGAAATAACACTATGGGCTTTAAACAAGACAGCTCTAAATGTGGCTGCAGAAATAAAATATAACCATGCTCTTCTCATGACCAGTGTGTATAATGAATTTCTGCAAACAATAAACAACTGTTGTTAAACCTGTGCTGTGATTAACCCACCAAGCATACGCTGGCTGCTAGCTGAAATTGTACTAAAAGTGTCCCCTCACTTATCATTTGTTTGCAAGGTAAAGAAAGAAGGCACTATTCTCTACCGTAACAATGGGGACATAATGTGTGCCTTATCACATTCACTGGCTAAAAACAAACATCATGATTGTTTTAGCAACATCACAGGCATGCTGAATAACTTAATGCATGAACAAGCCAAAGGATTTATTCAGAAGTACAAAGGACATCATGAAACATTATCGGAAATATCCTTGAACAACATTGCTGCATCAACCAATCCAGAATTGTGGAAATTCTTAACTCAGTTGACGCAGTCTAAAAGGCTGCGACAACGTAAGTATCTCAGCTACAGTACCCATGATGTACACACAGTGCGTACACTGTACTGCTTGTGTGTATTACTGTTCACAACAAACCCTCAATGCTGTGTCCCTATACATCTCCCATTAACCGACCTTATTCTTTGTCATGGAGGTACAACAGAATTGGTTACAGTTTTAAACAGATTTGGGGCAGTAGCATCAGCTGATACACATAGCAGATTCTTGCAAGACCTTTCTGCTGACCGTAAGGCAATGCTGGACCACAATCTTAGCCCCAATGCATTCCGCATTGTTTCTGTAGACAACACTGATATTCTGCAGTCACATGCACAAGTGTATGCCTCAGACTCCCACCGAAGCTACCATGGGACGTCTATTCAGTGTGCTGAACCACTACCCAAAACCTGTGTGAATGCACATAACCAACAGCCAACTGACACAGAAAAACGAATACATGCTCTCACACCCAGCAGGTCTCCATCTGTGCTGATGGAAAAAGCTAAGTGCATGAGGATGCTACAAACTGCAGGGATGGAACACCCTCTGTGTGTCTCAATGTTCAACTCAATGTCAAACAAAGGGATGACCCCTGTAATACACTCAGCGACAGAACGTCACTCAACATCACTTCCTTTGCTCTTGGCAGCTGTGTCTGAGTCCACGTCACATCCCTCACTCTCAATCACAGGTGGTCAGTCCACATCAGCGGCTGTTTCTCAGTCCACGTCACATCCAGATCCCTCAGTCTCAATCACAGAACATCAGTCCACGTCAGCGGCTGTTTCTCAGTCCACGTCACATCCGGATCACTCACTCTCAATCACAGAACACCAGTCCACGTCAGCGGCTTTTTCTCAGTCCATGTCACGTCCAGATCCCTCAGTCTCAATCACAGGTGGTCAGTCCATATTAGCGGCTTTTTCTCAGTCCATGTCACGTCCAGATCACTCACTCTCAATCACAGAACACCAGTCCACGTCAGCAGCTGTTTCTCAGTCCACGTCACATCCGGATCACTCACTCTCAATCACAGAACACCAGTCCACGTCAGCGGCTTTTTCTCAGTCCATGTCACGTCCAGATCACTCACTCTCAATCACAGAACACCAGTCCACGTCAGCGGCTGTTTCTCAGTCCACGTCACATCCCTTACTCTCAATCACAGAACACCAGTCCACGTCAGCGGCTTTTTCTCAGTCCACGTCACATCCCTTACTCTCAATCACAGAGGGTCAGTCCCTATCAGGTGCCATTTCAGCTCAATCATCTTCCCACGTGAGTCTCGCTTTTACTGACTTTCAGCAAAATGTTGCAGAAAAACAGGCTATAACTCAGTTGGAACACAAATTCTTCCAGTACATAGTTTGCAAACATTCCTTGTTGGACAAAGAGTCACCTCTACTGTTTCACTTCCATCAATTCTTGTGTACCACATCTAAGAACTACCAGCCAACTGAGAAATCAAATTTGACCTATCTCGACATCTTAAACGAACATGCTGATTCAAAAGAGACAATTCTCACAGTGCTAGAATTACTGGAAGCTAAGTACAATGTGCTGAGAGGTATGTCTGAGTACCTGATTGTAGTGGGAGATGCTAAAACATTCAACCATTTAGTCAGTCTAAAGAGAGAACAGTCTGAAAAGTTTGCATGGCTGTTACCTTTTCCAGGAGATTGGCACATTCTTAAAAATTTCCACCCAGTGATAATTAACACTTATGCAGATGCTGGATTGCGACAGCTAGCAGAAACATCAGGATTTCGAGCAAAAACCCTAACTTCCTTACTTTCTTGCAACAACTTCAGGCTTGTGCATAACTTCATAATACAAATGGGTGAATCAATACTCCGAACAATGTTTACAAAGTTCATGAGCCACCGTATGGAACCATGTTTCAATTGTAGCTATTCACTTACATCAGATACAATTGTTGACATAATATCACAGCCACTGCTGAATGTCAGTAATAGCACAAGTGATCTCATTAAACCAGCATTATTACAAGTTGTTGATATTATGGAAACAGGAAGTCTGAAGTCACTCCAGGATGAATTTAACTTGTTTGTTGACAGCCTTGCACAGAATGATTCTACTTGGAAGTTTTGGAAAGGTTTCATTTTCACTGATTTTCTTGCATATTTGTCACTGTTCACAGCTTTACGTACTCGAAATTGGAATTTACGAGTTGCTAGTTTGAAGCAGATGGCCCCATTATTCTGTGCATTTGACAGACCAACATACAGCAAACTTGTACCAAATCACATAATGGATTTGCTATGTCTCCCTAGTGAAATAAACATCCATTTTGAGGCTGGAGCATTTGCAGTAGCACTTGGGGACAGAAAATCACACTGTGTTGGGTTGGATGAGGCCCACGAAATGGGAGTTAACAAAAGTATAAAGCAGTTAGTGGTGCGTCCAACCAAAGACAACATGCAACGCCTAGCTACTGTAATGCACCATCGTGCCAAGATACAGAACAGTCTAAGTAGTGTGGCTGGAACTGCCTACAAGGAGCATCAACACTCTCATCATCTTCCTGATGAAGTCACTGCAAAGGTTTCTTACACAACTAAAAAGATAGAAACCAACATTATGTCAACACTACAGCAGAGTAACACCTTTGAAGTTGTAGGCTCAGACCGCGGCTTGTTTAACTTTATAAATGGGGTTAAAGCTACACCTGAGCAACAACGAGATCTTCTTACCTATCATGACATAGGGGATGAGGACTATGAAAATTATGTGAGCTATCACCTTCATGCAAATGTTATCAATGCTCCACGACGGAAGAGAAGACTGAACACATTTTCAACTGCAAAGAAGAGAAAAGCTAAGGAAAGGCAAGTTCAGAGGGAGAGAAAGTTACTAGAGAAGTGTTTGAGAAGGAGAATTCAGTGGATTGGAAGTCAAGGCAAAGTTGTTGGTTCATTGAGTGAGCAGTTGACTAGCACGCCTCGTGCTCTAGCAGATGAGGAAGGACTACCATTAAAAGGTAAGACTGTTGAATTTTTAGGAAGAAGATATTGTGCTGTACCACTACTTACTTCCGAACTACCACCAAACTGGCATCCTCATGCTGTAATTCTAGAGGGCATGTTTCTGATTCACACCAGCCCACTGTCCCACCACTACAACATACAGGATTATGCATTGCATCTACTACAGAGATATACACTGAAACACTACAAAGTGGGAGCAATTGAGGTTCACATAGTCTTTGATGACGTAGGTAGGCTTGAAGTCTCACCTAAAGTTTTTGAAAGACAGCATCGTGATAAAGGGACTGAATCACTAGTTGATCATCAACACTACTTATTTGTACCAGAATTGCCTCGTTCACAAGAATGGAAAACTGTCCTCAAGTGCAGAACATGTAAACATAACTTGACAGAATCTCTAGCTAATGCCATGCTACAGATTGCTCCATCAATCTTGATGGAAAACTCCCGCTTCATTACAGCCGGAGCATTTCGTGGAACCTTACAAGATAAGGCTGTAATGGTACATGCAAATAGGAAGGTTGAAATTGTGGAGACACTTGAAAGTAGTATCGAGGAGGGGGATATGAGGGTTTGGCTGCATTGTAAAACTTCTGCTGGTACTAAAAAGATAATCTATTCACCTGATACTGACACCTTTCATGTTGGCATTGGATTACTTGATGATCCCAGACTCTCTGAGTATGACATCTATGTTCAACTCAATAAACTAGGTACTAGTCCCAAATACATACACGTAACTTCGCTTCAAGCTGCCTTGTTAAACGATCCTGATCTTGCAGCAATACCAAGGGCAATTAAACTACAGTGTTTACAGACAATGTATGTTGTGACTGGCTGTGATTACACATCATTCACACATGGATTTGGTAAGGTTTCCTCTCTAAAAACCTTTTTCCAACATGCAGCCTTCATATGTGGACCTGAATACACTGGTTTACTTGGTGACATTACACCTAGCATGCAACATTTGGGATTCTTGTCTTTTGCAAGGCTTGTTGGTACCATGTACTTCAAAGCACACTTAGATGCGTTCACATACCAGACACCACAGTCACTATACAACAGCTTAAGTGACCCATCAACTGACCCAGAAGAACAACACAGAATTTGGCTAGATACAATTCGGTCAACCTGCTGGGTGTATGCAGGTTCACCTGCTGATGAATTACCATCAACAGATGCTTTGTATCTACACTGGAAATGATCAGTCTGGGTCATCAACATGTGGCATCAGTCATTGCGAAAGACACCAGATTTGCTACCACTTAAAGAATACGGGTGGAAAAGCAGTGAAAGGGGACTAGAAATTGTTTGGGACTCAATCAACAACATGAAGAGAGTGCAACAGAGGCTTGATTTCTATACTAAAGGCTGTAAATGCAACAAAGGAGACATGCTGTGCATTCCTCAAAAAGGGCGGTGTGGTTGCACTCGTAGTGGTCGGCAATGCGGTCCGGCATGCAAATGCTTAAAGGAAAAATGCTGTAACAAAAGCAGAGGACCATCTGCTGATACATCTTTACCACACCATACACACACATCTGAAGAGATAACTTCACTGAATTGTGAACCTACAGTCCTACACACGCACACACCTGAAGATATGAACTCGGATTGTGAATATACATCTGAGGAGATGAGCTCAGAATGTGGGGAGAATGAGAGCAATAAGGATGAAGATGAGGCCCAGTGTCTGGAGGTGGACGATCCAGAAATTGACGACATAATGAGAGAGGTGTTTGGAGATGACGACATGCTACTTTGATTTATCATATATACATTATTATTACATATTCCTGTAAGTATTTCTATATTTCTATCACCATACAAGCCTAAACAGTAATAGTCAGTAGCGTTCATGTTGTATACAGTAAACAAAAAAATTCACTGTCTCTAGTTCCTAACTAAACAAGAGACACAAACCAAACCAGCCTTGTGAACCTTCCACCCATGCACTAGACACATGTGGACACAAACAGTCTGTACCTGCTTTTATCAGGGGGCATCTGCAGTAGCTTCCGTGACCACATCGCTGCCTCGTGATTTGGAGGAGTCTGATATTTCCCGTTATTGAAATCCAGCACTTGACTCTGTATGTCTGGAGGTGGATGATCCATAAATTGATGAATTACTAGACTTGTAAGTATTTTATCCCCATACAATGGCAGTCAGTACCATTCAAGTTGTATACAGTAAACATTGAAAATTTATCAAAAGTTCACCGTCTCTAGCTACCTAACTAAACTAGAGACACAGACCAAATCAGAGTTGTGAAGCCTTCCATCCATGTACTAAACATATGTGGGCACAAACAGTCCAT
Source organism: Agelas oroides (assembly GCA_949130485.1). Lineage (NCBI taxonomy): Eukaryota > Metazoa > Porifera > Demospongiae > Agelasida > Agelasidae > Agelas > Agelas oroides. The sequence goes on along the minus strand of OX422191.1, from coordinate 7,933,845 downwards.
ACCTGCTGTGAGCTGGGTGTCTGCAGTAGCTTCTGTGACCACATCGCTGCCTCGCGATTTGGAGGAGTCTGATGTTCCCCGTTGTTAAAACTCAGAATTTCACTCTGTATGTTCATAACATGATTCGTTCGAAAGACAATGCTTTCAGCTACCTTCCAGCACAAACCGCTTTGCTGTAGCCCACACGGTTCTCAAGAAAATTCGAGTTGAAAATAGCGCTTATTTAGGTCGCTCAATCCGTGCTGACCGGATGTGTCCCTTGTACTTATTTCCCGTAAATTCGGCCGCTTGCGGAACTACTGTTCTGTCGTTAACGGCTTGTCGAAGGAATGCCAGGACTTCTGTGAACGGCGGTGTGCGTTTCTGAGCTTGACAACTGGCAGTGTGAAGTTCCTGAGCTTTAAATGTCAATAAGATTGTCCTGGCTTCTGACGTTAGTCTTGTGAATCTCCGTTTCTTGGCGTTCGGAAGCTCCGAGGAGGATGATCCCTGCAACGAGCTGAGTTCTTTCATAGTTTCAAGCTTTGTGTGACGTCACATAATGCATTTTTAAAGACGTTGAATCTATAAGCTGCCTTACCTGTTGAGGAGAACACGCTGCTCCTGCCGTTCGCAAGCGCAGTGTCCAACACATTTTGCCTTCATCAATGACCTTTCGTCCTGGAGGCCTATCACGTGATCCGCATGGGATTGGGTGAAAAGACAGCCTCCCGTATACTATAGCCCTGCTTCGTGCACGAGATCGATCTTCGTGAAATATTTGAATGCGCTCATTTAAAATTTACGGTATATGGTCGCAAGCAAACAAGCACGTATACACACACATCTGCGCAATGCTGTCCCGCTAGTGTGGGGCTCGCTCAGGCTCGCCCCAATTACTAGAAAATGTAGAACATTGTGGGGGCGAGCCTGAGCAAGCCGCTAACATGCACATGAATAGACTAAGCTTCACGCTGAAATGATGAGCTAAATCGCTAGCGTTTACGAGTGTCGTTTATGCACGACCCTTACCTGAACAGCTGAAGCGATCTCAACCCGGCGTCTATAATTTTGTACGGTCAGCGAGCAGCCTGCCGTTGATGGTCGGTCCGTAGCTGCTGTGACAAAGAAGAAGTAAGGTGCCGTGCATGCTTAAACTTGAGCCGCCTCCGCTACGGTTGCCACTGGCAGTAGCCCAGCATAATTTGCCCTACCAAGCGCATGAAGACGTTCTCAATTTTCGGGAAATATTTAAACGCGCACTTAAAATTTACGGTATATGGCCGCAAGCAAACAAGCACGTACGGTCGCCACACACATCTGCGCAATGCAGTCCCATTAGTGTGGGGCTCGCTCAGGCTCGCCCCAAATACCTTTCAGGAGCATCAATTGTGCTTCAACCTACTGGAAGTGGTAAGTCCCTTTGCTTCCAATTCCCTCCCACCTATATGAAATGAAGAGCACTGAAGTGCTTAACCCTCGGCACGTAGTATTAACGCAGAGTCACAGGACATAGCTAAGTAGGTGAAGGAAATTCATGTGGTATGATGGTACACTAGATAGCTAGCTGAGACTACACAAAGTCGTACAAGATAACAGTGTCCCAAGTTGTCCTAGTATCCCTTTATCTTGCCCCAACAAACCCCTTCCTAATGTAGTGAGCATGTGTAGTGAGTAGGGAATGTGTGGGACATTCCCAGCGCGGTAATCCTGGATATGTACCATGCCTGTACATACATATTGTAGCCGCAGTATTGACCCGATGCATGTACATACATATTGCAGCACTATTGACCATGCATGTACATACATATTGTAGCAGTATTGCCCATATATGCCTTCAAACCGAACGAGGACCGATTTCGCCAAGAACGTTTCGTTCAAGAGTTATGCTGCGATTCGTTTGCCACGGCGAGCGCTAGTCGGCCATATTCTAGTCTGTGAACGAGTTCACGCGCCCTGGTCTAGTCTGGGATCCCGGGAGTACTGCGGCGCTGCGCTGCACTCCCGGGATCCCAGACCAGGGTGCATGAACTCGTTCTCAGACTAGAATATGGCCGAATAGCGTTCGCCGTGGCAAACGAATCGCAGCATAACTCTTGAACAAAACGTTCTTGGCGAAATCGGCTCAATTTAAACACATCCTCGTTCGGTTTGAAGCCTATCTGCGTCCAAACTTCAGAGATTTAGCCGCCAGGTGAGCCAAGCTAGTTGTAACAGACAGACAGACACACAGACAGACAGACAAACGAAGTACTATAACCCTCGCTGCGCATGCGCGCCGAGGGTTAACAAAAAGCAATTGTCATCAGCCCAGCTAATGCAAGATCTGGTGACTAACTTGAGAGAGAAAGGGACATCAGCAATATCTTGGTTGTGCCCAGTTAGATGAACCGGCAGAATCTTATGCTTTACAAGAAAGCGTGGAGGAAAAATCATTTTCGTTAACCTGAATGGATTTCTAACCATCTAACAAATCTTAACAGCAAGATCTAGCAAGCATAAATCAGATGAGCTAAATTGCCATTGATGAAGCTGATTTACCAAACCTTACATTACAATTCTTGCCAGGTAATCACACCCTCAATGTAACCTGACCATAACCAGTATGCACCAAACGGAAATTACTGGTAACTCCAGTGCAGTGGTACCAACTAAGATTGATCATTGACTGCACCTTTCAGAATAGCTATGGTAGTGCACTTTGGGGTAGTTGACAGTCATGTGCTATAGCTATAGTGAAAACAACAACTTCTTGAACAACCGTAGGCTGTGCTCAAATGAAGGGTGTGTGTTACAAGGCCCAAAATGCTTTGGAGGTGGTGTTTTTGTATGTATGTATAGTATTTTATGTAACCTCACACTCTGTGGCAGCAGCAGTTTCATTGGTAACTCTGCATACAATGGTGGAGGGGTCCGTGTAGGAATGAACAGCATAGGTGTAGAAACTGGGGGGGGGGGGGACATTATTTATGAAAAATTCAGCAGCTAGTGCATGTGGAGCAATGCACATTACTCCACCACTATAGCTGCTGAGTTTTTCGTAATGAAAGTGTTTTCTTCAGGGACAATTAAAGCACAATTGAAAGTATAGAATCCTCCACCATCCACTGCCTTATTATTCTCAAATATATTCTGTCCAGAAAGATGGAAGCTGCTTTGAAAAGCGGAGATGCCTCCACCAATGTAGGCTGCTGAATTATTGTTTAAGTTGATCCAACCAGACTAACTACACTACCATCCCTGGTATAGTTAGCAGTTACGGAGCTGGTATCAAATTTCAAAACACGTCCTGCAGTACATATACCACCACCAGCACAGGAAGCCTGATTACCATGAAAATTGCTGAAGCCACTCAACTCAAAAGTGCTATTGTCAGTGAATATCCCACCACCAAACACGACAAAGTCAGAAGGAGGAGCAATCTATGCTAGGGACAGTGTGGTGGAGTTTAATGGCATGGATGTGCTATGACAAACAATGCAGGACAAAAAGGCGGTGCTATTCACATATCCTTCACTACTCTGATCTTTGAAGAAAGCAGCTCTTTTGCGAACAGTTCAGCAGAGTATGGTGGTGGAATCTACTCAGAGGGAAGTAACCTCACATTTGTACACCACGAATCAAATCGAAACTCACTGTCCTGTACCAATATTGTAAAATCTGCAGTGTCGTTTCTAATTGTTCTAGTGTTCCTATAACTGCTTTTGTCAACAACACAGCACTACAATATGTGAATAGCACCGCCTTTTTGTCCTGGAGCGCAGTATTTCGATGTCAATTCAAACATCATCAGCACAAGTACTATTCCAATACAACAATGCAACTGAGTTTGGTGGTGCAATATATGATGTAGATGTACTCGGACCAGGCCAGCAGCTCTTTCCTCAGCAATGTCTACCCTTCCAAAGTGAATGCTTCTTTCACATACTCAGGAAAGAGCAATCTCCTGATCATCTCACAACCCCACTCATCTTTGTAAACAACTCTGCTGGAGTGAGAGGAAGTGTTCTCTATGGTGGTCTGCTGGAGAAGTGCAACTTCACATCAGACAGATATGCAAGTGCACTGGACCTTTTCAACATGCAAGAAAACGATAACATGGATTTCATCAGACTCAACACAGCATGAGTGAAGTCAATTGCACAGGAGTAAGTCAGTCAAGAAACATTCACCCAGGTCAGTCGGTTGAGGTGTCTGCAGTTGCTATTGATCAGTCGGGTTCAGCTGTTCCTACATGAATTTGCATTCTCCAGCAACTATCTCATATGAAACAGGAGAAAATTGTACAAGCAGAAGGTGTACTCTGCAACACCAGCAGACATCTTTGGTGAGTACTTTAATACAAAACACATCAACCAACTAGAGCTCTACCCCAGCAATAGGTCAGGCAATACGATATATCTTACTGCAAACATCACTCTCGAGAAGTGCCCCATAGGATTTCAGCAGTCTAACTTTACTGGTGAATGTATCTGTGACCACAGACTCTGGCAGTACACAAACACTTGCAGTATAGATAAGCAGGCAATACTATGAAATCAGGGCCTAAAATATCTATTTTTTAACTCTGCCCAATAGTGACTCGGGCTGCAAAGCAGCCCTTCCCGAAGTTCCCGTGGGAAACGCGGAACAATTTTGCGCTTTTACAATGGCATGGAAATGCTTCTAAACTTGTGAACCCAGCACTACCCTCTGTTAGATTTGAGTGACTATCGTTTCAGTAACTTTTTTTATCAGAAATGTTTTTATTCTTTCATGTGGAGGATAATGGGATATTGGTTGAATATGCTACTCATTTTTAAGATTAATTTTTAACACTGCCCAACTTAGATTTTATCACTGCCCACTCTAGCTTAATCACTGCACAAATGGGCAGTGTTACCCCCCCATTTTAGGCCCTGTATGAAATGCTAGTAGAACATTCTGGCTGGGTGTATTATATACCAATGGAACCCCAGTAGGGTTCATCCATCACCGTCACTGTCCACTTGACTACTGTACTAGCAGAAAGTACATCAACCTGAACAATCCTGATGAGCAGTGCATGCAATTTTAATTGTGCTGGACTGCTGTGTGGAAAATGTGAAAAAGGTCCCAGTCTCGTCCTTGGCAGCTCCCAATGCAAAAGGTACAGTCACAAATACATGGCTCTGCTATTTCCATTTGCACTAGCTGGTGTACTTCTAGTTATCTTGCTCTTCCTCCTCCATCTCACAGTAGCAGCAGGGACTCTCCATGGATTGATCTTCTATGCCAACATTGTGGCAGCAAACCATGCTAGTAGAACATTTTGAATTGGTGTAATGTACAACAATGGAACACCTAATGGTTTTATCCATCATCATTTCTGTTCACTTGACTACTGTACTAGTGAGAGCAAGTATGATGAGCAGTGTAAATACAACCATTCTGAGAGAACAATAATGCAACTGCTAAGGGAGTCTTATTTCTTTCTCCTTCTTTCTTCCTTCCATCTTGCCCTCATTTCTCACAGAAGATATTATCTAAACAGTGCACTGCCCGGGCATGAGTGAACTTGTACACTACTATATGTTACAGTGACTACAGTAATAATCTGACTACCTATCATCATGAGAATACACAACATTTGTAACTGGGTCTAGTTTCTCAACAACAAAGGAATCCTAATATAAAAATCACTTGCACAGCATTACGGTAGCTACAATTAATCACTATCTACTTGTATCAAAACAGTAATTAGTTATGGCGGTAGGTTGGTAGCTAGCATTCATAAATCAGTTCACTTGGTGTCAAGCAAGTCTAGTGTGATGATCTAGAAGCACTAAAGTAGAGTGCTGTATTTGATGTGCAGCTTACATCAGCTGGATCTATAGAGTTATTTCTGAAGTTGGTGGTTCCAGTCAAGCAACATAAAAATTGGTATTAGTGTACATTGCTCTACAAATCAACACCAAGTTAAGGTTGGTTGCAATGAAACTCACTGAAGTGCTGCTTTCAGCAAGAATTAATTGCAGTTCAAAATACCAGTGATTGCTGATTCATTGGTGCACTTGATAGTTCCAGTGTAGTTAAGTAGAGTATCACATATTGCAACTTTACCGTATTAATTTGCTGAGTTGGCAATAAACTCAGTGATCAGGTGTCCTTTATTTACTGCACAATTACAAACACCACCAAAATAGTTTTTAAGTTACTAGTGAGTTTATTAGTTGCAAAATAAGCTTTCTAATACCAAGATTCATCCAGGAAGCAAAAGAAAGTTTAATGTGTTTACTTGTGCAGCAGCTTCAAATTAATGTAGCATTCATATTCCCAGTGCAATCTCCAGAACTTTGATCCAGCTCCAAGGAAGCACATCATCTTGCAAAGTATGGTGGTGGAATCTATTCAGAGGGTAGTGACCTTACATTACAAAGTGGAAGTGGGAATTGACAAAGTGGGAAGATACCACACAACTGGTATTGAAATGTCCTCACATCCTGTGCTCCAGCCAGTGATCATACACATTATTCAGACAAGGTTTTCATGGTTTCCACCCACAGCAACAAAAAAACTGCATGGTCAGATGTTGCAGTAATGCTTTGACTACATGTTACTTAACTAATCATTTGGGGCGAGCGTGAGCGAGCCCCTCTCTTAGCCTCGTTCCCAGGCTCTCCCCTGAAACATCACTCACGTGAAGACCGCGAAGGAGCCGCGAACTACTCTCAGCTCAGGAGTTTGTTACTACAACTCGTTTATTGTTGTGTAGTTATGTTGGAGCTTTAAAATGTGGTTGTGAGTTTATTTTGTACGCCAGAGTGTAGCGCTAGCCAACTAAAGTCTTTCTTCATAGCCTCGTAGCAATTTTTTTTTAAAAGCGGAACATGGTAGCAGTAAATAGGCCTGAAGTTTTTCCTACGTACTGGGTACTTCTCCGCCGTCGCTGCTGTTGACCCGTGCCGAGGTCTCACCGACGCAGTCACAGCTCACTTGTTTCAGTAGTATATCGTAGCTGTTCGAGTCAGCCAATCACGTGGCTGCATAATTGCGTCACGACTTTCGTAGAGGGCGTGCATGTGACGTCACTCGGTAGGCAAGTTCTGCATACTTCCGCATACTACCGTACACGCGCCGCCATTTTGAGAGGCAATGAATAGGGAAAATTAGGGCAAGGCCTATTCTACGAGCTTGCTTCGAGGTACGGAGCATGCATTTAGCTTCAACTTTATAGCATGCAGAGAGCTAGTCATGACAGTTAACATACCTGTACAAGAAAGGGATGCTACTTGTAGGATCGTTGCTAGCGCGGGCAGTTCGACCCGCTAGTACTTAAGTCCCATTAAAACCGGCGATGTTGCCTATCAAGATGGCGGCGTAGCAACGGTTGCTATGATGTGATGACGTGTATGCACGCCCTCTATTGGGCATGCGACGAGCGTGAGCGAGCCCCACACTAGTGAGTTCTATTGCAATTTTTCATATATATATATATAAAAAATTATATCATGGCGTACGGTAGTACGCCATATGTAGGGATGACCCCGAAAAAAAATGGCGGCCACATTCAAAGTGCACAAATGACACGCTCGAAATGTCCGCGTTAGATAAGTCAACGGCCTCCATGAGCCATATCAGACATTATCGAGTGCTTCCATGGGCAACAGGATCGTTAAATTTGCTGGAAAGCATCGCTAAGTATACCTGACATCAAGTCGCTAAAAAAGGCAAATCGTCTATCTTCTGACTTCTTCTTCTTCTTCTTCTTCTTCTTTTGCTCACCACGATAGCACGACAACGGCTGAAGCTATTACAACGATTCAAACGCGAAAGATCAGCATAAATTACTGGGTATTGTACCCACCACTCATCGTTCTCAAAGAAAGAAGTCGAATTAATCGGCGATTCTCAGGTAACCCCACGCTTATGCTTGCTGCTATACGCCATTTTGTTAGAATAGAATATTCATAGCGATTACGTCAACAGAAGTTCAAAACAGCTACAGCACGTGAAGTTGGCATGCAGCTGCGGTTATTCTACTTCCGTAGAGAACTTGACGATCGATTGATTCCCAAACGATTGCATATGTTGCTACTTTCATACAGCAGTTGACGTACTTGTGCTGGATTTGACAAGGAACGCAGTATGCGTAACGTCCACAAGAAACGGGCGCGGGATAAGCAGAACTATCTGCGAAACAAAGAAAGCAAAAGGCAAGCGTCCCGTAACAAGTACTGGAAGAACCCGGAAAAACAAAGGGCATCTTCCCGGGCGTACTCTCTTACTAGTTATTGGAAGAACCCTGAAAAGAAAAGGGCATCTTCCCATACCCGTTATTGGGAGGACCCCGAGACCAAGAGGGCGTCCTCCCATACCCGTTATTGGGAGGACCCCGAGACCACAGTGCCTTAGAACAACCACTCACACACACATGCACATACCCAATTAGACAACAGTTACACCCATGATTCCATTGTCAAGTGGATAAGTGCAAACAGCTAACATCCTCCAGAAATCCATCAACATCAACAATAAACTACATAACAAGTCATTTCACTTGGGGTGTGGTTACACAACAACAACAACAAAAAAACAGAAACAAGTCACAAAAAAGTTTGCCAAACGCAAACAAGCACATGTAGGGATGAAATCCTCAAAAACCAACCAAACAAGACGGGAACGACACCACAATAATTTTACACCATCCCTACATCTTGTGCCATTTTGCCACCTGTACACAACACAAAACCCTCTACATTTGTAATTATTAGCCCACACCAACCACAAACAAACATAGTACTTCACTCCATTCAACTATCTCACAAAATAACCCATCCTTCACAAAGCATTACAAAATTACCACTACTCACTTCACAGCCACCTGTATACAAGACAACCCATATCTATCATGCTAAACAGGCATAAAACTTAACAACATAATGCACATTCCAACATACCACACACACTCACCACTCCTCACTCACTCCACACCTTCTACACACAACTTGGACCATACCTGCTACACTCAGTAGCAACCACCAACAACACAACATACTCACTATGCACAACACACCCACGCCACACCCTTCCATCTACAAGACAACCCTCTTCTACACACAACTAAAAAACAAATACAAACACACAGTTTTGGCAAAATGGCACAAGATGTAGGGATGGTGTAAAAGTATTGTGGTGTCGTTCCCGTCTTGTTTGGTTGGTTTTTGAGGATTTCATCCCTACATGTGCTTGTTTGCGTTTGGCAAACTTTTTTGTGACTTTATATCATGGCGTACGGTAGTACGCCTGTCATACTATAAGTGGTCCCCCCCAAAAGCAGTCCCCCGGACCATCCATAGCACTGTAGATGGTCCCCCCTAGGACCATCTACGGCGCTGTAAGCAGTCCCCCCTCGCCATAATTGGTCCCCCCACTACTTCACTATTCCAAGTCAAAATGTGAACTACACAGTCAACTATGGAGCGAGATAGCTTACACAAGTAGTTCAAACTTAGTATCCCTGTCGCAAAACCATCGCAAAACCATCGCAGAGGGCCTACGACAATAGTCGACAGATGCCGCACAGTTCTCGATCGAATGCTGCGTTAGCTGGTTACCTCTTTTCAGCGAGATAATAATATGCCTTCTCCACCAGTGCCACTCTGGCATCCTCCTGGCATAGTACAGACTCTACTCTAGAGTCTACTACCTGCCGAGGGATACTGCGTGAGTAGTGAAGGTCACTGCCACTGGAGTCCATAGCTTCGAACATACACCGGTAAGTGCCAATGTTTAGCTCGCCTTGAAAACCCAGCCTAAGACTGACTGCATACTAGTAGACAGCTTCATCCTTCCTGGTCCACTTCTCAGGCTCGACACTCTTGCTGAACACCATGCCTAGGATTAGTCTCGCAGGCACGACCCACTTCCGGAAGTGGGTCGGGCCTGCGAGACTAGCCTAGGATGGGACCATCCGCGGCAAGGGGAGACCAGGTATCGCTGCAATATTCAGTCCGGGGGGACCAATTATTCTGCCACGGACGGTCCGGGGGCACCGTTTTTGAGGGGGGACCATCCACGGCGTGACACGCCATATGTAGGGATGACCCCGAAAAAAAATGGCCGCCACATTAAAAGTGCACAAATAACACGCTCGAAATGTCTTCGTTAGATTAGTCAAAGGCCTGTATGAGCCATATCAGGCATTATCGAGTGTTTTCATGAGCAAAGAGACTGTTAAGTTTGCTGGAAAGTATCGCTAAGCGCCAGACCGGCAAGTCGCCAAAACGGACAAATCGTCTATCTTCTGACTTTCTTCTTCTTGTTCTTCTTCTTCTTCTTCTTCTTCTTCTTCTTCTGCCTCTCACCGCGATAGCACGATAACGGCTGGAGCTTTTACAACGATTCAAACGCAAAACAACAGGATAAATCACTAGGTATTGCACCTGCCACTTATCGGTCTAAAAGAAAGAACTCAAACTTGTCGGCGATTCTCAGGTAATCTCACACTTACGCTAGCTGCTACACGCCATTTTGCTCGAATTAAATATTACTCATAATTACGTCACCAGGGTTCAACTGAGCACGTGGTTCAGTACTTCGTAGAGAAGGTGAGAATTGAGCGTTGCAGTTTGCAAATCTGATTTCGTGGATCAGTTGACGTAGTTGTGCTGCACTTTACATCGAACGCAATATGCGTAATGTCCGCAAGAAACGAGCGAAGTACAAGCAGAACTACCTGCGAAACAAAGGGGAAAAAAAGGCAAGCGTCCCGTAATAATTACTGGAAGGACCCGGAGAAACACAGGGCATCTTCCCGGGCGTCCTCCCATGCCTGTTATTGGAAGGACCCTGAGACGAAAAGGGCGTCCTCCCATGCCTGTTATTGGAAGGACCCTGAGACGAAAAGGGCGTCCTCCCATGCCTGTTATTGGAAGGACCCTGAGACGAAAAGGGCGTCCTCCCATGCCCGTTATTGGGAGGACCCTGAGACCAAAAGGGCATCTTCCAGGGCATCCTCCCATACCCATTATTGGGAGGACCCTGAGAAAGGAAGGGCAGCTTCCCGCGTATCCTCCCATAGTAGTTATTGGAGGAACCCTGACAAAAAAAGGGCAGCAGCTCGTATGACTAATTTGAAGGCTGCAAAAGCCAAGCTCAAGTGGTATAGACGGTACTATGCCAGCTAGTGTTTTAACCATCAAGTACTTCATATGACTTAGAACACTAGCCACTGATATTCAATTTCAAGTTTTATTATCAACTTTCACATTTCAAATTTGCTTGTTATAGTCATTTACATGCATATAGTACACATACAATGTTTACTGCGAGTTGATGGTAGCACTTTGGCTGGTGTCTTCTTAACATCCTCCTTTTGTGTTGTGCCTGAGTCTTCATATTCCTCCAACGAAGCAAGTGGCAGCCTATTGGTAGCTTGGTATACTCAAACTCTAGTAGCACCGAGTCAACAGTGCATGGCTTCATTCCAAACTTCTGCACTAGAGGTGGCCACAGAACTGGCGGTTGTTCAGCTCCACAGACCCCTATGCGTTCGTTTCAAACCCATTTAGACTATAGCTACTCACCATCAAACAGTTCTGTAATGGGGTCTTACGACTCAATACTCTGGTGACAGTCTATGGAGAATTTTTCGGCCCCATTAATAGTCCACGTGAAATGAGCACAGGATTTATAAGCTTGCATGCAAAGCCTTATTAAATTCATCTGCTTTTCATTTGGTTTTTATGAGGCTTTGCTTGGACTGTACTTCTAAACCCCCCGAAGTTTGATGTTTGGATTGACGATTTCACTTCAAAGCGTTTGAATTTATGACAATTCTTAGCTCTTTCTACTATCATACTGTACACACCATGCATCTTCCCCTCGGCCTACCCTCCCATGTCACTTCTCTCTTACCATTCCTAAACCAAAAAAAAAAGCAAAGCAAACAAGTCACAAAAAAGTTTTCTCAATGAAAACAAGCACATGTAGGGATGGAACCCTCAAAAACCAACCAAACAAGATAGGAACAACACCACAATACTTTTACACCATCCCTACATCTTGTGCCATTTTGCCAACCACGTACACCACAAAACCCTTCAAATTTAAGTTTTTAGGGTTTGTGCTTTTAGTTTAGTTATAGTTAGTTTTTATTTAGAAAATACTTTTGGTTTAGTTTAGTTCTAGTTTCCCGGTTTTACAAAATTTTTAGTTAGTTATAGTTTCAACCACTGAAACTCTAAAACCCCTTACTAAAAGATATTTAGTTACACTTATTGTTGAAAACAGGCTGTATTCTGTTTTAGTACAGTTACGGTTTCTTCTTGTACGTCCTTGGACGTTTTAGTTACAGCCCCCAAGTTAGCAAGAAATTTAAGTTGCACTTTTGGTTAACTAAATTTTAAAAAGGCCATACTAAAATATATTTAGTTAAAGTTATAGTTAACTAAAACAACACTGCACACCAGCTACACCCACAAACCAACAAACAACCTTTCTCCCTAGAACTAGCTACCTACCCCACAAACCCTTCAAACACACCACCATGTCGTTAACTATGGACCGACCCAGTACTGCTCACACCACAGCCTTCACTTACAAGACAACCCTTACCTGCCATGCCCAGCAGCTACAAAAGCCCACAACATACGCAACCCACTCCAACATGCCACACAGACTCAGCACTGATCTTGCACCCCACAGCTTGTACATATTAAACTAGCTAACCATGCCTGCATGCCACACTCAACCGTAACAAAGTTACAGCCACCCACAACACAACGCACTCTCCATATACACAACAATGTGCACTACACACCCAGTACTGCTCGTTCCACAGGCTTCCATGCCCAAGACAACCCTTCTGTGCACACAAGTAACAAACACAATGCATAGTCGGCAAAATGGCACAAGATGTAGGGATGGTGTAAAAGTATCGTGGTGTTGTTCCTATCTTGTTTGGTTGGTTTTTGAGGGTTCCATCCCTACATGTGCTTGTTTTCATTGAGAAAACTTTTTTGTGACTTGTTATATATATGGGCCATTCCATGTCAAATCAACACAAAAAAAAATCCTCGTCCAGAAGGAACGATCAAGCGATCAAGCACACTTGCCGATCAAAAAACATGATCGCGGTCGCAAACGCTTCTACAGACGACATATAAGTGACTACCCCTTGCTTACTCGGTAAGTGTAACAGTTGTGTAGAAAGGCTCATGCAGCTTACTGAACCGCGGCAGTAAGCGGCAGACATTTTGCTCCATAGCTGATACGTGACGGCTTCCCTCTACTATTTCTAGGGATGCGGCTAATATGCTGGCATAGTTTCCGGAATAATCGGTAGCTCTGCGGAGCGAGCATAATCGGGAATAATCGGAAGGTAACATTGAGCGCGTAAGGTGCTTCCGCTGCGCGCGCAAGGTGCTTCCGCTGCGCGCGCATGGGTATGAACTGTTAGAGGTGTGCCTTTCTATTCATAAGGGATGTTTCATGTCTGACTCCTCCTTTGTGGTGAAGCTTGTTTTGACAAAGATCATGATAAAAGCAGCTAAGTAGCACTACGCTCTAAAGGGTGGATCAACAGCGCTAATTTTGTTAGTGTGAGCATCTTGGGGGCGCAGTTTTAACTAAATTCTATTAATTGATTAACTTGCTGCATGAGCATAATAGGGACACACCAAGAGCATAATCGGACGTAGTTTGAAGCATTCTAGCATAGCATAATGGGTGAATTTTTGAGCATAATAGCCTCATCCCTAACTATTTCTCAAAGACGCCTCAGGTCTTGAAGGACTATGCATACCAGACTGTTTTCTGACTTAGCCGATAACTGCAACAACCAGAGTAGCTGCGTGCTGGTAGGACAAATGGTTCTGTTGTGTGGTACTACCCCAAGAAAAGCTCTTCTCTGCAACCATGACAATTTTTCTAAGCTACTGAACACTTTTGTAGACAGTAGAGTTACAAACTTCGTTCTAGCTATACATGCCATGCATGAATGGCCTCATGGCCTGTGTGCTGTGATCTGATACTCCACTGGTAAAGGCGGCTTAGCTACATAACAGTCAATGCTGTAGTGCATTGCTTGCTCACGCTCGCCCCACAATGTTCTACGTTCCCCTAGTTTTTAGGTAGGCCATGCTATGAAGGGACATGTCCCATGCAACATACAAACTTCAGATTGGAATGAAGGACAAATCCCTGTACACTGCACAAAAACTGTGAAACATGCTGAATCTTCAAAATGCAAACAGCCAGTAACTGAGGCTTTGCGGCTAATGATTACTATTAAATTGTGCATCTAGCTATTCACTGCTGGAATTTGAAATGTACACTGCAACATCCTAGCCTTTAACAGATTCTTTACTGACTGTTGATTCCTATTTTCGATCTACCTGTGAGGAAGAACTGGGACTTGCACAAACGTCATGAATAATATTATTATTTAAGTGCACTTCCGGATTCCAAGCCATAAAGTTATCAATTACGTCATCGTAACTCATAAAAAGCTTCTAGGTGCTGTACTCTGTACTGAAAGCCGTAGCTTTGAACGAGCTTCTGGATTGCACAGGAACATTGACGACAGGTTCGTTTGTAACCTAAGTAGACGTCTACTGGCTCGCCGATATAGTTTGTTAATGTTACTTTTGATATGTATAGCCACCGATAATAATGCGCAACTAATCGTGTGTACCAATGCTTTGTACAGCAACTAACTCCTGCAATGTATACTCTGCATGTTTACCAGTTAGTCCGTCGTGTAGGTAAACTTTTGGCGATGTCTATCACATGCACAATCATATCACTGTACGGCCCCTAGCTCAGTGTTTTATCGACTGATGAGCTCAACTCGGCTGCACATGTACAGTTGACATGCAGTTTGCACCAAAGTAGATAGCCTGGCGTCTGGCAGACCAGGAATGGGGAGGGGTTGGATGTCCTTACTGTTGCCCAGTTTGCTAGTATCTTGTGATGTACTAGTTTACCGTATAGTTTTAACAGTATACATCAATCATTGGTACGTCCTGGGAACAAGTCAAGGTGCATGGCTATTACTATACGCCGGTTGCCTGGCCTCCCACTGCCAGGTTTCTGGCATGCAAATGGTAGAATAGCGGAGTTGGGTAGTACATGCATAGTACCAACTATATATGGAGTCCTCAAGTTACAGTGTGTGGAAGAGCTGGAGTTTTATTGTGAAGTAATGAGCGTATGTGACTGCTGAAAGAGTTTCAAGTCCTTGAGTCTCGCCTTAAGTTTTGCATTCTAGTAGGCATGCATTTATGTGTATGTGCCCTACAGTACATGTGTGTGTATATGCCACTGGAAACAGGAACTGGGTTTCAAATTACACAATGGAGTCAGTTACAACCACTTCAGCAAATTCATTAGTTGTGTTGTGACACAGCCACCAAGCCTCTTGCATGATGTCATGTCAAGCTTTGGCAATGCTGCAGAGCTGCTGTGTGTACTGCATGAAGGAAATTTGCTCCAGTGAGTATAGCTGGAGTGGATCCATGTAGTTTGGCGTAAAGC
Source organism: Agelas oroides (assembly GCA_949130485.1). NCBI lineage: Eukaryota > Metazoa > Porifera > Demospongiae > Agelasida > Agelasidae > Agelas > Agelas oroides. The sequence continues at coordinate 7,918,365 of OX422191.1, read as the reverse complement.
TGTGTTCTTGGTCTTGTTAGTATGTCAGCCAGATGTTTCACTGTAAATATAATTGTGAGCTCATTATGAGAAAATGAGGGACAGCTGTTTACATTTTGTTTCAACAAATTCTCTCGCTACCGTAAATAAACACGTTCTTCTTCCTTTGAGGGTATACTAGGAGTTAAGTCCAAGTCAGTTACCAAGGACGAGCGGAAACGTATTAGCAGCAGGATGTAAAATCATTTTGCTACAAGGCTCAGAGTAGCTACCCATAGCATCAAATTTGTACACCACTAGAGAATCAAATTTGTATACCACTAGAAGCAGAAAGCAGCTAGCAGTTTTTTTTTGGTAGTCTGTTATATATACAAAGGAAGTTAATGGAATTTGACATAACTCTCGTTTCGAATCTTCACTTTGATAGCCGTTTCCCCCACCTTCCCAGACACTGGGCAGCTGAATTATCACACCCACCTTGACTAATATGGTTATAAATATTTAATACTAATGGTTTATAAGTATTTAATATGTGGTTGTCTCCTCCACATTACTAGACTAATGTCGCTTCCAAAATATCTCCCTCCGTGCATTAAACTTCAGACTGCTTTTGTAAAATTGGGAAAAACGTCACACGCCCAGCCTTCCATCACTTGTAGTACAGTTCATATCCGTTAGCGAGACTGTATACAGTAAGCTAGCAGCATTCAATGACAGCATATGCAAAAAAAAGTATATGAATTGACTATAACAGAAGAATCTCAATTCAGTGGAAAATGATATTTTTAGCAGCTGTTAGTGGTGACAATGTAACAGTGCACATTTTAGGAACTAGCCTTATTCCCAAATCTTTCCTGCTTTCACATTTGATTGCTTGCAGTAAATTCTCTGTTGCTGCATGCTGCAAGCGATCATAAATGTATGTGGGGAGGGCTATTAAACAACTCAGCGTCATTGTATATTGTTCTGTTCTAAGTTTCTGTATTTTAATTCAGTAGTGAGAGCTAAACTAGGCAAGCTACCGTAGCAGGACATACGTACAAGCATACCTAGCCTCACTAATGTGAAATAGTCTGTGCCACAGATAACCCATGATAGTTTGTCTTTCCTCTTTGTACTAAACAGGTCCGTGTTTCTACCTGACCATATTTGGGTATCACAAGCAGCGAAACATTGGGAATATTATTGCCATGGCAACAAGCATCAAAATACATCAAGATGCGATTTCTACTTTCCTGTTTTGCTTGCTTGGATTTGTATCGGGTAAGTTAAGTGCCTGCAAGGGCACATCGAGCCGCCGAAGCGGCTCGATGCGCCCTTGGTGCCTGCTATAAAGGTACTCCATTTTATTCACACACACACACAACCATGTGTGTGTGTGTGTGTGTGTGACTGTGTGTGTGTGTACATATATACATGCAGTCTAAAATTCCAAGTACCAACCACTAGCAAATTGTTATGGCTGTTGCTGATGCACTGAGTATTGTGTTACATTCCAATACGTCTGGTGCTATTTACCCCCTTTGTCTTAAATGCATGAATTTGATTGTTAAGTGACCAAAACAACAGATATGAATATTTACATAGGGTAACACATCACAGAGAGAATTTGGTCAACAGTACTTATAGTGATGGTTAATTTCTTTTATTCCTAATGTTTGTCAGATTTCAGGCCCGTGATGTCACTCGGGGGTTGGCTCCACTACCAAAAGAAGTAGGATGGGGGGGCATGGGATTCTGTCCACATGTTCATGGTTGAAACTTCCGTGGGTTTTGCGGTCAATGATTCCGGAACCTGCAAGTTAGCTAGCTGGACAGCTACAAGCGGAGCGAACGTCTTGTTGCTGGTTGGCACTGGGAGGGCCATTTTTCGTGAACATATCAGTTTAGAAAAAAAAAACACTCCTCTCACCTTGTAGGGACCCCATTTTGTATGTTTAACTGACGAAAGGCTATAACTAACTTCTAGAAAATAATATTCAGCCGTTAATTGCCTAAAAACAACCTGCATGTGTAACAGTGAAACATCTGGAACCATAATGTCTTGGTTAGTGACATGTCCCTATTTTAGGGGGTGTTTATAAGAAAGTGTTTGTTAGCAAGATGTCTCTGTTGCCCTTTGAGAGGGGTTTCAATGTAGACAACTACCAATAGCACTTTTAATAGCAGGACAGTTGTTTGAGCAATTTACATAGAAAAAAAGTTCATGAGAATAGACGTTTCGGCCCGAGAGCCTTCATCAGCTGAACACACTGAAATGGTGGTTTAGTACTTTTACTTATTTATTCTTAGCCAAACAGAGGCTTGTGTTCAGCATCTACAGCAAAACCTTAAACTCTAAAGGTGATATTACAATATGTCACAACAGATTATGCAGATTCTTGTAGTTGTTGCTTACAGTGTTTTGCATGGTCTTTACTCATGCAGAGGAATACTTCCTCCACTTTTCCTCTCAGCACAACATTATTCATAAATTCTGAGAATTTGAATTCCTACTGAACTGACTGGTTCTCCTTTAGGAAGTCCATATTCAACCATTTTCAGAAATTGAAGTTTCTATCTGCTATTGTTTACTAAACATGAAACAGGGGATATTTATAATCTAGACTGAGGTTTTGCACTTTCCTTTGGGTCATTGAGTCATTTATTTACTACTTATAGTGTTCATTCATATGTCATAATCTGTAGGCACTGCAGTGGTGCCTTGGTAGAAGAACCAATAACATACCTAAATTTGCGGGTCACCTTCCTCATACTATACAGTCAGGATATATACACTGTCTTCCTGCTGATGTGCTTACAAATTGACGTTCAAGCAGCTGCTCCCTGCTTGTTTCCTGGCTCCAGTAACCTGGGACTGCTTACATATATTCATAGTGTGTTGCTAGGGGCAGTCTGCGTAACCAAATAAACAGACTGTTGTCCCACAGTCTTCCTGGTAGCATGACTTATGAATACTGTAAACTCTTGCCTTATAAGGATTTATATACATTCATTGCCTGATGTCACTCGTATAAGGTACTTCCTCCTGACCAAAGGGCCTGCAGAACATCTGGACACCTTTCTAGTCAAGGCAAATGGTTCCGAGTGTGTTCTCACTACAAATTAGCCATGCAAGACTGATTGTTAATCTGTTTTCGTATATATACTGCGAAACAGTGAAGCTGTACGTGAGTAATATGCGTGAAAGAAAAGATCTAACATACTTAGTAGCCATCATCCCTGTTCTCAATAACTGAGTAGTGAGCTCCTAGACTCTTGTAAGTCTCAATAATAAGGGAGGAAAAACTTGTTACCATGGTGATGGATAGTAATATGTGCTGCAACACAACTGTTTTGGTAGGAGCTGATAAGGAATTTGAAAGTGTTTTTGATTGAAAGGTGTGCTTTAATGTGATTTCTCAGAAAACCAAACTTCATGTCAACAGACACCTGCTGTTTACCTCTCGAGATCCTGTTGCTTGTGTGTTTGCACGGGCGCGCATGTGTGTGTGTGTGTGTGTGTGTGTGTGTGTGTGTGTGTGTGTGTGTGTGTGTGTGTGTGTGTGTGTGTGTGTGTGTGTCTGTGTGTGTGTGTGTGACCAGGAAGTGTGGTGTTAAGTACTGATTAGTGAGTATGTGTGTGGGTGTTTTGAGCGTGTGTTTGAGGAAGATTGCACACATATGTATGTGATAGAATTTTAAAATGTGTGAATACGACTAATGAGGTTGAAGGTTATGACTAGCATTCCAACAGGAAGCTAAACTTTACCCCAACACATTCAACACACCAACCCCCTCACTCATTAAATCTATCCTCCATGTATATATACACTTCTTCCCACACATGCACTAACACTCCCCAACACAGTTTGAATATGCAATATATCATAGTCTTGCTCACAGGCCCCACCCACCTTTCTGTCTCTTGTTTGAAAAGAGCCTGGGAAAGAGGCCAGCTTATAACCCTCAACACGGACTTTCTCCCCCTGGGAAAGAGGCCAGCTTATACACCCTCAACACCGACTTCCCCCCCCTGGGAAAGAGGCCAGCTTATACACCCTCAACACCAACTTCCCCCCTGGGAAAGAGGCCAGCTTATACACCCTCAACACCCACTTCCCCCCCTCAAACCACCCTCATCAAGCCACAAAAAATTTACTTCCCTCAATGTATACCATTTCAACATCCCCTAGTACTGTGATCATAGCACATGAAATTGAATGTGGGCAGCTGTGAAAGCCATCATGAAACCCTTCAGAGGAAAGTTAGGATAGAGGATACCTCACTAATCAGGACACTTGAGCAAGTCCCAAACTTGTATAGATAAGAACAAGACGGAAGCGCTTTGCTTGTCTGCTGGCTTGCTGTTCAAGTAGCTATAAGGCTTCCACATGCTGTTCAAGTAGGTTACTTAAAACCCTGATATATTATTAGGGGCAGGCTGATTGTGCTCAAAAATTTTCCTATTATGCTATGCTGCACTGCTCCAAAAATCCACCTATATAATCCAACAAATGCCCCTACTATGCTCAAACACCTACAAAAACTCCTTAGCTCTCTGCACTGCACTCACCCCTTTCAGGTCAATCGAGTAAGTTGGAAGCAAGTTGGTAGCTGTTTTTTTTAGCGCTAGTGTGTGGTGGTAAATTTAACCTAGCCTTCTGCTTCCGCATTAATTCCAACTGTCAGGGACTCGAGTATAGTGAGGCCATTGGAGAAGAAGCGATGACTTGTGAGCTGCTGCCAGCCGTTCAACCCTCGTCGATACGGTTAGTGTTGCCATTACAGAACTACCACGTGACCAACTTTCTGCAAAACTTTAATTAAACGATGTAATTTCCTCAGAGAATCTGCCTATTATGCCCGCATTATGCTCGATGCTTTTGCATACCTATTATGCTTATTTTAATGCCGGCATAGTTCGCGCTTCCCATAACTTTAAGTGGGTTAACCCCCCTCATATAAGGGCACTATCCCATGCATAGCTACTCCCCCTGAAATGAGGACACCCGGCTAATCATTGTTGGCCCCAAAGGTGTCAACATTAGTGGGGATCCACAGTGCATTGACAGGTGCACTGATACCGTGTATCCTGTTACCTGTATGTCTGTTTATGTTTCAGTGTAATGTTTACCTCGTCACGTACCTTACGATAAACACCTGATCTCAGTATGATCATATATTGCATCTTTATAACATGTTACAACAGAACCCACAGATGACGTCAGAGCGTTTGTTTAACTAACTATTGTTCTTTATTACTGCAATTGAGCTTTCAGTCACAATGCCATAACATACTCAACATACACACATGTTGATGCAACAGGATCATCAGGTGGATATGTCCCCCATTACCGACCTTTAACCAGTGTCACTTGCTGTACTTGCTGTGCACACAGTAAAGTGTGTGTTGTGATGTCACATACTGTAACTGATGCCATACGTTCATGTATTACGTCATGTTGTGACGTCACATATAGTTTTTTTGTTGTTGTTGTTGTTTTTTGTAGGGGTGTAATTGAAAAAAAAAATTGCAGTCAAGTGGGATAATCACATAGTGACCCATAAAACTTGGGTCTATAGAGCTAGCTTAGCTAGCTACCTACATACCTAACAGGGTAGGGACTAACTGTGGTCATCCTAATATATCACATTTCATTTCACTCTATGGGATACTTATGGTGTTGTGCAACCCAGCTTCATCATGCAATTGGAGATGACTAAATCCACTTACTAAATGAAAAGATCCAGTATATTACATATACATGTACTATTTTGTAACAGTTTACACAATTACAAACAGTAGACAAAGACCTCAAAGTGAAGACCTCTTGCAATGAATATTCTAACCACTGCCATCACTCATGTTTGTGATGCCAGGTCAGTCTGTGCGTATATGGCCACTGTTCACATACAAGTAGGTTGCATGCATAATTATTAGAAGTTATTCTGCGCACCAGGACACTCAGTTGGCATGCAGGAAGGGAGTTTTCATTAGATGAATATACTAACAACAGTTATGTTATGATAGTGATGAGGTAATGTGTGTAATGTCACCATAATCTGATATGGGTGCAATTTTATCAGGAGAGTTGGTGGGTCATGTTTGTATATGTTTCTGCCCTGACTATTCAAGGAGCCAAAGTTCAGTTTTGTAGAGGTAGTTCACTTCTAATTAGTGTAGTTAGCTGTGTATTTGATATGGTTTGTGTGACATGGTGTATTTGATATGGTTTGTGTGACATGGTGATCAAGTGCTACACACATTATACATACATGTAGAGACATCTTCACACACCCACACATGGCTGGAGCCAATGGTCAGTTTTGTAAACTGATAGTTCACTTCATTAATGTGTTATTGATATGGTTATTTGTGAACCAAACCCACCTATGATATGTCATTGGTCATTGATATATCTATAGGCACATCACACATGTAATACCACAAAACAATAGCTCACTTTGTCCCACCCATTTGAGCCATAAATGCCCCAACCCATTTAAGCCATAAATGCTCCATCCATAAAAGCCCCATCCCCATATCCCATTATGTTTTAACTTCACACTTTGTGTATGCGTGAAAATTTTCACATAGTGAACATCGATGTGCCAGCCGGTGTTGTGCTCCCCCACTCGACACACACACACAACTTCTTACATGAACGTACATGCACACACACACACACACACACACACACACACAATCACCATACAGCGTTCTACGTACGACCACAAGTGGTAGTATTCTCCATCCATCCTAGTGACACAGTGACATGTGAGGGGTGTAGGGTGGAGCTCTCCTGCCAGTTTCCATGGCAACAGACAGTAGGGGAAACCCCTGATCCTCAATTAGAGTGGGAAATTAATGGAACAAACATTACAAAGGTAATTATTAGAATGTGTTTTAGTAGAAATCTGATGTTTGTTTTGTTATGTAGTTTTATCTTGATTGTGTTTGAAGCACTGCATGTAGTGCATCACTCCCATTGAGGGTGGGGCTTATCACGCTGCATAGATGCCCAGGTAGTCCTGTGCTACTCAGCACTTTGAACGTACTAACATGATTGAATATGTGCTACGGATAATGTTCGGTTTCTTATCTGCCACATGTATACATCAGCCATGCAGAGCGCAAAGTTGGCATTTGCATGATGGTACAAGAATGATGTATTCAACATACTTTCTCCTTTGCCCCCCTCCCTTCCCCCTTACCCTCCTCCTTTCTCCCTCTCCTCTTCCTTAACCTCCCCCTTCCCCCCATTGTCCACCTCTAGATATTTTCAGATGTCCAGGTATGGAATTCTCAGGGTCACACAAGACTCATAATCCCAACTGCACACCCAAGACATGCAGGACTCTACCGGTGTGTTGTCAGAGATGGGAACAACTCCTCCGGCTGTGACACCACACCGTGTATCCCCACCGTTACTGTCAGCAGAGAGGCTACTGTGCAAGTGATAGGTATTTGAGCAGGGTAGTGATGGGATGTGAAGAGTGGGGGGTTATCAAATAACAATACTGTATACAGCATGAGGGTCAAATGGTAAGACTGTTTATAGTAAGGCAGTGTATAAGGTTTTATATAAGATCATGCATTGAACTACAGTGCTTAATGACTACCGTATAGCGCTAAATTTTCGAGGGTCTAAATTTTCACGAATGGTAGTTTTTGAAGATTTCATTGAAATAATTTCGCGAATTTGCTGTCTAAACCATGCGCACGCCGCACACGTAATGTAGTATGGGCGTGGCATACAAGCAACTAATACGCACTGTCACACCGTTGTCTGCGCTCGAGCTTGCAGCTGTCAGCAAAGCAATGCCTACTTCGAAGGTATCTCTTTGGAGAGCGTCCCTTGTGGATTCGGCAGCACATTGTCCATCGACGCTCTTGCACGTGGAAACTGTAGTTTACGTGTAAAAAATTTTCGTTGAAATAATTTCGCAAACGGTTGAAAATTCGCGAAATTTGCGAAATTAAAGACCCGCGAAAACTTAGCGCCGTATTACGTATCGAAACACATGTTTTCATTAATAGGCAGGCCTGAATGTAATACGTATAAAGTCACGCACTGTGAGTACATGTGGCTGCTAGTGGCTCTGAAACGGCAAATCTTGTTGCTATGGCAATGGTATTATATTGTTAAGGCATGTTATTGCAGTACAGTCCAACCTGCATTATCCAAGCTAAGATCAGACAAAACGGTCGGATAATCGAGATTACGACGTTAATATCATCTCATGCATGCATGGGACCGAGTCAAAGTACTCAGATGATAGAGATGTTTGGATAATAATCGATCAGTTGGACTGTATAGCTAGGACATTCATGTATTGGGGGTGGACCATTTCATTGAAACAGCTTCTCACTTTCAACTTGTAAGTATCTAGTCACATCACACTAATCAGGCTTCATACAGTACATGATGTCACATAAGGTCAAAGGTCCAAATAGAGACTGGGTATTTTTGAAGTGAATAGAAAAGAATTTGGTTTGTTGGTTTTAGCCTAAGCCTTTCAGTTTATGGGCAAAACCTTGTTTGGTCTGAACAGTGTACGTATACGGGTAAGAGCGACACACCTGTTGTAAATAAAGTGGTTCCCCTGTACTTGGCTGTAAACATGCCCATATTAAACGAGTTCACTCTCTATACATGTAAAACTAGCTACACACGAGCTATATTGAAGTAAATTTCCGTGTAAATAGTTACACAAATCATGCCATATATTAGTAGTAGTAGTGTAATGGTTTCTCCATATATAGCTTTAAACTCTAGGTGATGATGTGAAAGTATATAAAGCCATTGTGCATGTGTGGACAGTTATGGGAAAAGTAGATTAGTTTCTAAGTCTTAGCCTCATCCCCAGCCCTCCCTCTGAGGAGAGGCCTGGTACTCACAGAAAGCTGGGCAGGGCCTATAGCCTCGTCCCCAGCCTCCCCCCCCCCCCCCCCCCCCCCCTCCGAGGAGAGGCCTGGTACTCACAGAAAGCTGGGTAGGGCCTGGGAATGAGGCTAAGTATCCTGTTAACTTAGTATGGTTTTATTTTTTTGTCTCAATATTATAGGTCATTCGGTTGCCATGGTTACAGTGAATGTTAGCAGGTGTCGCACAACTGTGCTTCCATGTGGGTCAGAGATTCTTGCTGCAGGGAGCAACCGGCCAGACGTACGATGGTTCCAGAATGGAGTGCCAGTGGGCAATACAGCGAATGAGGTGAGTGGAGTAAGGTGAAAACTTTTCTCTTTAGATAAACTTTTGATAATTGATTCAAGACCCCAACACACTTTGTGCCTTCACGTAGTGCAGGTGGCAGAGACTGTATAGCATTTGTGGCAGAGGAGACGGAGACAGTTTAGCAGAGCTAGTACAGAAGCATATTAGGTCAGTGCGTGCCAGGCTGCCCGCTTTGGTAGTAAGAATGTTTACACAGAGAGTCTACTACAGTCCCACATACAATCATGAATACTGCAGAGGTGCAGCATGTGGACGAATCAGGCAGATAAACAGGCCCATGTGAGGGGCAGTGAAAGTGGCTTTTTGTAAGAGAGTGGTGCTGTGTGATTGCACCCGTACATGGACAAAAGTGTGGGAGTGCAAATTGACAATAGGAAGAAAAAACATTTTGTGTGGTTCCGAATTTCCCCATCTACAGCATGGCAGCATAAATGGTTCAAGTATAGCATAGCATGTCTTCCCAATAGCATGTTGAAAAGTAAATTTGGTGGTTTTCACAACAGTAGATTCTATGGTAGTCAGATTGTGTAGCATCTCCTTCCTAGTTGACATAACTCAGCTCATTGAAGGAACTTGGTAGTATCTTTTAGCATATTGACGTCAGGAAAGTGAGTTTTAATTTCTACAGTTATCATGCCATTTACCATACTACATACTGTGTATAGCTAGCTGAGTTGATAATGTTTCCGTATTGTTGTCGTTCTTGACAGTGTCTCGGGTGGTCCAAGATTAAACCGGCTGACTCATAAGCTGCTTAAGTTAATTTAAGACAATACTGTGTAGTTAAACCTCCGACATCACAATGTCTCAGTAGGTTCATTCCTCCAATACTGTTAGTATGTCTGAAATGCTATGTACCTAATAAAGTGGTCTATGATAAACAATGGCAGTTAGCAAATGGCTTAATTAATGGGACCATTCACACTGTCGCACACCATTAGGCAAAAATCTGTTTTTCCAAGCTTGTCCAGTTTGGCTATTTGTCTATGCCATTAAAGGGCATGCGACCTTGTGAGTGTGAATTAGGTTCAGTTTGGGCATTCAACTTTTTGGGTGTGAATTAGGTTCAGTTGAGTGCATGATGTTGATGTAGTCTAGGTGTGAAACACTGATTGTAAGCTAAACTGTGCAGTTAAACTTCTGACATCACAGTGTCTTGTTATGCTCATTTTCACATCCCACCACAATGCTAAAGTGGTCTACAGTAAGTTAACCTTTAGTAGCCTCGTACCCAGGCTCCTCCCCATGCAGAAAACGGAGCCTGGGTACGAGGCTAGGCGTTTTAGTATATGGCAAGTGAGGCTGTTATAAAGATACATGCCATTGGATGCACTTGTGGGGTGGCCGCATAACCTGTTGATCCATGCTGCCTAAGACATTGGGCTTAGTGATGGCATGTCGTTGTGATGGCATGTCGTAGATATGCATGTAGTCTGTAGGTGAATGTATGAATAGATTCAATTTAGGAAGTGGAACAACCAATATTCGGATAGCTACATGTTCCGTAAGTGCTGTGTTTGTTTGTTTTGTTGTCTTTCAGTCTGCCTTCTTTACAAACTTCCTGTTACCAAACTTTACGATTCTCTCTCTACTTGCTGATGTATAATGTTATTCATGCTTCCACCCAAGCATGATACCAGCCTTACTAGCCACATTTGAAGTTGTGCATTTTGTAGTGTAAAAGATTTGGGAGGGAGTGAGGTACACATTTATCACAATATAAACATTGGCTTTTATACAGTATTCACACTTTCCAAGTAAAGAGTACAGGTAGTGCCTAATGTGGCTAAGGTTATGGATATAGTTTATTCATGATGCTCAAATGCGCATGTGGACAGGTGACTCTCTATAGACTTTGAACTGACGTGATTAGTGCTGTCGAGTGTTCAGTATCCGAAGAGACCTAGTTACTGTACGATGGACAATGCAGGGCCTGACGGAGCCAATATCGTTGGGTGTTGTAATTTTACAGAGGCGAAAAGTCGTGAGGTGTGTACAGTTTTACTGGACAAAGGGCTATTTCTCAAAAGCTGAACAACAATTGCAACGAAGCGTTCCATCTGGCCCTCGAGTACATTGAAAACTGTCAATCTGGAGTATCATTCATCACTTTCGGTTGCTTGGATGGTCAGATTTTGGTTCAAAAAAGTTTGACCCATATGCATAACCACTTGTACAAGGTAACCAATCAGTTCTCACTGTGAAGAACGCGTTGAGTGTCTCTCTTTTCATGTTCCGTGTTTTGCAGTGTAATCGCTTCACAGTTAGTAAGTCTGAACCATTGACTGCACCCCATTACGTATCCCATAACCTTAAGTGACTCAAAACTGCTCTTGAGGGTGTGGCTGCTGACCTTTTAGCTAGAAGCATTTGTGAGCAAAGAATGCGGAAACACAAATACCACAAACATCAACTGCCACCTTGGTGGGGTTGATGTTTACGTGTGTATCTACGTATGGCTCTATTCACACTTATGCCAATGGGGGGTGTAACTGCACGTATAACATTCATTGTTGTGAATACAGGAAGACATATTTTTGGTTATGAGTCAAAGCAAGAAGGAAGTAGGTTAAAGTGCAACATGGTAACTCAACACTTAAGGTTACTAGATGACATGTTCTAAGAATCGTGCTTGAAATATTCATGACCTGCTAACACCTTGATTTGCAACAGTTGTGACTGTCCCATTATTGGTGCATGCGCTGTATGAACTTGTTCACCTCAATCCAGACTATTTTAGTTCAAAGTTTTTGATCAGTTGCAAGTGGTAAATGTCTACCTAGTGGTTAGGAAGAGTCTTGGGACGATTGGAAAGGAAGTTTCCCTAAAGACCAGTAGTTTTGAAACAAACAATGCTCATAATAATACCCACTTACCATAACTACCCCACGCACCCATGGTTGGCCATGTTGGCCTTAGTCATTGCAGTGATTGCGAATTGTTTACTGGGAATTGTGATGCCTATCTACTGTCTAGAAAGCATGTTCAACCTAGCATCATATCATTGGAGGTAATATTTCAGTTTTGCTTATACCATATAGCGGAAATTTTCCGCTGTACAGTAGATTAGATTCATAAATAATTCCAGGAATCCGATTTCTTCAGATTCCCTGGAGATTAAATTATCATTTTAGTGAAGTCCAATTTCCAAGAAAAATACTAACCTCAACATTGCGGCCTCCCTGCCCAGTACATTATGCCACAAAACATACCGTATAGCCGGAAAATTTGATGGGGAATTAAATTTGGCAGTTTGGCGGTAGGGATTGAAACCGTCAAATTAAAATCTGCCAATATTATTTCATACGCAATGCATAATGACATAATGCATGCAGTAGTGCTCATGGCCCCGCCCAGCACCCCTCTACACAAGCTGTACATGTAGCTAGCTTGGTGCCAGCACACTGCCAGTTTTATTTTTTGTAAATTTTCCAAACTCGTGGCTTTGTTCAAGTACCTCAAGCGAGAGGTGTGGCAACACTCCTTGATAAACGGACCTGAAGTGCCATCACCATGTTTAAATTCCGCCAATATTTTTGGACGTCGGTTTGGCGTCAAACTGTCAAATTTAAAGACCACCAATATTTCCAGTTATACGGTATTTCACTCCGTGCACAGTAAGTACAGCAAGTTACGCTGTGGGGGTTAAAGGTCAGTGATGGGAGACACATCCACCTAATGATCCCATTGCATCAACATGTGTATATGTTGAGTATGTTATGGCATTGTGACTGAAAGTTCAATTGCAGTAATGAAGAACAAAGGTTAGTTAAACAAACGCTCTGACGTCACCTGTGGATTGTGTTGTAACATGTTATAAAGATGCAATATGTGATCATACTGAGAACAGGTGTTTATCGTAAGGTACGTGACGAGGTAAACATTACACTGAAACATAAACAGACATACAGGTAACAGGATACACGGTATCAGTGCACCTGTCATTGCACTGTGGAACCCCACTAATGTTGACACCTTTAGGGCCAACAAACATACCCTGATTAACAGGGTGTCCTCATTTCAGGTGGAACAGCTATGTGTAGGAGTCTGTAGGAGGGGTTATAAGAGGGGTTTGATATTACAATATTGCTCACCATCTTGCTCACATAATGTCTCCTACAAAAAAGAGCTACCAGGTTTCAACAGACCAGTCAATCACCAGAGGTTGCATGCAGGCAAATTATTGCAGCCATTTCTCCAGTCAGGGCAGCTACTGTAGCTACACAGTCATGGACTAAGCTTCACACTGAAATCATGAGCGGAATCTCTGCCATTTATGAGTGCTGTTTATGTATAGCCATTACATGCAGCGATCTCAACCACCATGCGTGTGCAATTTCTGCCGTCTGTGAGTAGCCTGCATTGTCAGTAAGTGTCATGGTCTCTACTACAGGGGATTTTCAGTTTGTGACATGCAAAGTTTTCCCATAAATATGTATTGATAACATTAACCCTTTAACAACCAATGACGCCATTTGGCGTCGTCAGTTTTTGACCGCATGTTATTAGTTAGCACAATCCATTTTGAAGATAGGTTCTGCGCTAGCACAAAGGGTGGGATAGGGGGAGGTGGGTGGGTGCACCGCTCTAGCTGACAATGCATGGCCTCCATTGCAGCTGCCTGTAGAAAAGCCCTGGTCAATGCCAGGTGGGCCATTTGTCTGCTTTCTTGCACAAACGGGTGTAGAAAATGCTCCTTTCACCTTGTACGGACTCCATTTCTGGCAGCTTTTAGTCCGGAGGAGCGCTCTCTGGTCAGAGGGCCCTGAATATTGAATGCTCGCTAATGAGTGGGTGTGGCCAAGGTCATGAACCCACAGAGAACGTGTCAATAAAGCTTTGACTCAAGTTTCCTGTGCTAGCTCCAAACAGAAGTGGAAATATGCATGGACCAAGGAAGGTATCCATAGCCTAATAAAGACTTCCAGTAAATAGCCTACAGTTGTTAAAGAGCTAAACAGCCTTGAAATCCTTGAGTAGCACTAATTAGACTATGGTATGCATAATATGCTTTGATCTTTTGAAGTTAATTAGGTATTTAAAATCAAGCAATTACTCCCAGGCAGGTCATTAAATGCTGTTTAGAAACCCAAGGTCATTAAAATGCTGTTTAGAAACCTAAGAACTTTTTTGTTGTTTTGCAATGGAAGGGCCGATTCTCCCCTGGCCTCACCAGGAGAGCTACTGCCAGCACTGTATAGAGCACTCGTACTGTACTGAGTACTAGCACAACAGCCAAAGTGTCACACAAATCTCGAGTTTTATTCGTGCAGCTGTAGTTCTTACTTGGTGTGTGGAACCACGCACAGTTGGACAGCTTCCCATCAGCTAGCCACTATCCTGACGGATGCCGACGATAATTTCACTTGCCAGGCGGTTGATCCAGGGATAGCGCTAGGACCAGTTTGTATTCGACGAGTCGTTGCCGCCACTCCCAGCGGAACTGGGATGCCAGGCATTCTACTGCCAGCTCGGACCATTGTTTCATGGTCGCCAGCTTCCGAGAGCGGCTAGGTAGCAAGCTAGCTGCCCATCGGCATCATGGCCGAGCACCAGCAGCATCTTGGTTTCAAGTCGACGCGGGCGAAAGGCCTTTCGTCATCGATCCGACTCTGCCTCGACTGTAGAGCTGTTTCGGGGATCCTTTAGTGGCCTAAGCGTACTCAAATTCATCCTTTTCCAGTCAAAAAGCAGCAGCAACGCACAGCAACACCAGCTACGTCGATTCAAAAATTCAAAAATGCAATACCGGAAACAGAAACCGCTTACATAATCCGCCCACGCACTATGGTATGAACCGTAGTATATCGCGCGAATCATACTACAAATTCGCGCCCACAGTCTCGCGCCCATAGTCTAAGTCGGTTATTGCACTATGCCTCGGCTCTACGTTGTTTATAGAAACCTTCGCGATGTTACATAATCACCTCGGGCTTCGCCCTCGTTGATTATGTAACATCCCTCAGGTTTCTAAAACAGCGTAGAGCCTCGTCATAGTGCAATAACCTATACTTAATCAATGGTGCATAGGAGGGGTGCTATTTGCCATACCCCAAGAGGTGTGAATATTGTATGGGACTTTAATTAACACAACCTACTTAAACACCATGTGGAAGCCTATCAACGTCAAGACCCCACTAGCGCCCGCTGCGCCTGCACGATTATGATTGTGCCTCACGCTAAGGCGTTTGTCAACAAGGGTATACTGGATTGATTTTATTTATTGTTCAGCGGGAATTGTGATGTCTATCTACTGTCTAGAGATTACAGGAATCCAATTTCTTTAGGATCCCTAGCAGATCAGATCTATCACCATTTCCAAGAAAAATACTAACCTCACATGTACGTATGGTGGCCTCCTTGCCCAGTGCTTGTGGCTTACCGTACTTAGCTCAGCAGTCTTTAGCATAATTTTATTAGCAGAATGAGAAACTTTTTGATGTTTTGTTTTTGCAGGAGCTTCTTGTTCTTTCCTCGGGTGACTTGTTCTTGTTCTGGTCTGGTGAGGCTGGTGATGGTGGGAGTGGTGACAGGGGGAGTGGTGATGGTGGTGTGGGTGGAACGTATGAGTGTGTGGCAATCTTTCCCTCTGGGACCAACATCACCATGGCGATATTTGAAGTGGAACTAGACAGTGGTAAGACTGATCAGTGCCACCTCCCTTCTTGCCTCTTTCCTTTACCCATCTCCGTTTCTCTTCTTTCCTTCTCTCATTCTCCTATCTACCCTCTCCCTTCTCTCTTCCGCATTTTTCGTCCTGTTTCCTCCTCCCTCCACTCCTCTCTCACGTGATGATGTCTAATTTATTGCAGAGAGAGGGGAACCTCAAAATGACATCATTACAGCACACCAGACGACAGTCGAAGGCTCCACAGTCGAGATGGTCTGCTCCTTGTGTGCAAAGGATGTGACATGGTGGAAGGCTGAAGATGTCTCTAATGGCAGACAAGCTGTCTCAAATGGAACATTTCTGATTGGTGGCCATGTTCTGCGGCTAGGTTCACTACACATGAGAGATTCAGGCCAATACTGTTGCCATGGTAACAATACTGAGGGAACTGTACTGCAAGCTTGCACACGATTAGAAGTCCTTAGAACCAGTAAGTTGACTGTGTACATATATACCAACTGCCTAATCTTACTGGATGACTTCTTTCACAAAGCAGTTGGAAGAGTTTCTTGAGCTTTCCAAAGATTTCTTTATGCATATCAGAGCACTCTTTTAGCATGCAGTTAAACAATATTGTTGTCAAAGGTTAGCCTCTCAGAAGATGCCATAATAACTACAACATTTTTTTTTCTAGTTTGAGTATTGTGTACTGTTTTGTTTTTTGCAGCTGAACCAAGGATCACATCATCTCAACATAGAAGCACTATTTTTATGAGCACGGTAGACAGAGAAGAAGAAAATATTGAAATTGACTGCTCCACTGCAGATACAGAGGTGCAAACAACAACCAGAACTTGGTTTCACAATGGCAACAAACTGAATGTGTCTCACACCACCACCACACTTGTGATTTCATCCAATGGGACAAACGGTTCCACAGAACTACATGGAGTATATCAGTGCTTTGTGAGCAATGCAGCTGGTTGGAGTGGTTTGGTCACAAGACTACTTCCTCCATGTTAGTTTTCAGTGAAATTTACAATGTGGATTTTTTTATATGTAATTTGATATTTGGTGTTGATTGTGTACTCCTCATATCTTCACCTACTCACTCCACCTCTCTCTGTCCTACTCACTCCCTCACTCACCTACACACACCTCTTTTTATCTTACTCACTCCCTCTCTCACCTACATATTCTCTCACTCTCTCATCACTCCCATCTCTTTCTCACTTATTCCCTCATTACGTCATTCCTTCATCCCATCAATTCATCTTCCCCCTCAATCCAACTTCCTGTCCCACTTCCTTCCCTCCTCCCCATCTTTATTTCTTCTTCTTCTTACATTCTTCACTTCTCAATTCCTCACTCCTCGCACTCCTCTCCCTCTCTCACCCAAGACCTCACCAATCCTCCTGGAAGACCCTCCTACATGGAACTCCCCAGACCAGTAGAGCGTAACTATGAAGCCTGGTTCCTGGTGTCATGGGCACCACCACACTACACAGCAAACGTCAGCTCTGTGCAATATCGAGTGTACTACCTCCCCAATATCCGTGCAGTAGATACGCCAGCAATTACAACAGAAGTATTGGCTGTTGCCCCTGGACGACTGATATCAGAGGTTGCAGTCATCAGTCCAAATAAGGAGGTCATAAGTGAGAGAGGACCAGTTGGTCGATCTGAGAGACTTGACTCTCATAACTTCCGGTGCACAAACAAGGGTGAGAAATATAGCATTGATTTCTATTCCACTTCTACACTTTTAAATTTTGACATACCCAGTCCACATACACTGTGTGTGACTGACTGAAAGTACACATTTTCAATTATGTATGATGTGAGAGCAAGGCTAGCCATAGCTTCTTCATGGCAATCACATTTACCTAGCTTTTGGTTAGTGTCACTTGCAGCAAATATATGCATTGTCTATAATGATTTCAGTTTGTACTGATATCTCATTTTAATGTGTAACCATGCATCACACTACATGCACACATACTCCAGCACTGTTTCCTCCAAATGTATCCCTTGACTGTGAGCGTGGAAGATTGGTAGTGTCCTGGGTCAATAACCCAAAGAATGCTCAATTTTACCAAGGGATCTGGGAGAACAACCATGTAATAGCTGGAAACTGCTTTTACCCCAATGGGACAGTATTAAAGGTAAACTATATTAGGCTACATGCTAATGAAAGCTGAAGTTTGCACAAGAGTGCAAAACAACAACTAAACTAGAAAATGTAGAACATTGTGGGGGCGAGCCTGACCAAGCTGATACAGGCTGTTTCCTGGCAAACTGAAATGGGTGCCAGGAGAAGGCTTCTATGTCCTCTGTGTAGTCTGTCCCCTGGTACTGGGGTGCCAGGGGAAGGCTTGTTTGCCTACATGTTGTCTGTCTCCTGGAGAGGCTCCAGGGGAAGGCATGTCAGTGGAGTGTCGCTACATATGCATAAATTTAGCTTTACACTAAAATCATGAGCTAAATTTCTGGCTTTTATAAGTGCCGTTTATGCATGGCCCTTACCTGCATGAAGCGACCTCAACCACTGTGATCGAAATTTGTACTGCCGTGGGCAGCCTGCAGTTGATGATCTGTAGCAGCAAGGAGTAAGTTGCCATGCGTGCTTCAATGTCAGTCGTCTCCGGTCCAGGTCACCGACGCTAAACTCTGATGGCAATAGCCTTCACCTACTGAGCATGAGCTCGATCTTCGTAAAATTTAACTGCGCTTATTTAAAGTTTACAGTATATGGCCGCAAGCAAGCACGTATACACACACACTTCCACAATGCAGTCCCGCTAGTGTGGGGCTCGCTCAGGCTCGCCCCAATCAGAAAACTATAATCAAATATAAGATGAGGATGGCAGGCAAAGCAGTCAGGATGAAGAGGCCAGAAACTGTGTGATTTTACAAATGTACTTTTTTATAATGATTTTGTGGCTTTGCAAGTGTAGCTTGTAGACCAGAAGTATAAAATGTTAGAACAAGAGGATTTTAATGGCATGTAGAGGAGCTGCTAAGAAATCTTGTGTAAACTTCCTTGTATTTCTCTGTGGAGTGAATAATTGTGGTATGTATGGCAACTATACATGTAGTGTTTTACTTGCTCTGACTCTTCACAGATCAATAACACCTTTTATTGGGGGAACTCTGCTGAAAATGATCAGTTGTTGCCTGCTGGGACAGAGTGCTCTTTTCAGGGGGCAGCACGTCCCTACCGAAGTTTCTCTGAGGATAGATACTGCTACAGACTGGACTTGATTGCTTACAGTGACCCACAGCTGTGTTATATTACAGGTTAGTTTCTGTTTCTGTAGCAACTACGTAGTTACTGTAACACAGTAGTTCACACCTAGCCACACATTGCCCAGACCCCAACCTGCTTTGCAGTAAAGCTTGGGCGAGGGGGAAGACTTTAAAGGCTATTCTATACCAGTGTTTCAGCCAACATACTATTATCAGTATGTGTACTGTAGCAATGTTTTTGTCAGCCTGTGAATGATACAGCATTTCTAGCAAACAAATAGATGAATACCATATACCATAGTCTCGTGAAAGACCGCACACCCTCGAAAGAGCGCCCACCCCTACTTTTGGCCCAATTTCCTGTATAGGGTCAAAGTTTTACTCAAATGAGCGCCCACCCTGGAGCGAGATTCACGTGGCTAACGGAGTGTACTTGTGGAGTTTGAGAAGCACAGCCATAAGCGCTATGCGTATAACTGGTAAGAAACTTTGTGTTATACTTCACCAAAAGATATTACAAAGCAGCTTTGCGTAGACCGGCGTATCTAATGTGGCGCGCACCACGAGATACACCATGCTTACGGTTACATGGTGCCGTTCAGCGTGTTGTTGTGTCGTCAGGATTCGACTTGAAGCTGCTGGTGGCTCTGTTGTACGTTATTGATTGTCCAATTATTTGCTTCGAGGCTATCGAGTTGCTGTAAACATGACATGGGCCACTTTCTTGGTTAAACGCGAAACACTTGAAAGAGCGCCCACCCCCCTTTTTGATGGACTTGTAAGGTGCTCCGCCCATGGACACTCTTTCACGAGACTACGATATTTATAAACGCTTCTCCAACTTTTGTCACTGATAATGTTAGCCAAAATTGGTGTACAAAATACTGTTAGCATTTCTTCCCTGCACCTGCAGCTGCTGTAAGATTTGAACAAGAGCAGTATGCAGTCAGTGAGAGTGAGAATGTCGTGGAAGTGTGTGTCATTACAGAGGGGTTTGGTGTGGCCGTCAACTTGTCTACCATCAGCTTGACAGCTCAAGGTATTAGCTTATATTGTGAGTTCATTGTGTTGCTAGCAAATGTGAAGAAAGTGTTAAAGCAGCATGTAGTTGCACCCGGGTGTCACATACAATTAACAATACATTTAAGTGCAGAGTAACATCCTGAGTACGTCAAGCAACAGTAGCAGAATTACAAAGCCAGGCAGGGGCATTGGAATGGCAGCAACCGCAGCAGCCATGGCTGCCCCACTTTTTTGCGGAAAAAAAAAAGCTGACGGCGCTTCATTGACGGAGAGCTGGGTGTGGTCTCGCAAGACTATAAGTATCAGTCTTGTCAAGATGTAAGCATAAACAGGTAGCGCTATAAAAGTCATGAGGTTCCAATTTTCATTTTGGGTAGATTCAACCATAGATAGCAATTCCACTATATATATTTTAACCGCCATTGTGCTATGAGTTGTGACTGGGACGAGGACCACTGGATTAAGGTGGTAATATCCTTGTGAGACTGAACAAAAGATGTTATTTATGGCCCAAAAGTAGCCTCAGAAACAACCTCAGGGCATTTGTTTTGCGAAATATTTTCATGCCCCCAGACCACCCTAGCTCTTGCATGCTTACACACACACTGCTATGGCCTCACCACTTTTAAATGTTTCCGACACTTTTGCCAGGCATCTGAACTTGATCGAACTAGGATTTACCTCAAGCTTAAAGTGATTACAAACTGTACAGATTTTGCTTACTTACGTTGGCTAACTGTGAATAGAATCTTTATATATATATATATATATATAAATATATGTATGTATGTATGTATGTATGTATGTATGTATGTATGTATACAATAGTTTTTCCATTCTATTTCAGCCGGTCAGGACTATTATGTACAGTCTCCACTGGAGCTGACAATCACTGAAGCTGACAATAGACAATGTGTTAACATAACAATCATGGACGATGGTAAGGTGGAGATGGTGGAGTCCTTTATGATCATCCTGCAGTCGAGTAACTCCTATGTGGTGCTCAATCCAGAGGCCTACAATGCTACTATATCTGTCATAGATAACAGTAGTAAGTCAATGTAACTGTGTAGATGTCTGTATGTAAGCCCTACATCTCTAAATGTTGCCAGGATTACCCCTATTATTCTAGAATAAAGTTCAATTCCAGGCATTACCTATACTATTTCAAAATTGTAAGGTGAATGCATTACTACCTAGAATACAAACTGTATTGATGTTGTGATGTACCTACTAGTGGCTCCTTAAACCGATTATACGCGATAGACGCCTATAGGCGTCACTACGTCAAAACGCGATAGACGCCTATAGGCATCACGGATACGCTTGAGCTTGCTAACAGCCATGGGCTCTTAGCAACAAGCTTTATATCCGGTCTGTGGTTAGAGTGGGGCCTCCCCTAGTAATATGTGTGGTTTCGTTCAGAAGCCTTCGAGGGGCGGAGCGTAGTAAGCGTGAGAAGCCATGTAGGTCGTCGATCGACTCAATCGTGAAAATGACTTATTGGCCACGTTTTCTTCTCAACGCCTATGATGAGAGACACAACGCTAGCTACAGAGGTACAGCGGACCTCAGGCTTCATACCTATCAAGACAGTTCCGAGGCTACATCTCGCTGACAACGAGAAAAGCCAAAAACGGTACACACGGCAAGCAACAAAACAAGCGCTCGGCGAAAACAGCTGCCGTGTGCTTCACAAACACTTACCTAGCTACAAATTAAGCGATAGGAAGCTTTTCAAATCCCGTTTTTAACTCTGGAGAGCTATGTTCAACCTCTCTGGTACTTATATTTTCAGATAAAGGCTTTTATAATTGTTGACCTCACGTGACATTAAAAATTCCGCGTTTGGGGTAAATTAAATTCCAATAAACTTAGCGTATAATCGGTTAAACTCCACTAATCAAGGTTGTTTCAGTGAGGTGGTCACAGATAATGACAATCTTATTTGGCGAAGGGAATGAGAATCAGTGTAATGGAGCCCGTGTTGCTTCTTTGCAAACCTTATTGTGTTAATCCACTGTATTTATGAACATTTAGATGTTACCATTGGCTTTGTGCAAGACGTATACACAGTGATGGAAGATGCCAGCACAGTGTCTGTGTGTGCTGTTGTCTTGGAGGGAGAACTGGAGAGAGAAGTGGAGATGGTTGTAACCACACAAAGCAACAATGCTGCAGGTTAGCTGAATGATCTCTTCATTCTAGTACTTTGCATGCACTGAACATTTTCAATCATCCATTTTATAGCTGGGACTGACTTCAGACCTCTTAGCCAGATGCTAGCATTTAACCGTGCTACTCGCAGACAATGTGTGGAGATTGAGATCGTGGAAGATACCATCCTGGAGGATAGTGAATCTTTCTATGTCTCTCTGAATACCAGTGACCCTGCTGTTGTGGTACACTCAGAGTCTTCCACCGTCAGGATTATTGATAATGATAGTACGTTTGAGGAGTATTGTAGGTCCCTTTTCATGCATACTGGTCTAAGACTAAGTACATTACTAGCTGAGGCAAGAAACATAGAGATTAAGGTTCAGAATTTTGATGTTGCATTTTTGCAGATGTTACCATTGGCTTTGAACAGGCGGTATACACAGTGCTTGAAGATGACAGAGTAGTATCTGTGTGTACTGCTGTGTTAGACAGTGAACTGGAAAGGCAAGTGGAGATTACTGTAACCACAAAAAACAACAATGCTGCAGGTAAGCTGAACATCATAATCCAATTATTGCATGAACTATAATTACCTAGCCTATTAACAAGCATTTTAAAGCACTTGAGCTCACACTGAGTTGTCCTCCACCATCCCTTTAGCTGGAGATGACTTCTTTCCTCTGCCCCAAATACAAACGTTAACCTTTAATGCCACCACACGGAGACAGTGTATAGAGGTGGAGATCTTGGAAGATGATGTTGTTGAAAGAAATGAAACTCTCTCCTTCTCACTGACTACTTCAAACCCAGTTGTTTGGATTGACAATGAGTCTTCAGCAGTCATAATCGTTGATGATGATGGTATATAGTAAATGCACTATAATTTAAGCTAGTAGATACTGCATGTATAGTTTGATGTTTATTGTTATTGTGTTTACTGTGTTTCATGTATCTCCAGATGTTACCATTGGCTTTGTGCAAGAAGTATACACAGTGATGGAAGGTGCCGGGATTCTGCCTGTGTGTGCTGTCATCTTGGAGGGATCCAGAGAGCTGGAGAGAGAGGTGGAGGTGATCATAGTTCTGCAGAGTGAAACAACTGCTACTGGTCAGTCCAATAATTCGTAGTGTGCATCCATAATAAATATTTTGTCTGCAATTAGTTTAGTACTGGATGCCCTACACTCACATATTTTACAAAGTGGTGTTTCTTTCTGTCACTCCTTTAGCTGGAGATGATTTCACCTTCACCCAGAAACTTACTTTTAATGCCAGCACAGAAAGGCAGTGTGTACAGGTGGAGATTTTGGAAGATGCTATCATTGAGAGTAATGAAACGATCGTCCTCTTTCTTACAAGCAGTGATCCTGCTGTAAAGTTTCGTGGCGCTGCTCATCATACCACTGTCTGGATTGTTGATGGTATACCACATTGTTATCAGTGCTTGTCCTTTATCTCATATATACGCCGGAGTAGTGATGTATTGTTAAGAATGTTGAACTATGTTTTTATGTTCAATGCTTCTCTTTTCAATGTACAAATCAATGAATCCTACATTTTTAATGCAGTTACACTTATGTAGGCACACACTTCATTGTGCTACCTTTCAACTACTTCTCGGTTCTTTTACCACAGCAACTACCCCAACTGTTGAACCACCTGCAGCAGCTGCAACAGCTGCAGTTGTCAGTGTGGCAATAGTGATACTGCTCTCACTGATAGTCACAGTACTAGCAGTCTGCCTCTGGAAACTCAAGAACAGGTAAGGCAGCTGCAGATCCTGAACTGGTTGTGAAAATGGCATCATAATGGTCGAACTACTCTAGGGTTATGTGCCTACTAGTTACAAAATGTGCATCAGTTACTTTCCCTCTTCTCAGTTTACAGAGTTCCTGATATTGACTCTGCGGTCACATAAGCCTTCTTTACTAGTCTACATGTACACACACCTGGACCAGTCCAAGGCTGCCTCCATACATATACTATTTTAGTGCATGCAGCTGCCTTTATATTTACATGTAGATTTATATGTGACAATAGCTCATATCTTCTATACATGGATGGAGTACTGTGATGAACCTTTGTCTTTTTTTCTCCCCGCACAAAAAACTTCATGGGATTGTCAGGGACAAGAGAAGATTTGTAAGTTGCAGCTCTGTTCTCGTTTCTCCCTCTTTTCTCCCCTTCATTTTCTTCCTCTCCCTCCCTCCCTCCCTCCTTCCCTCCCTCCCTCCCTCCCTCCTTCCCTCCCTCCCTCCCTCCCTCCCTCCCTCCCTCCCTCCCTCCCTCCCTCCCTCCCTCCCTCCCTCCCTCCCTCCCTCCTCCCTCCCTCCCTCCCTCCTCCCTCCCTCCCTCCCTCCCTCCCTCCCTCCCTCCCTCCCTCCCTCCCTCCCTCCCTTCCTCCCTCCCTCCCTCCCTTCCTCCCTCCCTCCCTCCCTTCCTCCCTCCCTCCCTCCCTTCCTCCCTCCCTCCCTCCCTTCCTCCCTCCCTCCCTCCTCTCCTGCCTCCCTCCCTTTTTTCCTCCCTGTCTTTCCTCCATCTTTGCTTGTCCTTCCATACTTTTTCTCCTTTTTTCCCTAACTCTTACAGCCATTTCCAGCATACCCTATCGATGAAGTGGTTGATGAACACTACATGCCAGTCTCTTTAGATACTCACACAAACAATGAGGACGCAAAAAGTATAATAACTGTGTATCACGAGCTCTATCCAGATAAGAAAATGTCGATCGAAACAGCTTCGATAAACCTCAATCAGACACCAAGAAGGAATTCTGAGTCAACTTCTCTGCTACCTCTCCCCTTTCCATTCCATCTTGAAGTTCCACAAACACTGAATGAAGTTAATGACACGAAACATGCTATTGGCAGACGCAACAGTAACAGCTCTAGTTGTAGCACACAACACTACATTCACTTTGACAAACTACTGGATGTATCCGGTGCTCCACCTTACAAGAATGTGTTCCAAACGTCTGGTTCATCATTCAGTGTACATCCAATCCATGAAGAGCAAACAATTGCTGAAGGTGTTCTTCAAAGCGTTGACCTTGCTGTTGTAAAAACTGCAGGTGGAGAAGAAAATAATGAAACAGATGAGGGTATCGGTAGGCACTCTCTGTCTTTAACAAGCAGTAGCAGTTCATCTTGTGAACACATTGAAAAGTCTCCACAATCAGAAGCTAAAGCAGACCCTGAAACATCTTCCAAGACTGATATGGGAATTTCAATAGCAGACGGTACAAGGGGGAGTGAAGGACAGTGTGCTGCAGAAAGACACCATGGAACTGTACCAGAGCCTGATTCTCACAAAGCTGTCAATTCTTCCACACATCTGGCCTCAGAAACTCACTTGGTGGCTACAGAACCTGATTTACAGGATGGTGTAATGAACCTCCCCCCAGCTGCTGAACCTGAGGAGCTGACAAGATTTGCTCCATTCAGTGATAGTGGGTTTGGTGACTTTTCCGAGGACTACTTTGCAGCACACTAGGAGACAACTGGCAATGTGCATACAGCAAAATGATCAATGTGTAGTTAATATATTGGACTGAGCTTATCTTCCCTGAAATCATCACAAACACTTTATCACTTTCTATTACTTATGTTATATTTTTGCTGTTATTGTTGGCAACATCACTTGCATTATAATGTGCCATTAATTGTGTTACTTTTTCTGATGCTTTTTCATAATTTATATTTTTATCATGCCTGGCATAGCATTTGTACTTTTGAGTCATCAAATTTTTATTGGACTTTTTAAATACGTCACTTTTGCACTCTTTGATGACTTCAACACCTGCATAGATGCATAGTTTAGATTTGTAAATTTGGATGATTTGGGTGTGAAGCTTATTAATTTTGCTTTCTGATTACCTTAGGGGAAAATGAAATACTCATGGCGACTATGTCTGCAATTGCAATCAATAATTTCGGTATTTCCACTGCCTGATGGCATTGATTATTGGGGCGAGCCTGAGCGAGCCCCACACTAGCGTGACTGCATTGCGCACGTGCGTGTGTATGCTTGCTTGCTTGTTTGCGGCTATATACCGTAAATTTTAAATGAGCGCATTTAAATATTTCTCAAAGACTGAGAACGTCCTCAGATCGACACTGGGCGAAAAATGAAATTTCCCATCTGTCCTATGGACATGAAATCTGCCATTTCATAGACCGTTCTCCACCAATCCTGTAGAGGATAGAGCCAAATGTCATACACATCCGACATTTGGCTCTATCCTCTACAGGATTGGTGGAAAGCGGTCAATGAAATGTCAAATTTCATGTCCACAGGGCAGATGGGAAATTTCATTTTTCGCCCTGTGCGAGCGAACTCAACTACTGCGCGTAATTTGTACCGAGTGTGACCATAGATACTATATTCCAACCAATACAATATTGCAATATAGTATCTATGGTGTGACCAGCTTGCCCTTGTCTGTCATGGTCCGCAGTTACCATGCGTGCGTTAACTTGAGTCGTCTTCGCTCCGGGTATCTTTCACGCCGACGCTGCGCTCTGGCAGTAGCCCTCAAGTTCACCGACAACAGCCGGGCTGGACACGAGACTATCTTCAGGTAACTCAGTTGGCCATGCATAATCGACACTCATAAGTGCCAGAGATTCAGCTCATGACTTCAGTGTGAAGTTTAGTCCAAGCGTTTGTGTAGCCGTAGTAGTTATCCTGACTATAGTTCTCACCAGATATAGACGCTGCTTGGCTACATGGAGTTTTGCTCACCACGCTCATGGAACAGCAGACATGCATGCAGTGATGATTCCTGCTGTTACAGTGTATGGTTTGTGTGCCATGACGAACCAGCAATGCATTGCTCGCTCAGGCTCGCCCCACGATGATGCATGAATCATCTCACTAGTATGTATTGTGTCATGCACCTGCATGTACACTTTATCAACAATTACTATAGATATGTATGTAGAAACCCCAGACTTGCTTGGCCTAGCTAGCTAACACAGTTTGTCCATGCAATTACAGTGTTAGTGCAATTTCAAGTCTTCCCACTTGCCCAAGCCTTTGTGCAACTTGTGCTCCAACATACGCATCTGAAGACCTAAACAGCCTTTCTGCCCCAGGTCTGATGTTTGTCCCTCCCAAACCTTCAAGCAACTGACAGATCATCTAGCTGTGTCTCTCAGCCAAGTCACTGCAGACAAGCTTTGTGCCCAAATGGATAACAATGACATGAATGTCCATCTAGGTCCAAGATTACCAGACTAGTTGACTGATTGACACTGCAATAATGAACAGCCTCACCCTGGAGCTGAGAGGCAACCTCCCACCATTCCATGCAGCCCAAGTGGCATGGTTCTTCTACAGATACAGCCCTAAGTATATAATCTTCCAGAGAAATGTATTTTTCTTCTGGCTTTATAACCATAGACTGGGTCACTGATGTGATGCAGTTGTGTAGGTTAGTTCTCACTGATGATACTTCTTTGGACCATAAAGTAAGTGCCAAGACCAGTGGTGCATGAGTTGATAAGTGATGATTGCAGGGATCAGTAGTGACCACCTGACAACCACCCTTAAACTGTGTTTTTCTGTAGATAAAGTGAACTATACATTGCATGATTGGCTCTCATTGATATCTATAGTGCAGTATACATGGTGAGGCTTTGTATGCCAGCTTTTAGCTTTTCCTCAAGATCTTTTACTTCATACCATCAAAATCCTTCAGTTAGGTCAGCAGTCAATGCACATAATTATACTCACAAGGCTCTTGAATTATAAACACCAACACACGGGCAGCAAGTAACAAAATTTCAAACAAAAACAATGCTAGCTGTAAAAAGAAATGTAACACTGACATGTATGAATCTATTTTCTATTGCTGCTAGTAATGATTTTGCAGGTTTCAGGATTTGTTCAGTTGGTATGAAGCAAATCAAATGAAGATTGTAGCTCGTGAAGATTAACTTCAGAGTATGTAACAGTTGGAGTATTCCTGAATTGATGCTGTATATTTCTCACATTACAAGTTTTGTTTGCTTCTTGCCACTTGCGTTTCATGACCTGCACTTTTGTTTTGATTCGTATGTAAATGTGGTAGGTGATGATTCCTGCAAAGGTGAGAAATGCTATGCCAACTGAGGTGTACACAACAGCAGCCTGGCGTCTACTAGACTGCTTCAGATAATAGGTAGTGACAGCAAGTATACTAAGGTTAAGAATGAATGACACTTCAAGAGCGTTCAGGTACCAACTTGTGTACACCATTCCAGACAATGTCAACCATCCAAAAATTCCAGATGTAGTTGATGAAATGACAAGAAGGTTGATATTATCATCTCCACTGATGTTGAAGGCAAAGGCAAGAAAAAGAGCACAGCGAATTAAAAGCAACAGCCCTGTCCAGTACCGATGCTCTGGTTTGCAAGGTGCATGGTAGGTGTCCAGAATTGCTTTTAGCTTTGGATTCTTAACCCAGGATAAGATGTAAAGGTGAGACTTGAGCTGTAGCCACTGGCCTAGGAGAAGAAGCAGGGTGTATGGGAGGAAAAGGAAGAGCAAGAAGAGCAGTGCTACCAGTGCAAGAGGGATATATTTCACCAAGGACACATTTGCATCATGGTTCCAAACCACTACATTCCCATTTGGGTAGCGGAGAATGGTGGGAGAAAGTGCTGCTATGGTGGAACGTAGAATCTTTGCATAAGAGAAGAGGAAGAGGGTAGCTAAAACAGGAACCGGGCTGGATCCAAGCAGCTTTGTTGCTGTCACAGATCGACTGCTGATGTAAATGAGAAATCCCACTATCACCCAGATATAGACTGGGAATGCAAACCCGAGCCATGTTTTTGCATATACATCCATTCCATTATAGAAGCAGGTCTGAATACCAAGATCTAGGTTTAGCCAGGCTATGAAGATGCTTGCTGGATTGTTTGAAGTATGTGGAAAGAAGATGTGATGGTTTGCCGCAACAATGTTGGCATAGAAGATCAATCCATGGAGAGTCCCTTCTGCTACTGTGAGGTGGAGGAGGAAGAGCAAGAGTACTAGAAGTACACCAGCTAGTGCAAATGGAATAAGCAGAAGCAGACAATTGTTACTACACTGCTTGCATTGGGAGCTGCCCAGGACAAGACTAAGTCCTTCTTTGCACTTTCCACACAGCAGCCCAGAATGATTGTAATCACATTGCTCATCAGGATTATGTAGGTTAAAATACTTGCTCTCACTGGTACAGTAGTCAAGTGGACAGTAAGGGTGATAGATGAACCCTTCTGGAGTTCCATTGTTATATGATATATTTAACCAAAATGTACTGTTTGTGTTTCGAAGGATTGCTTGTCTGTCTATAGAGCAAGAGTTTGTGAATGGCCACCCAGAGATTTTGTGATCACAGATACATTCGCCAGTTGAGTTAGATGGCTCAAACCCAATGGGACACGTTTTGAAGATAATATTTACAGTAAGATGTACTGTGCTGGCTGACCAATTGCTGGGATGAAGCACTAGCTGGTTACACAATTTCTGGGGTTTTATGGGGTAATTTCTGCTGGTACAGTTTTCTCCACTCTCATATGAGATGGTTTCTGACATATTTAAATTATAGCCTGAACGAATTTCAGTGTAAATTAGTGCAGGGACTAATAAGCCAGACTGATCAACAGCAACCACAGAAACCTCAACCTCCTGACCCGGATAGATACTTCTTGACTGACTAACTCCTGTGCAGTTCACTGCAGTCATGTTACAAAAGCAAAGCTGTGTTGGCTTAGATGAAATGGAGTGACCTTTGTCATATTCTGTATGTAGAATTGACATGTTGAAGAGCTGCAGTACGCTGGTATAGCTGTCAGATGTAAAGCTACACTTATTCAACAAACCACCATAGAGGATACTTCCTCTTATTCCAGCAGAGTTGTTCTCAAAGGTTAGTGGAGTTGTATTTGTATAAAATGATTTGAAGATGTGAATAAAGCATTCATTTCGAAAGGATTCATGTTGCCAAGAAAGGAGTTGACTTGGCATAGATGTATCTACAACATATATTGCACCACCAAATTCAGTTGCATGATTGTCTTGGAAGTGCACATGTGCTGCTTGATGCAGACTGAGGTTTGAATAAAGATCAAAATACTGTGCCCCACCTCGTAGTGCTGAGTTATTGAGGAAAAAAAATTCAGTGGGTATTGAAACTTCATTGCAGATTTTGCAAGTGGTGCAAGATGGTAATGTAATAGGTTGATGGCTAGATCTGTCATGTAGAAACGTGATATTAGTAGATTCAGAGTGGATTCCACCACCATATTTTGCAGAATTATCAATGAAATAACTGCCTCCTTTAAAGATCAAGGAGGTGAAGGATGTGTAGATTGCAGCACCTTTGATTCGTGCTGAATTAGCCTCAAACATAGTTTTGCCATTAGCTTGTACTGTACTGTTTCTAGTATAAATTCCTCCTCCTGACTTGGCGATGTTATTCTTGAAGCAGTTACTGCCATTAATGTCTGCTGAGCTGTCACTAAGGTACATTGCTCCACCCTTAGCTGCTGAATTGCTCCTGAATGTTACTGATCCATTTATGTGTAGTTTGCTGTGTAGTATTGCAGAGCCTCCTCCGTGAATATATGCAGAATTAGCAGTAAACCCATTTTCTCCTAAAAGGCTCACAGCACATCTGACGGCATAGAATCCTCCACCTTCCCCTGCATTGTTACTCTCAAAAGTGGTTTGTCCAGCAAGGTTGAAGCTGCTCCGGAATGCAGAGATACCTCCACCAGTGTCTTCTGCTGAATTATTGTGGTAGTTGCTATATCCAAGAAGATTAACTACACAATTATCTCTGGTGTACATCCCTCCTCCATCTCTTGCTGCATGGTTAAATTTAGCAATCATAGAACTAGTTCCAAGAAAGTTCAAAATACTTCTTGCAGCATAGACAGCACCACCTGTGTAGTTAGCCTGATTACCTGTAAATGTGCTGGAACCACTTAATTCAAAGGTGCTATTGTCAGTAAAGATCCCTCCACCAAAAACTGCGATGTTATATTTGAAATCACAACTTTGTGCAAAATGTACTTTGCTCCAACGTGCATGAATTGCCCCGCCAGTTGTTGCTGAGTTGGATTCAAAGGTGTTGTTACCAGTTAGACTAGCTGTGGCAGCGTATGTAAAGATTGCTCCTCCCTCATAGCTTGCAACACACTCCACAAAGTAGTTGAATCCATCCAGTACTAGGTTGCTGTGATCCAGCCAAATTCCTCCTCCACTAACGTGTGCTCTGTTGGCAGTAAACAAGTTCAACCCAGTCATAACAAGTGTGCTATTAGCTTCAGCATACATACCCCCCCCTTCCCCGGCTGAATTGGCAAAGAAAGTGTTGTTCCCAGCAACAGTGAAAGATGTTCTTCTTATATAGATGCTTCCACCATAGTAGGTAGCACCATTCAATTCAAGAGCATTACCGCCATTGATGTTAAAAGTGTTATTGTCTGAGTAGACTCCTCCACCTAGTTGGGCAGTGTTATTTGTGATTGTGAGGTTTCCACTGAAGTTCAGGTTGCTGCCATCTGCATATAGTCCTCCTCCATCTAGCTGAGCCACATTACCACTGAACAAACCAGTGCCACTGAGCCTTATTACAGTTTCCTGTGCATATATACCCCCACCCCTAGATCCCACACAGTTTGCAATAAAGATGTTGTCTCCAGGAAGGCCAAGAGAAGATTTGTGTGAATATAGTCCTCCCCCTAAACTTGTTGCTCTGTTTGTACTGAAGACATTGGTACCATTTAAAGTCACTTGGGTGTCCTTGATATAGATTGCACCACCATTCCTTGCTGAGCACTTTGTAAAGCTACAGTTTCCTTGCAAGGTCATGAATGTATCAACAAAGATACAACCCCCACTATGTTTAGCTGAATTTCCTTCAAATACAACATTCCCACTAATATCCACATTGCTATTGCTCACTGCATAGATCCCTCCACCATCAATACTAGCTGAGTTACCACTGAAAACAGCATTTCCACTGATGTTAACTGTGCTACTCAATGTGGCATGGATTCCTCCACCAGTACCAGCCGAGTTACTAAGTAAAGTAATGTTACCTGTGATGCTAATATTGCCACTGGACAATGCACAGACTCCTCCACCATCCCCTTTAGCTGAGTTACCAATGAAAGCGGTGTTCCCATTGACTTTGATATAAGTGTGCATGTTCAGCCCTGCAAAAACTCCTCCATTCTGACTAGCTGAGTTAGCACTAAATATGGGATTCCCACCGATACTGATCTTGCTGTTGGACTTTGCATAAACTACACCACCATTTGTAGCTGAGTTACCAATGAAAGTGGCGTTCCCACTGATGCTTATGTTGACATTGCTCCATGTATAGACTACTCCACCATTTGTAGCTGAATTACTAATGAATTTTGTGCTTCCATTGATGTTGACATTAGTGTTAGACTCTGCACACACTCCTCCACCACTACCACCATCAATAGCCAAGTTACCATTGAATGTGGTATTCTCACTGATTCTAACTATGCTGTTGTACTCCACATAAATCCCTCCACCACCAGATGTAGCTGAGTTATTAATAAAAATAGTGTTTCCACTGTTCAGCACGATGCTATTTGACCCAGTATAAACTCCTCCTCCATAACCAGCTGTATTACCTATTAAAGTGGAGTTCCCACTAATACTTGCATTTGTATTGGAGTGTGTATAGATTCCTCCACCAAAGACAGCTGAATTGCCTCTGAAAGTGGCATTTTCACCAATGTTCAGAATGCTATTGGAGTTTTCATAGACACCTCCACCATATGTCCTAGCTGAGTTACCACTGAAAGTTGTGTTCCCCATGATTTTCACATTGCTGTCGTACCCTGCGTGCACTCCTCCACCATTACTAGCTGAGTTACCGATGAATATGGTGCTTTCACTCATGTTTACATTGGAATGTTTCTGCACATAGACCCCTCCACCATTTTCAGCTGAGTTATCAATGAAACTGCTGCTACCAGAAATGCTCAGACTACTCCCATCTGCAAAGACACCACCTCCATAACAGTTTGGATTACCAAAGATAGGACACTGTCCATTTTGGCACATTTTTCCATTCCTTAAGAAGCTGTTGTTCCCTCTCAGGACCACATGACTGTCCACTACCCCAAGTGCACTACCATAGCTATCCTGGAAGGTGCAGTCAATGATCTCAGCTGTCTGAACTGATTGAAGGTACAATCCATAGTAGGTTGTGAAACGACGATTAACCAGCTGTTGCACATGAAATTTTGCACAGGAAACAAAAGTTAAGCCATCTATTTTCACTGCAGAGATGTCAGAGAGAGTAATTCCAACATTGGAACTGCATACAACTTTACTTGGCACAACTGCACTGGAGTTACTAAGGATTTCAAATTGGTGGATACTGGTTACGTTCAGGTTCACATCAAGAGTGTGATTACCTGGCAAGAACTGTAGTGTAAGAGTTGAGCTATTAAAATCAATGTTATGGTTTTGTGCATATTCAGAGAGGGTATAGCAGGATTGTAAGGAAGTGGAGCATGACACGTTAGTTGATGTTGGTCTCAATTGGATTGTTACTCCATATGTCAGTGAGGGGAGGCCCAGCAGAACTACAGTCAGGGTCAGGGTGAGCACACCCTGGTGGGAAGCCATTGTGGGGAAGCTGCTGAGGGGAACAACAAAAAAAAGATAGTAGTAGTATATTTCTTAGTCCAATAGGATCATGCAGGGTCTGAATCTACAATTTCCAAACACTTTGAAGTTGTCACATGATCATACTGATACAATGAGCAGTTTATCAACATGCCATGACTCTTTGTTTCAATTCTATTGACCTGTTTATGCAAACTTACTCTGTTCTGTCAAACAGTTTATTAAATAATGAAGATAGAGATAATTACAATTTCAAGCTTTCAGTTCTGTTAGGTAGTGCCATTTTTGGTGTGCACCTGAGCTGGTTTGTTTCACAATACATGTGTCCCAAAAACAGTACATACAACAGTGAATAGTTTTCCAGAAGCTGTATTACCATACTTTACTTTCATATAACGTTAACTATCTAGCAGCTGCTAGTATCTATGTAGCAAGGATGTGCAAGCATCTCTTTCAAAGAAGTGACACAAAAGCACATGAAGAAGGACATGGATGCATTAATCACAGGCATTGTCCAGCCATGAATAACAGTACAAATAGAAGACCAGGTAACTATAAAATGTAAATTAAGTGGTTACAGGCATGCTTGGGCATTACTTGTCAACTCAAGACAGCTTAACTATGCTTTGTCTACCAACTTCCAGTTTAGCTTGTCTGTCCTGTATTATATTCTAAGTTGACAATACTTGCTGAAAGCACACAATATAATGCTTGGAATGTGATTAATGGTAGCATGGTCAGTAGAGAGCAGTAGTGACACCTGCAGTCTCTGAAGATCATCTGTTCTTTGTTCATGTTTGTCCTGATGCTCTGCTGAGCAGTGTTGAGAAAATGAAGAAGCCAAAGAGTGCCAACTGACAAAGCCACATCACACAGTTTATGAGACAAGACACAGGTACAACTACACTTAGCTACGGGTACAGCATTTCTCTTAGTCACTGAATAGTAACATTCACGGTATTCCATGCTCAATATGTAGTAACCCATACAGTGTTGGCCCCTTGCATACTGGAAACACGACACATGTACATACCATATCACAGAAAGCAAAAGTGGAATGGCTACCCAATTAGAGTGTGATGCTGCATCAAATGTATCCTTCAGGCTTGTCGGCTATTTAAAAATAGGTGAAATCAGTGGAGGGGTAATCTTGATGTCAATGGCTACTTTCATTTTCATATGTCAGTAAGGGGTTAGAATGCTGCTTTTCCTAGCATATTTATATTAATTCACACTTCAACATGCTATTGTACAGACAAATTGAATCACCCCAGGACTATCAAAAGCTACAAGATGATATACACTCCATCTCAGAATGGGTGTCTGCTAATCACCTCCATCTCAATGTAAGAAAGTGTAAAACTATGCTCATATCTAGAAAGAGAACTCGTCTGGAAGCCCCACCATTGTTGGTCAATGGACATACACTCGAACAAGTAGAATGTTTCAAGTATCTAGGGTTGTTGCTTACTTCCAACTTGTCATGGTCTCCACACATTGAAACCGCTTGCTCTAAGGCAAGGAAACTCTTGGGTATGATATATCGTCGCTTCTCAGAACATTCAAGTCCTGACACCCTGTTACATCTATATGAAAGCATGGTTCGACCTCATCTTGAGTATGCCTCCCAAGTTTGGGACCCATACCTCCAGAAAGACATTAAACTACTAGAGGGAGTTCAAAAATTTGCTCTAAAGATATGTAGCAAGGACTATGATAGCAGCTACGAGGACCTACTTGATGCATTTCAACTGCCTGAATTATCTACCAGGAGACTTTATCTCAGATTGTCATTACTTTTTAAGATTGTTCACGAGTCGTACTATTTTCCTCCAAATATTTTTATACCCATGTCCTCCACATTGTGTTATGCCAAGCCATACCTCCATTTGCACACACTAACTCCTTCCTTTACTCATTTGTGCCTCACACTATTTCTGATTGGAATGCTTTGCCCAGTTATGTAACCAATACAACTTCCCCTGCTAGTTTCAAAAATGCTTTTATATCCACACTTTCATAAGTTTAACTTTAATATTAGCTTCCTTGTCATTTTGTTTGGTGATTTGTAATCGGGGTACTTTTCATTAGCTATGCTATCTTGTATCCCTTGCTTTTTTTTGCATAAACTTTCATAGAAAAAAAAACAGAAAAAAAAAACACGGATGTTATTGAAACAATGTAGAGAGGCTAATTGATTTGGATGATATTTGCTGTTTTGAAAGTGGGAAGATACTTTTGTCACTGTAGCTAGATGGTTTCAAGGCTTGCCATCCACGGCAAAATAAGAGGTCACCTTCAAGCCATATATGGCACTGTATATAGTCTGTCATGAAGTGCTCTCTTGGAAGCAATTTGTGCCCCAGGAAACTGGCATACTCGATGTCTCTATATAGGGACCACCTAGCTAGTACAGTCTCCCCTTGAAGTTAATGGCCTCCCACTTCCTTAACTCCCTAACTTGAGCTTGAAGTTTGGAGTAAATGTTCCTTCAAGCTCAAGTCTACACAGTTGCAGTTGGGAAAAGCAAAAACAAAAAAACATTGGGGGCATGAATGGAGGTACAGCACTGCTTGTATTACACAATTTGCACTTAAATGTACTTAGAGCTAGCCTCATTCCAAGGCCTTCTTCAGCTCCAGTTATTGATTCTTGCAGTGTACAAAAACAGAGGTACTGCAAGCAACCAAAAATGAGAGCTAGGGAAGGCCAGGGGACGAAGTTACTTAGAACGTTTTTTCGTAACTTGTTGGGACCTTGGAACCTTGGTTGAGCTGAAAGTCTGCATGGCAGCTAGGACACATGCACCATGCATTGTCTTGCTAACCTCATGTGCTTCAGTCTGTTTGTCAGATGAAACTCGGAGTGTAACAGCAAGGTGGGTCCAAGCTCTTTTACTTGTTGGCGCGCGCGTGTAGGCAAGTCGGGTCACAGTCTATTTCTATGTCGGATGAGCTTTTTTCAGAAAATAGCCAAATTGACTGCGCACAAGCACACTAAGTCTCTTTGGAATCTTCCACGGATTGAAAAGAAAGGCGGAAGTTGTTGTTCCGTATCAGTCCTGCATGATCGGCGTTAAGAAAAAATTCAACGTGGGAAAGATTACGTAATAGAGTAAGCGATCAGTACTCGGACACCACCATTGATCGGACACTCGTACACGGAGAAATAAGCCACGCAGATAATTGGTTATACCACGGAAACGAAGGCTGGGTCCACTGAATCTGACAACTGAAAAATGGAGCTCGAGCGTCAATTCCCGCTTGCGCAGAAGTGATTTATTGTAACAGTCCGAAACATTCGATAATCGGCTACGAGTTATGTATTTTCGGACGTCGTTTCCTGTTCCTTCTCTGAAGCATCTTTCGGCAAGATTTTTGCACCACCGGGGAGCTACAAGACCCTGCTGCTGCACGCCCGATAATTGTCACCATTGCTGCCTTGGGTGCTGAAGGGTGTCACTGAAATGTTGAGGGGTCGCTACCTCAATGATCGGACAGTAAATTTTCGTAGTTTTTCGCTGTGGACACCCCAAGCTACACATTAGGCTTACGATACCGGTATCATTGGGATGTACAGGTCCTCGCCAACGTAACGGTACAAATCTTGTTTTTATACGTTGCGTGGTTATTGAGCTACAGCTGTTTTTCCTGCTTTTATGCGGGCCTATAGAGGAAACGATCATTATTCGGACACCAGCCATAATCGGACGCTCGTACACGGAGACTAAGCCACGCAGATACTCTGTTATGCCACGGAAAGGAAGGCGGAGTCCACCTTATCCGGCGACTGAAAAATGGAGCTCGAGCGTCAATCCCCGCTGGCGCTAGGGGGATTAGCGTAACAGTCCGAAAATTTTGATAATCGGCAAAAAAAAAAGTATTTTCGGACACCGCTTCCTGTTCCCTCCCTGGAGCAACTCTCTGCAAGATTTCTGCACTGTTGGAAAGCTGCAAGACCCTGCTGCTTCACGCCTGATCTTCGTCACCGTAACTGCCTTGGGCGCTGAGGGGAGCTGCCGAAGATTGAGTAGGTTGCTCCATCAATGATCGGACAGTGGATTTACGTATTTTTTCGCCGTGGAAACATCCAACTACGAAATAGGCCAACAATACTGGTATCATTGGAATCTACAGGTCTTTACCAACGTAACGGTGCAAGTCTCGTCTTTATAAGTTGTGTGGTTCTCGAGATACAATTGTTTCCCGCCTTCATACGGGCCTAGTTACAGGAAAATAAATTTCTGAAGTACATGAATCAAGAACAATTGTATCTCGAGAACCACACAACTTATAAAGACGAGACTTGCACCGTTACGTTGGTAAAGACCTGTAGATTCCAATGATACCAGTATTGTTGGCCTATTTCGTAGTTGGGTGTTTCCACGGCGAAAAAATACGTAAATCCACTGTCCGATCATTGATGGAGCAACCCACTCAATCTTCGGCAGCTCCCCTCAGCGCCCAAGGCAGTTACGGTGACGAAGATCAGGCGTGAAGCAGCAGGGTCTTGCAGCTTTCCAACAGTGCAGAAATCTTGCAGAGAGTTGCTTCAGGGAGGGAACAGGAAGCGGTGTCCGAAAATACATTTCTTTTGCCGATTATCAAAATTTTCGGACTGTTACGCTAATCCCCCTAGCGCTAGCGGGGATTGACGCTCGAGCTCCATTTTTCAGTCGCCGGATACGGTGGACTCCGCCTTCCTTTCCGTGGCATAACAGAGTATCTGCGTGGCTTAGTCTCCGTGTACGAGCGTCCGATTATGGCTGGTGTCCGAATATTGATCGTTTCCTCTAGTTCACGGAAACACGGTGCTACCACTTTCTGAAATGCATGAATCAAGAACAATTGTATCTCGAGAACCATGCAACCCATAAAAACGTGACTTGTACCGTTACGTTGGTGAGGACCTGTACATTCAAATAAAACCAAAATCGTAAGCCTAATGTGAGCTGTCCGATCATTGAAGTAGCGACCCCTCAACATTTCAGCGACACCCTTCAGCACCCAAGGCAGCAATGGTGACAATTATCGGGCGTGCAGCAGCAGGGTCTTGTAGCTCCCCGATGGTGCAAAAATCTTGCCGAAAGATGCTTCAGAGAAGGAACAGGAAACGACGTCCGAAAATACATAACTCGTAGCCGATTATCGAATGTTTCGGACTGTTACAATAAATCGCTTCTAGCGCAAGCCGGAATTGACGCTCGAGCCCCATTTTTCAGTTACCAGATTCAGTGGACCCGGCCTTCGTTTCCGTGGTATAACCGATTATCTGCGTGGCTTATTTCTCCGTTTACGAGTGTCCGATTATTGGTGGTGTCCGAGTACCGATCGCTTACTCTACTAGTACTGCAGTCGTAGCGTGCTTTTCCATAGGTTTGCACACTGACTAGCTAAAGCAAAGAGTAAATTCCAGATGCTCATAGTTTCTGCCAGAAACTGCAGCGGATATTATCATTTAATATCGTAGTTAAATTATTTAGCTATACACCCGACTCAGCAAGCTTTCTGTCTATATTCCGAACACCGATGATACTGAAGTTGCACATTACAGATTGTAGTGAAAAATAGCAGGTACTGTACTAAGGTTTATAGCACAGGTAGATTACATCATGTACGTGTACGCGTAGACTATAGTTTCACATGTTAGAAAACAGCCGGAGTATGCTGGATAGCAGTGTGACTCAGGCGTCAACTCTGCTATATGAGCAAAGACCTTTCACAGCTTCTGTAGTGTCCCTCGTTTCTTCGGATCAAACGACGTAACTTGCGCGAGTTATTGATATGCCCGCTTTACGGAATAGTGGGTGTCCGCATTTCAGGCAGTTAGAAGGGCACCAAGCATGGTGCTGGGCCAATTCCCCACTGCGTATCGGGCCTTCTAGGAGGGCTCAAAGGAGAAGCGTGGTCGGGCGCGCGCCGCCGGCCGGCCAGCTGGCACGGCGGGGTCCATAATGTACGGCTGTTTTTGGGACTGCAATCGGTACCTGGGAAAAATTCAGTTAAAACTGGGTGTCCGCTCTTCCGAGGTTCGGAATAGCGCTGTTCCACCGTCTACATACACCTTTTCACGGTAATACCAGATTGCATAGCAATTGCCAAGGGAGTTTAGCTAATACCATAATTATGCATGCAAAAATCGTAATTGAGTACTGGCTCTGCATGAGTTTTTATAGTTCTCACAAGTCTGTTTTAAGTAACAGCTAGAATCATAATATAAGAATGCTGAACCCCACAAGAGCAAATATTTATACTGCGAAAGCAAAGTTCCTACAATGCTAAGATTGGAAAGCTATTATCCCTATAGCCCCTTGTTCATCTTCATACGTCTATTAAGTGCTTCCTTTACAACATTGGTGGTTTCCCATGTGGCATCCAGACTGTCCAGCATGCAATCATGCAATCATTTGCTGTTTGTGGTTACACGCAGTTGTAATTGTAGCTTATATCTTTTCAGTCTTTCATGACTCTGCTGTTCATTTCTCATGTCAATGAACGTTAACTTTTTTCACCATCAGACATTCTGAAGGCCATGAGACTAAATACGCTAGATATAGATCTGCTGCACTGCTAGCTCCTCTTCTCTAGCTATATAGGCCTATAATATATTTGCGCAGCTACCTTGTAGCACAGATTCAGTCATTGGCAGAGTAGTGGCAATGTTAAGTGCAAAAATCAGAGCGATTTTATTACAAGTACAAATATTCATAAGGAGATAGCTAAGATAAAACCAAACCACCTATATTGTGAGCAGTCATGTGTCCTCTACCCAACACCCACCCACAGAAATGCAGATAATATGTGGCACTGATGATGATGACATATGTCAGCTACAACCACAAGCAGTACTGCTACCAACTAGCTACAGCAAATGGCTTACACTAATATATATGTCAACCCACCCACTCCGAGTAATATGGTGCTTTTAATTAAAACAAACATCTTAGATCAACACAATGTTAATGGGACACCTTTAAGCTATAAATTGTCATACAGTGCAAGTGACAAGCAGTTGAATGCACAAAAGTAGTTGTGCAACAAGATAATCAAATAGACTAGCCAAGCTAGTGTCACCTGATTAGCTAGCATGAACTCACAAGATTACATTAGATTAGTATGAAAGTACTACAGATTGTTTTGACTCTTTTTCTGTTCATTTTCACGGAACAGACTACTGCCCTCCAAAACTGTCCTTCTTGGTTTGTCCCTGACAACAGCTCAAGTACTGGATGCTCTTGCCAGAGTTATTTCACAGAAGTCAAATGTGGTTCAGACTTCCCATTACTCCATTTTGGCTACTGTATGACCTACAACAATGCAACTGAAACTACGGAGTTTGGACCATGTCCATACATTGCACAGTACAATACTACTGTTGTTGATAAGGTCTTCTATATTCAGCTGCCAAATAATGTGTCCTCACTCAATGAGTTCATGTGTGGGCCACTAAATCGAGAAGGTGAACTCTGTGGAAAATGTAAAGATGGTTATGGGATTGCGCTATATTCTTACACTCTGGAATGCAGTAAGTGCTGGGGACATGGTTATGGATGGTTTTTGTACTTTTTTCTTGAACTGTTCCCAATAACTGTGTTGTACTTTCTGGTGGTGATCTTCCACATAAGAGCCACCTCCTCCCCACTGAGTGCCCTTGTGTTCATGAGTCAGATTATAGTGTACACAGTACGACTGAATGTATACTTGCACATGTTCATTGAAAACGAAGTTAAAGGATTTTCATATGTGGCACTGCAAATGCTACTAGTGCTGTGTGGAATGTGGAGCTTAGATTTCTTTCGTTCAGTTATTACACCATTTTGTGTAAGCAGCAACATCAAGACTGTTCATGCACTTGCACTCGAGTATCTAGTAGCATTTTATCCCATCTTTCTAATTTTAATCACTTGTATATGTATAAAACTTCATGACAATAACTTCAGACCAGTTGTTTGGCTGTGGAAGCCATTTCACAGACATTTTGCTCACTTCAGGAGGAGATGGGACTCCACAGCATCAGTAATCAATGCTTTCACAACATTTCTGCTTCTCTCCTTTTCAAAAATTCTATTTGTATCTGTCACATTGTTGTATGCCATCCCCATTAACTACAATTATGATATTCCAAAAAAGTATGTTTTGTATTATGACTCAACAGTAGAATGCCACACATTGGGCTATTCAATATTTGCAGCTATAGCTAGCTGTGTGCTAGTAGTGTTTATTATTTCACCAACAATTCTTCTGATTCTCTACTCCACAAAACTGTTTCAGAGGTGGGTAATTTGCTGTAAATTTCGCAGGTGGTATGCTCTGCACATGTTTGTGGAATCATTTCAGGGACAGTACAAGGATGGAACCAATGGCACTCAAGACTTCAGAATGGTTTCTGCATCATTCCTCATCCTCAGGATAGTGATACTGATCATATTCCTAGACCGTCATTATCCACCTTCAAGCGCATTTGGCCAATGTGTATTATTGGCAAGTGTTTCCTGTTTCTGTGCTATTGCAAGGCCATACAAGTTAAACATTATGAACCATGTTGATATTTTGATCCTATTTTTGCTTGAGATACTATCTCTTGCAACAACCAGCCCTGCAACTACAAAATTTATGGACGTCAACGTTATTCAGGTAACAACACTGGTGTTGGGTATTCCACACATGGTACTGATATTTCATGTCTGTTATGTATTGGCAAATAAGGCAGGCATCACTCAATGCCTAAATGCAAAATACAAGACGTTAAAAAGCTGTATGCAGGCTACCAGATGTGCAAGTCAAGCTGAAATAGATGAAACGACTGATTCTGATTACAGCTTTTTGCCAGACCGGCTGATAAACCCAGGAGAGTATGAACCATTGCTACCTACAACAGCAAAACACACAGCTGCTGAGTGCACAAAGCAAGTCAACAAAGAGCAAAGAAAACTTACTCCTGTGTACACTTATGGTTCTATAAACTAGTCCTGGCTATATAGTTGTCACTAGCTTTTGTTGTCTGTCAATAATCATGTTTGTTTCATCAAGTACACAGCAGAATGATTACACTAGCTGAAAGCATTGTGGACATAGTTAATGGAAACAACAAGCCTTGAGTGACATATAAGGATAAACATGGCAGTTTATGATGCATCCTACTGTTTAATGTGTGGACAACTCCATTAGACTGTTGGATGAATAAGTAAGTGCTGTAAATAGCGCCATGTATACAATAATAGAGAAGCATATAAACAATTTGGTCTTCAAGCTCACCCTGAATCGTATCCATACATCACACACTGGAATGCAGTTTACATGTGAAGTCATTAAAGGCACAACACAAAATCTAAAAATTACTATACTGGGCATCATAGGCAATTATTATTAATGAGCAAATTGACAGAAAAATATTTGAGTGCACTAAACCTCGTCATTCTTCAGCGATGTTTAAGTTCCAGGGAACTTTTATTAGGAACACAGATGAGAAAGCGTAACAATTTGCATATTTGCAAGGCAAGGTGTCCTCAAATAAATCAAGCAATAGTTAAAACACTGCTTGATGTGTACGTGCGTTTAGTACATCTGTTTATTGTTTGCTTTGCACTAAGTATACCTGACCTCTTAGAAGACAATGATGTCAAAGTATTTTCTGGATGTGATGTTCCACATATGAGCCACTACTCTAGCTATACCCATGAGTTCATGATCCATGCAGACTGTATAGTGCATATACAAACTATTGAGAACCTATTTATGCAGTGCTGTACAAATTAAGCAGTTTGAAAATAATCCTCATGACTTGAAAAAGTATGCATGCAATATAGATATAGCCAGTGAGTAATTGTATTTTCAAGCAGAATATGGTAGTCTGCAGCTGGATCTCAAATAACCAATTTCTCTGTCAATGATATACATATGATAGACAAAAATCTGTAAGTAAACTTTCAGAACAATCATTGAGTGTGCAAAACATTATAAAGCATACAGTGTCAGACTTAAAACAACAACAACAACAACAACAACAACAACAGCAACAACAAAACACTAAAAATCTCTGTACAAACAGAGAAGAGGGTATAGAAATACAAAGCATCCAGATTCAGGTATGATCTGCCATGTGAAAGGACCTACATTTGCCAAGAGTACGTAAAGTTAGACTTGCTACAGCACTTGAGGGACTGTATTCATTGCATGTAAACCTCTTATTTGTTGTGCATTTGGATGAA
Source organism: Agelas oroides (assembly GCA_949130485.1). Taxonomy (NCBI): domain Eukaryota; kingdom Metazoa; phylum Porifera; class Demospongiae; order Agelasida; family Agelasidae; genus Agelas; species Agelas oroides. The sequence goes on along the minus strand of OX422191.1, from coordinate 7,874,258 downwards.
GCATAACCTGGAACTCTTAATGAGAAAGAAGATGACCAGGTAGATGAAGGGCATAATTTTTGGCATGATTACCAATAAAATGTAACACATCATGTTGTTTCTAATGTGTATATGAGTTACCTTTTGGTGTTCCCATTGATGCAGAAACTTGTTCCTCAGAATTATGGTGGTGCTTCACGGTAATGGTATGAAAGAACAAAATGAATTGCCATGTTTTCAATTTTAGGCTTCTTCCTATGTAGGGCAGCAAGCTGTACCAGCATGGAGTTTGCCTTTGGAAAATTCAAGGCATATCATCAATTGATAGCAAAGCTTTGTTTAGGAGAAATAGTGTTGCAATATGTATGTTCTTGTACAGATTAACTGTGCAAAAAATGTTTAAGGTGGATAGCTTTACTATATTATTTCATTGTGGCCTTAAGGTTGCACAACACAGTACCACTTTCCTACATGTGTAAGTACCATAAATATGAGCATACTCATCATCAGAAAAAGAATGACCATTTCATGCCTCCAATAATATATTATTGCTAGCAAATCTCCAAAATTTGTAATGTCTTGAATAACTTTGAATAACTGCCTTGTCTGTGCTTCTTCTTGCTAGATAGACTCTACAAGCGCTCAAAATCCAGCGTTTTGAGTTGGCATCCATAGGCACGCCTATTGACCACGCCTATACCTGGCCACATGTTAATCGTAATGTACGACAAGTCATACATTTGCGCCTGAGATGGCGGTTTCATTGTTCCTAGGGTTCACCATACGGCATGCATTGGTGAGACAGTGGTTTGTTCCTATCCTCATGGAAGCATACGCATGGCTACGTATTGCGCTGGGCGTATGTGCTCTACAGAGCTCTAGTTATAGTGATCAATGAACATATATCTATAATATCACAGCCATAGTTGCTAAAAATCACCAAATGTGCATGAAAAGTGTACAATAAAGTGTGACAAAAATACATTATCATTTCTTGCATAACATATTAAGTGAATCTTCACATCAGATAAGTGGAGAAAGTTGTGCATAGCTAAGTAGTCACTGCTAACAACTAACATTTATAACTGTTTTGTAAGCATTGCCAAGTGTGTAGAGCTACGTAACTACACTTTGAACTAGTTTGTATGTAGCAAGTTAGTACGTAGTATTTAGTGATAAGTTCACTTGGTATCAAGCACATTGAGTGGAGATCGCAATTCACAAAGATCAACTTCAGTATGAGTAACAGTATTATTTGGAGTAACCTCATGTGGACACTCTAGATTATCAGGGTTGCTATTTCCTCCACAAAGATGGTCTAGAGAACTAAAAACAGTCGTAACTTGCTTGATGCTTAGTTTGTTGAACTTCAGGTTCAGTTTAGAAACCTTCTTGCACAGCTTGGTCTGCCTTGATTGCTGGAAAATGTGGTAGGCAAGGATTCCAATGAATGTTACAAATGCTAAGGAGACAGAGATGTACCAAGCAGCCTGATCTTCTCTGGAGTGGTTGACATTGTATAAGGTGGCCCCAACCAGGATGATTAAGTTTAAACCAAATGAACCTTCCAGAGCATCTAGACACCAGTTTGCGTAGACCCCACCACTGATCCACGCCCACACTTGAGGAATTCCAGCTCCCACTAAAATAGCTAGCAGGTTAATACTGGGGTCTTCCCGATAATTGAAAGCAAAGACTAAAAGAAGAACAAAACGAAGCACAAGTAGCAGGCCAGGCCAGTAGCGATGTTTTGCTTTGTAGGGAGCATGGTATGAATCCATGAAAGCTTTCAGCCTGGCACTGTTAACCCATGAGAAGAGCCTCAGGTGTGATATGGCCTGCAGCCACTGACCAAAGAGAAGCAAGAGAATGTAAGGAAGAAAGAGAAAGAGGAAGACAAGCACTGCCACTAGAAAGAGCGGAATGTGTTTTAAACTGAGATAGTCAATATTTGCATCATACAGCCATACCCCTCTGTTATATGTTGGGTATTCAAGGTAGGTAATATGAATTGCAGTGATCAATGTGCGGAGCATCTTTGTATATGAGAGAAGGATGAGTGTTGCCAAGACAGGAACTGGATTGTTGCCAAGCAGGTTTGCAAATCTACGTGAGAAATGGCTAACTAAGATCACAAGTCCTACTAGTACCCAAATGTATGCTGGGAACACAAACTGTAGCCAGGTTTTGCTGTAACCATCCATTCCATCATAGAAACATGTCTTAATACCAAAGTCAAGGTTTAACCATGCAATAAAGATTGATAAAACGTTCTGAGTTTCTACTTGCAGAAACATGGTACGATTGACTCCAACAATATTGGCATAGAACACTAGGCCACTCAGTGTTCCTGTTGCTACCGTCAGTTTGCAGACAAGGAGCAAGAAGACTAGTGCTACTCCCATCACTGCAAAAGGAATGAGTAAGGCAAGATTGCTGTTGGTACACTGCTCACATTGAGAGGTGCCTATCACTAGACTGTAACCTTTCTTACAAGCGCCACACAAGAAGCCGGACCTGTTGTATGCACATTGCGAGTCTGTATCGTTGAGAGGGAAGACCACTGTTTTAGAGATACAGTAGTCAAAAGGGCAGAATGGGTGGAGAATTAATTCATGAGATTGATTATCATACCCAACCCAAAACTGGTTTTGTGACTCATGTGTTATTTTTCCTAGTCCATTTGTTATACTGCATGAATTGGTATACTTTGCAAGTCGTTGCTCACAGACACATGAACTCGCTGACTCAGAGAGGTTAAATCCACGTGGGCAGGTATGATTCATAGTCAACTTTAGACTCAGTGCATTACCAAATATGGAACATGGACCATCTGTATACAAGTCTAGGGACACAAGAATCTGACTCAAGGAGAATATAGTGTAGTTAAGTGTGGTGCAGGTGCTATGTGCTTTCTGAAGGTACTGATAACCTTGCAGTTTATCTCCTTCCAATAGTATGTTCTGCTGGAAAGCAGGAAATTGTATGTCTACATGACTTCTGACAGCTGCAGCGATTGTCCCATTTCTCTGCCCATAAGCAATCACAGAAACCTGAAATGTTTCACCAGGATACACCGTGTATGGTAGATGTGACTTACTACAGTTTGGAAGGTTGTTTTCACACAAGCAGATGCGAAATGGATCAGAGGAGATAGTTGGAATTGTATTGTCATCTTCAATGTGGACTAACATGTCAAACACCTCACCAGAGCTGTATGAGTCCAGGCCAGTAAGTTTGCAGTCATCGATTTCACCGCCATATAGCACACTTCCTGCAATATCAGCAGAATTGTTTTTGAAAACAAGCTGGGTATTAATACCACTGGACAGATTGTGACCAGGTAGTTGGAAGATACATTCTCTTCTTGGAGTACTAGTGCCAAACTGTGCACAGTATGATAACATTTTAGGAGATTCCTGTACTGGTACATCCACGACATGGATGGCTCCTCCTAAATTTGCATAATTGTTCACCCAGTACACAGTTGTGTTAGGCAAAAGGAAGAAAGCAGAAGTAATAACCAGATACATTCCACCTCCAGAGCTAGCTCCGTATGGACCAACTTTATTTGTATCACAACCATTGTCAGTAAAGATAACAGTTCCATCAAACACCAGGGTGATATTAAGGTTCAAAAAGATGGCTCCACCATGTATAGCACAGTTGCTACTAAAGTTGCTTGTTCCACTGAAGCTCAGTACAGAGTTGTTTAATGCTACAATCGCACCACCACCAACAGCTGCTGAATTTTGCTTAAAATTACTAACACCAGAGAAATTCAAAAATGTTTCAGTTGCTAGAATCGCACCACCAAAATTGTAAGGACCGAAACCTGACAGTGAGAGTGCAGAGTTGTTGATGAAGTTGTTAGTTCCAGTGAAGTGTAGTAAACTCGCTGATGCATAGAGAGTTCCAGCAGCAATAGGAGTAACACCCGAGTTCAAGTTATTTGTAAAATAAATGTTTCCAGTGGAGTTCAGCCTACAGCTGAGCACATACATTCCTGCTCCAGCCAGACTTGCTCTATTTTCAAAAAGGATCGTGTTCCCAACAATTGATAGGTTGCTACTGAAAGCAGCAATGCCACCTCCTCCCACGCATGAGTTAAACTCTGTACAGTGGTTATGTGTGAAGTTATTGTTCCCTACCAGATAAATGTTGGTGTCATTCACTGCAAGTGCAGTACCCAAATTGTCGTGGAAAGAACAGTTAACTATTTCAGCATATTGTGTAGAAGTTATGAATAGGGCAACTTTTAGATACAATGTAGTGTACACACTGAATGGAAGCTCTGAAACAAGATCTTGAGGAATGGCATAATTCCTACTGCAAGCGGTAAAGGCCAAGGAATGTATTTTGAAGTCAACCATACTTGTAAAGGTGAAGCCAACTAGCCCACTACACACAACTGTTGCAGTGTTGCCTGAAGAGTTTTCCCCACGCATGGTCAGCCTGGCTATGTTAGCAACTGTAATGTTAGTAGCAAGAGTGTGGTCACCTGGCAGAAACATTATAGTGTTGTTAGAGGTGAAATATAGCTCAGCTTCTTGTGCATACTCAGCTAGTGTGGTGCAGTTGACTGAATTAGGAGGGCAGGATGAGCATGAGGTGGCAGTTGGTGTGACACAGTACACCTTCTCAGCAGAGCAGCAGGGGAGAAAGTTGGTGAACAGGGCTGCCACAAGAATGATGAATGGCATGGAATGAGCCATCACGTGTTGAGTGAAATGGCTGCAGAAAAGAAGAGGTTTATGTCTAGTAAGCTACATGGTTTTGCAGAATACACATGCACAGTAAGTCCTACTATAGGAAAAAAAAACACTTAGTTATTATGCTTACTTATATAGCAAACATTGATATTGACCTTTGAACCTAGTGTATGGATCAGCTTCCTGACTTGGTTGTAGCAGCTATTAAAGTACAAAACACTATCCTGGAAGGTACAGGAAGGTGAAAAGGGACTGCTTGTGCAACTGAGATGGAAGCCTGTCACATCAAGAAGATAACATGGTCTCATTCGACATAGATCCTCCAGGCTGTCATCCACATTTAAGATTGATCAAGAGAGTAATAGACACTCATCACTTTGTGCACTATGAGGGAAGAGAAGGGCAGACTAGGCAACCACCTTTTATGCCTGAATACACTGATGTGCTTATCCCAGTCTTGCACCGTGGTGCTATTGCGTGTGGTGTGCACAAATGTGATCTGTGTTGCTATCATCTTCAAGGCTCCTGTAGACGTGGTGCAAGGTGCATATATGCCGATTTGCACAAAGGATGACAGGGTTGAATTTCATATGAAATGGGAGCATATCCTGAAGTACATCCAACTAGGGCCATATCAGGTTGAGAATGGACAAACTGTTGCTGAGTTTTTGAAGAGTCTTAATTAATTAATAACACATAGTATCTGCGCCTATTATTGGTGTGTTTCTCATAATAATAATAATAATAATAATAATAATAATAATAATGGCAACTGATTAATGCATGCTACTGTAAAAAATCAACAACAACAACAACAGCAATAATAATAATAATAATAATAATAAAAGAATAATAATAATGAATTAGCTGTATATGGATATTCTGGCTGCAGACAAACTGAAGAGACTGTAATTATGAAAGTTTTTCAGCAGGGTAATGACAGACTGATAGTCTCATATGAAGCTAGCCCAGTTCACCTTACAGCCATGATCCTGGAGATAGCAAATATTTGTGGGGAAGTCTACTTGCAGTTGTAAGATAATCTCAGCCTCAGGTTGCTTATGTGATCAGTCTAGCCTCTCATGACTACCATCTCTTAACTCGGCAATCGTGGTTGTCGCCACTGTGTAGCACAGTTAAAACACAAATTTTTATGTCCATGTAACATAGCTTGAAAAGAAAGAGATCGTACCTAGAACTACTGCAGATCACTTTGCATGGAGTGGAAGATAGTTTGGTGATAGTTTTTCTGTCACAATGTTTTAGTTTCTCTTGCCAAAGAACTGGAGTGTGACTTAATTATTCCAAAGTAAACTTACATTAATTTTGCTTTAAAGGCTATAAAATGGCGTAGGTAAGATAAATTCTCTGGTACATGATAATTTTATTGAATTGTTTGCGATTTGCGTAGTTACTACAACCTCATGCTAACCCAAAGAATGCACTGCTGAAAGAGGAGCTGGTACTAGAGTAACTTCCACCCCCACCTTCAATATATTATTACAACCACAGCATTCTTTGAATTGGCATAGTAACCAAACAGTATTTACTCTAAGTTTGCTGTCGTTATAGGCAGTTTGAGTGTAACTGTATAGTAGGAAATCTTCTATGGTGCAAGATTTCGCGGAAATGTCTTCAGACCGTTCAGATTTTAATGCTGTTTTGTATTTTTGCGGAACAAACGTGCGACGCTCGGACAGCACTCCACAGAAGTTCAATAATGAGGTTCGTTAGAGTCAGCATACCCTAACCCTCCCATTGGACAGCTGACTGAACCCAGGGATGTTCATGGGCAATGCTGAGGTCTATATAGTTAAAGCCAACTCATTAATATCATGGGCAGAAACTCTGGATTTAGAGCTCTGTTGGACTTTAATTAGATTCATAGGCTCAACTATGGTTAGGGAGATTCGGGTTAATGACATTAGGGTTAAGGATTTTAAGGTTTAGGGCAAACCAGGGTTAGGCCAAGTTGAGACTTAGGGTCTTAAACCGCCACGTTAAGTGGTTCACTTCCAACAGTGATTGGGGCGAGCCTGAGCGAGCCCCACACTAGCGGGACTGCATTGCGCAGATGTGTGTGTATACGACCTTGCGGCCATATACCGTAAATTTTAAATGCGCGTTTAAATATTTCCCGAAAATTGAACGTCCTCGTGCACTTAGTAGGTAGCTGTAGCGTCGATAGGTGAAGGGCATGGCATGGCAATGCTGGGCTACTGCCAGAGTGCAGCGTTGGCAAACCGTAGCGGAGACAGCTCAAGTTTAAGCACGCACGGCAGCTACGGACCGACCCGACCATCAACGGCAGGCTGCTCGCCGACCGTACAAAATTATACGCCGGGTTGAGATCGCTTCAGGTAAGGGTCGTGCATAAACGACTCATAAACGCTACCGATTCAGCTCATCATTTCAGCGTGAAGCTTAGTCTATTCATGTGCATGTTAGCTGCTTGCTCAGGCTCGCCCCCACAATGTTCTACATTTCATACGCAGCAGACATGACATGGATCGCTCATGAGCAAAGGCTCAGCTAGAGTTCTGTACATTTTACTGTTATGGCATGCAAAAGCACAGATATACTTTCAAATTACTTCTACATGTCACAACTCGGCGAAAATAGGCTGTCGTTTCATGCACAAGTCCCAAGAGACTAAATTTAGACAAGCTATTGGCGATCAACAAACACAAGAAACAGAGACTGCCTATAATGTCGACAGAGTAGTCTGCTAGGACCTTGCGATCATTATGCAGCTCACATTACGTGACACAAATTTTAGCCGGCTTCAAGATGGCAAAACTCAACGAAATTAGGCTGCGGTTTTATGCACACTACAAAATCCTAAGTAACCAAATATACAAAACGATCTTGAGCAAAGGTTCAGAGTTCATACATATTACTGCGGCTATTGGCAATCAGAAAACCATATTATTGCTACGGCAAGCCTATTGGCAATCAACAAACACAAGAAACAGAGACTGTCCAATGCCGACCAAGTACGAATTTGCAATCATTAATTATGCGGCTCACGTTACATTGTGGTTTACCTAGCGCACATTCCATCGGTTTGTTTGCGTAAACCCCACATGCAGAAGGCTGTGCAGGCGTAACTAATGTGTAATTGATATCATTGTCATGCTCCAGCGCAATACGTACGCTTGTGTAACATGATTCCTTAGAACAACCTGGAGTCCAGGCACCTGAGTATAGGCACACCAGGGTGATGAGGTCATGACTGGGGTTTGAGTACAAGACCAAACTTGAAGTGATATATATGTTATTACATGTAATTCCAGTAGAAAGGATGTGATGTCACAGGGACGTATGCGGTGGGCAATCAGTGGAAGGGAATATGCCATAGATGTTCACAGTAGCTTATTTGCAGAGTATATATACACAAATACACAATAAATTCAACTACTGACAAATAGAGCAAAGTATGTAAAGAATTACACACTAATGACATTCAAATAACTGCTTGAGGTAATGCAAAGAAACCTGCTCATTTTATGACTGATTAGCAATGTTAAATTGCGTTGCATAAGCCCCTCATTGCATAGCTAAAAGTTTCCCATCAGGAACTTTCCCTGAAGTTTGTGTGGGTAGGCATTATAATTTATCCACCACCAAAAAAATAAATAAATAAAATCTCGGCTCCCGGCCTATTGAGCCCGTACTCCCGGTGAACGAAGCACGAAATCAGCTTACATCTTACATCTTACAACTGAGTAAGGCCAGGAAGCACATAGACCGCTTTTGTTGTTTTGCAGTATGCTGAGTAGTTAAATAAGCAGCATTTACAAATACCGTGAGAGCACGAAACTGATCTGAGACTGATTGCACATACGTACACAAATACGTAACACCACCTGGAAGTGTGTGCCTCTATTGGATCTCCTGTTATGCGCAGGACGAAATGGCCTACCACCTACACCCGATACTTTGCATTTCGGATGCAGTTACCACCTGCACCCCAGTCACCGTTTTTCTTTCCACTCGGGGTGCAGTTAAGCTCCAAAAAAGCAGAGAGAAAAAAAAAGGAAAAAGTGGGGCCTAAAATAGGAAAGTAATAAGCAACAATCAGTGATTCTATTCTAACCTGTGGTTATGCCAGCGCACAATTTCTTTTCTCTAGCTAACACTTTGGAAAAAGACTCTTGAACTGAATATCATTGACAGTACAGAGATGATTAGTACACAGAACGTAATCTGGTTAACAGTAAGTAAATTTTTTTCTCAGTTGGATCTCTAGAATCGTATAGATCACATACTTATTGTCTAGTAACTACCGTACTGACCGTCGAGTTTCCAGGGGCGTGGTGTACGCGTGCTTTCTGTCTGTTTGGATCACGTATTAGCCAAACGTCTTCGAAGATGCAGAACTGGTAAACTTGAACTGACCAGTTCCTGCAATTGGGCTGCTATTATAAACACATGTCAGAGTATTATGTAACTAGGGCGTAAGTGAACGCAGGCAGGAGAGCCTCGCGGGAAGCGAGGTAATGATTAGTGTACTTAGGCATGTAACAGTTACGCGTGCCTACGTCGGTCAGCCTCTCGTCGTTGGTGCCTCCGGGAAACATCCTCTGCTCGACTGTGTAGCTGCACTCGTAGATCAGTGTACGAGTGCAGCGACACCATCAAGCGGAGAATGATTCCCTGAGGCAACAACGACGAGAGTCTGACCGACGTAGGCACGAATGAGGTTGTGCACGAATGAGGTTGTGTACGAATGAGGTTGTGCCTACGTCGGTCAGCTTGTCGTCATTGCTGCCTCCGGGAAGCATCTTACTCTGCTCGACGGTGTCGCTGCACTCGTATCTGGCTGGTTAATTTCCTCCTTCCTTCCGTATCCGACTCCACTTCTACCTTGAGCGAGGCTAAGTTCACCGCGATCCACGTTGCGGTTACGCCATCTTATTAAGTATCCATGAGAGACTACCGATCCAACAAAGATGTTCACCACATTTATAAGACCACAGGAAAACAAAGAAAGAAAAGTAATGCATTCCCTGGCTCCAGCCCTAACCCTGCCCTAACCCTAACCCTTTCCCTCAATAATTTGGCCAACAAGCCACTCCAGACGATCATTACACTGTATGGTCTAGTGTATTTACCCAACGGCATCGCTTGCGCAATAAGGTGCGCGCGACGGATAGCAAATGAATAATTAATATGACGTAACCCCAGCATGGACCGCATCACTTTAGCCTTGTTATCACGCACGTGCGCCGCTGTAGATTACATTCCTGAGCTTTACCGAACCCCACACCGCACGATTACTTGCCTCTCTTCCTACTCGGCAATTATCGCATCCATGACGTAATTACGCAACATCTTGCCTAACTTGTCGATCGCCTTCCGTCTCGACCCACATAGAAAAATCCGGAATCAGACTTTTCAGCTGCAAATGGAACACGGCGTGTTACGTCCCAACATACAGATATATGTGAGTATACATGAGTGCTTGAGTATATAGTGTTGTGTCCACTTGTGTATACTGTGTTCACTGCATGCATGGTAGACAAGTAGGATTGTCAGTGAGTCTTATATTAGTCCACATGCATGTGACGTAGCTACCTATTTGAGTCACGAGATTGAGATTTATACTTCCTGGTACCAATCTCAAAAGGTCCAGATTCACTGTAAGACTGTGCTGTCTGAGCCATTCTCAATCACACAAGGAGTCTGACAAGGAGGACTGCTCTCACTTGCTTTGTATTTTGATGACTTGATGGAGCTTGCTGAGTCTGCATGGTGTTGGCTGCCATTAGGATGCCCTGTATATTATGGGGTCTAGTTTACGTTCTTACTCTATTGGTGCCCAGTCCCTCTGCTCTCAGGATGCTTTTGGTCGTCTGTGAGCGTCCTGGTGCTGCTAGCTTCCTGAAATTCAATAGTTTGTGTCATTTTGTTAGTGGAAAAACTATTAACAAATATTGCAATTCTGTCACCCATCTTGGACATCTATAGACACTCACTGCTAAATTGATGGATGGGGATGACATATTTAGGTGTTATAAGGAAGGCAAATGACATTCTGGTTATAGCATTTAGTTATTATGACCCTCTTGTTCTGACTAAGTTACTTACCTGTTTCTGGATATATTTTTATGGTTGTGCACTTGACATTTGGCTATTAAGCATCTAGATGTCTGTATAAATAACTGTTTGCACTGTATCTGGCCTTTACAAAGAAACTGTCACACTAGTATCACTATTCACTCAGTATCCCATATTGAAGCTTTCCTTCTACTTCAACCTCGGTGGCAAATGTCAGTGTTAGCCCTGCAATGGACATGCGACACCTAAAGTATAATTCTTTGTTTAATTATTAGAAACTACTAAGGTTCCTCCTTGGTAAAAGTATTGTTTTTCACCATTTAATTACTTGTACAGACAGGTTGCAATGTGATTATCACTAGTTATATGCCAACCATAATTAAATTATAAGTAAATCAAAACTTGATTGGTGGGTGTACCTTAATTTAAAGCTCCGGGGTACTGTTTTTGAGTGATGTGCTTCAGCAGGTCCTAAGCATTAAGCTAGCACTTCTCCATAAAAAAATGTGTGTGGTGGCCATTTTGGAGTAGCTAACATGTGTACACGTTTTGAAGCTACTCCAAAGTGGCCGTCCTGCAATAGAAATTGCTACATACACTTCTGAGGTCATTAAATCATAAAGGCATGAACAAGATCAGAGGTGTACTCTTATCCTTTTGTACTTTAAATGTTCACTCAACTTTTTGATCTATGCACAATTAAAATTTTTGTTTCTACAGCAACAAATTTTCAGAAACAACTTCATTAGCCACACCTACTGCAACCTCTCCATACCATTGAGATTTAATATGCACGTAAATCGATTAGTACTTTCTATAAGTCTAAACCAGAGCACAAAGTAACTAACGTAAAGTCTACATAGTGGACTGAAATTTGCAAACACAGTTTACTTATAGCTAGTTAGGTTCTTCATATTAGCTAGCACCACTTTCTCATGCTTGTAAAAACCATAAAACAATAATATACATAATCAATGACCTTTTCATGGCTCCAATATTGCTAGTAAATCTCCAAGTTTCGTAACGCCTCCCAACTTTGCTACAACACGATAGACTCTTCCAGTTATGGTGCTGCAAACTGAATGTTCCACTTTCATTGAAAACAGAAGCAGCAGAGTATCTCCCACTGACACCTCATCTCCTTCCTTCACACAGATCTCACCCACCATTGCGGGCATGTTAGCATATACTCCCACCTGTCCTCCTTGAATTTCCACTCCTTTGTTTGCTGTGCTGATGTTGTGATTGTGTTGGCCATTTTCATTTTCTACTTCATGCAGTTCTTTCAGTCTAGCTAAACTTCTCTTTTCCTCCATGTTCATCCTTGTTGCTGCTTTCTGCTGCCTCCTCTGATAATCCTCGATTTCTTCTTTGTGTTTTGCCAGCTCATCATGATACTTCTTAACATTGAAATCAGTCTGCTCTATCTTGATGTCCATTTTCTCATTCCTAAATTCCCATCTCATTTGCTCAAGCTGTTCCTCAGAAACTGGGAAGAATTGAATCTGATCAAACATCTCGAACAACCATGGCTTGTCTTGGCTGAACAGGTTCTGCTTGTTGCCAGTACCATAGGTGTTCCAGATTGGGAGAGTTCGACCCACCAGCTGGTAACCCCCTGGGCTTGCCATGGCATAGATACACATGTAGGCCCCACCCAGGCCCACTGTGCCTTCCTGGGTGTAAGTACGAGCAGGGTTGTATTTAGGGTTGACGAGTCGGTGTAAGGGATTGATTGGAACAGCACAGGGGCTGTTTAGGTAGACATCTCCCAATCCCAGACACATGTATGATGCTGAAAACACTTTCTCATACACTTCTTCTGCACCACTCAACCCATTGTTCTCGGCAATGAAGTCAATATTCGAAGGGAGGTAGGGAGCCTCCTTGCGAACAGTTTGAATGTATCGCTGAATAGCGCCATTAACTCCACTGTGGTTGAAGCACATGGGCAGATAAAGAATACGAGACTTTACTGACAAATTTGTGCTAGTCACATCAGGCAGCTGTGAGTCAACTGTGCTGACAATATTGAGAAGATTCTGTAGGGATAATTTGTCAGGGTCATAGCGAACCTGCAAACTTCTGACCCCAGGAGCTGTCTCCTCTAGCCCTTGAATATTGGCATCAAGAAGTTTCTGCTCCAGAAAATGTGCTCGAAAACGAAGATTTAAGTCCAGGACCATGGCTCCATACTCCACCATGATGTACGTATCACCAATGAGCCTTACTTCCATCCCCGGATGATGGTCATCAGGGGATCTCTGCAGTAACACAGCCTTAGTCTCTCGTGGAGACCATAAATTTCCATACCGACTCTTTTTGGAGGCTTTCTGCAATGTTGCAATGAAGTGCTTTTGTGCTATTCTTGCTTCGTTAGCTTCGTCAATCTCCATGCGTATGAACTGGACGATATCACCAGGTTGGAGTTGGCCCACTTTCCATAGCTCAGACTGAACAATGGTGACTGGGCAAACAAAGCCACCCAGGCTAGGACCATCATGAGTGATGATAATAGGCATGTTTCCGGTGAAGTTGACTGATCCCACCCCATAAACATAGTCATGCACATTGGAGGGGTGGCTGCCCCCATCTCCCCCATCTGCCCTAGCCCAAGTTGGTGTTGGACCCAAAAGACGAATGCCCAAGCGATTGGAGTCGTGGTGAACCTTCCACTCAGCAAAGTGGAACATCCTGATGTCACCAGGTGTCAAATAGTCTGGGTCTGTGTAAGGCCCTGGGAGGCAGCCTATATGCCACTTGCTAGTGTACTTTGGAATTAGGTTTTCTGCCAGGGACTTGAGAGATTGTGATCCTCTTGGTTGCCCTATTGGAAGCATGTCCCCAGCCTGGAGAAGTCGTCCCTGATAGCCCCCAAACTGGCCACTGGTGAATGTGGCTCTACTACCCAGGTACTCAGGTACCTCAATACCTCCTGCTACACTAAGGTATGCCCGGCAGCCAACGGTTGATGTAGAACTACGCATGATGCTAACTATTGTTCCAGGACTGACCGTAATGCTTGCCCACTGAGGCTGAAGCTTCCCATTCACTCTGACTTCCATTGGGGCACCAGTGATGGCCACCAGGCACTCACAGTGAAACTTTAAGGTGGGGCCGGTGATGCACATCTCCAACACCGCAGCCTCCTCCTTGTTACCTACCAATGTGTTGCTAAGTCTGCAAGCAAGATGGTCCATAGCCCCAGAGGGAGGCACCCCTACCCGCCACAACCCTTGCTTCACCCTCCCAGGCCAATCCTGTATCATGGTCATCATACCAGCGGATAAAACCTCAAAACACTGTGCAGAAAATTTAAACTCACTCAGCATTGAAGTGGAGAGGTCTCCTGTTCTGAACGTAGCCGTGTCAAGAAACTGATTGATATAACCGACATTATTTGCTGGACCTGTTATTTGACTCTTGGTGAGGATTCTTCTCAAGGCATCAATGCACTCAAGTCTAGTAGGGGCCCATTGCAAAACTTTGGCAATCATGGCGTCATAAAAAGGTGGGAGTTCATGCCCTAAAAAGGAGAAAAAATGAATGAATGCACTAAGTTCTACGCAAGATTAGTCTATTACGGTGCTAAAACATTATGGTCAGACACCTTTTTCTGCCTAAGCTACGAGTGAGTTGCAAATGTTTCGAAAACTGCTATGTTTGGAATGCGTTGACAGAGATCCCTGATTGCTCATGTTCAAGCAGAAATCTTTGTACCACTTAGAACTACTAATCCTTTTTCTGCTGA